>JAHREE010000341.1:66894-113449 GCA_033628505.1 Tringa tobata
CTGCGCTGCAGTGCGTTGGGCTCTTGAGTCCTCCTAAACAAACGAGGCATTAGTGTAGCCATCTGTCTGGGTGACCAGCTGCAAGACGTGTGGTTAGAAGACCAACAGACCACGAAAAAAATCACGGGCCACCGAGTCAGTGCGGCGGCGCCCGAGAGGCAGCAGCCAGATGGCCAGTCGGCACAGCCCACTCTTCGCCAGCGAGTCACACACATGGGACAGACCAGGGAGTGGGTGGCAGGGCTGAAACTGGGGCACTGAGGTTGGTGAAGGATGTGGAGTAGAGAAGATGTGGCCAAGTGCTGGGAGAATCTCACCCATCACTTTAATAGGGAGCTTTAGATTATGAACAAAAAATTGAGAGCAAGAATTAGCAATCCAGGCAGTTAAAAAGATTATTCTTTTTTTTTTTCACCTTAGGCAAGACATTCAGCGCTGAGAACAGTCTTCAGTGTTGGGATTGTTCAAAATTTGCATCTTTGGCCTCTCCAGTGTATTCACTTTGACTTTATGCAAATACAAATAATGCTAACAGTTACATCTTCTGCGTCAGAAGCTTCGGGTAAAGCAGCTCGACACTTGGGGAACAAGACAGAGCACACTAATTCCTTAAGTTTTTATGTATTTATATTCCAGTGGTGAAATGCTAATCTGGATAATGGAGGCCACTAAAACGGTTACTTCTTACCTAGTCTGAGCTCTCCAAAGTTCCCACACCCAATCTTCTTGCCCACTCTGAAGTTGGGTCCAACCATAAGCACTCCAGAAGATGCCGATGAGCTCGGTCGAGATCCGTGCCCGCTCCTTCCCGGCATCCCTTTCGTCGTCCGCTGCCTTTCATCTTTTTCCCTACTAGGATGGTCCATGATCTTAGTGAAACCTCTCTGCCAGCGAGCCGGCAGAAAGGAATTGGCGTATGTGCTCTTCTCCTCAGAACAGAAATAGATATCCAAAAGTATCTGAGTCAGGGTCCCAGAGAGTCATGGAAACGCATGGAGTTCTTTTGGCACCGTATCCAGTTTCTTAATGCATCTTGATAATGTACCAAGGGGTCGATTACGTTCTTGAGAACTCAATAAAGGCAGGTTGCTTTTGGTTTCTTACCTGGGGAAAAGAAAAAAAAAGATATATGATATAAAAATCATTACTTTAAAATACTGAGCAAGAAATGTACAACCGGGCTAACATCCAGAGCTCTCCTCGAGGAAATTGAACAGCTATATGGGAATTTTACCATTTTCTTAACAATTTTTTGATTAAAAGCCCTGACATCACGAAGAGATACGAGGGCTGGCCACCCCCTGCTTGCTGTCGGAGTTACCAGGACTCACACCACACGTTTTAACAAAAGCAATTTCAATTAAACCAGAATGTCAGGTGGAAACTGCCAGGAGATCACATCCCATCTTTAAAGCAACTGTGAAGTTTAAAGTTTGTTTTCTTCTCACTTCATATAAAGTATTACACAAAAGCCAGACAAAAAATAAAAAGTAGCAAATGAAAGGCACCAAGAGAAGAAAATACTGAAGCACACTGAAGTCAAATTCTCCATTTTCCATCTTTTAAAGTTGACCCCACACAAAATTTGCTAATTGAAACTGTTGTCTTATGGAGAGGATGAAAATTAGTAACCAGAGCAAGATCTGTTATTAAAAAAAGCTAGACATTTCCTGAAAGATGTATTGTCATACAGTTTGTGTTACGTGATTTTGTTGCCAAAAAAATGAGGTTTTGGAAAAACAGATGTTCTAATGGAATTGGGTGAGGGACTCAAGGGCCAAGATCTTCTCCAGCAGCCTACATTCATGACTGGCAAATGAAAGTTCTGCCAGAGAAGTGCACCTTCCTCTTGCACATCCAACCTTGTCACCACCATAACCCCAGACAGCACACTGCTGCATCTCATGAGCATCAGTCCACAAACTCTGTCAAAAGATAACAAATAAATAGATGCTTCTCAACCCATAGAGGTCAAGTGGTTCCTCTGTGCCCGTGGACCACCTAAAAAAGACAGGCAGAAGCTGTACAGCCCCAGGAGGTCCTGCTCTACAAGTGCAGTCCAGGGAGTGCAGGGAAGGTTGACATCTCAGCACGAGACCTTTCCTAGGACATGAACTCACACTGGATCGTTAGCGCAGCCAAATGGTTCAGCTCGGCCCCACTGCAGCCAGAAGAACTTTCTACCACTCAGACATAAAACTCTGAAGACTCTGTATCAACGGATCTTTGTGGCCTGATGGGACAGTCCAGAGGTACCGGTGGTGGAGGATGAGCCTCCCCTTATTTCCCAAGCGATCAGCAGGATGAAGGGAAAAGGTGCTGTGTCAGGAGCTGGTGTTAGGCAGCAGATGTGGATGCTGTGGAGATGTTCGGGGTGCAGTTCTTGCTTAAGAACTAGAATAAACATACCTGGAGGTACCCCCCACATCCTGGGACCTACACCTACTGGAGTGTACCCCTTCAGGGGACACTGTTGCATTCGTGATTTCCCAGACGTGAACGGATGAGTGACTGAATAATTTTAGAAGCAAGGTTTGTGTCCTGCTTCCACATGGATACCTACAGCTGGAGTGTCAATGTTTGCATGGGAGCCAGCAAATGCCTCCCCAGTGAGCAGAGAAGTGCTAAGTGAAACCACCTAAACAAGAGTCATTGCAGAAGGCCACCAGCAATCAAACACCATCAGGTACACCCAGAAACACAACCGTATTTACAAGGGATCAAAAGTTCCTCAGGCAGTTGGCTCGGTCCTCCTGTAGCAAGACATCTGTAGAGGATTTAGCAAGGGTTTCTTCCACACGTGTCATGAGACGATGAAGCAAACCTACCTACTAACTGAAAACACAGGACAAGAATTACCATCCATCCATCCACCAGCCAGTGGCACGGAACAAAAGCATTAGCCCTCGTGAAACACAAGTATGCTCTCCCTTGCCTCTAACTGTGGTACGCTTTTATTTCTGGAGACTTTTTGGCAGCTGTAGACAAGACAGAAGCCATTCACACGAGATCCAGGAAATGCAGGTAGCTCCAGTTGGAAATTTCAGTTTCTGAATATTAGAAAAACTCTGCTGTTTCTGAATATTTAGCACAACTCTGATCTTTTCTATCCATTTCCATTGGCGGTTGTGTGTTTGCACAAAAGAGGGCACAGTTCTCCCCAGCCTGACCTTCCTCCCAAGATTTTTTTTTTTTAAATACTTCCACAAAAAGGCAAAGATTAAATACAGAAAATGCACAACTCCAACACTACTTTCCACTGCTTTTGTTCATATATTGTTCTATCCCACAGGGAGTCTGCAGGACTCTAAACATACTCCACCTTCCTAAGAAGGATGCTGTGTCCCTCCACAGTGCCAAGGAACTAATACTAGCACACAGAAACATCCGTACACTGGAATGGACGCTTTGTGCAACATCACAATCCCACAACCCCCCCACCCTGAACAGTTTCTGCTGATGCTTGGACCCTAGCACGGGTTGCACAGGTTACAACCCCCAGGGGACATCACCCAGCTCGTGACTCAGCAGCCCTCTTCTCTTTGACATAGTCCTTAGTGACATGGTTTAGTGATTGTTGGTCTTGGGTTGGGTTTTTTTGTGTTTTTTTTTTTTTTTTTTTAAAAAAAATCAGAGTTAGGTTGATGGTTGGACTAGATGACTTTAAAGGTCCCTTCCAACCCAGACACTTCTATGATTCTCTAGACTGAAAAGCAGATGAATTCTCATTGGCACTCTGCACGAAGGTGGGTCTCTGCCAAAAAGCACATTTGCAGCCAATGCAGGAGGTCTGGAAATCATCAGGTCAACTGAGAACCACCAGATCACATCCATACTCTCAGTTTGGCCACACCAACCCAGCTGCTGCACCGTCAAGGCAGCACCAAGGTAGGAAAGGCCATTTGTGATGAAGCACCACTGGCCCAGGAGGAGACAGAGGAGTTGGAGATGTTCACGTACAAGAAATGCAGTATTTAGCATTAACAAGCTTTCCTTGTACCTCAAATTAATTCAAGATTTAATACTTAAAACTGAATATGGATGAGCAGGAAGCATCCGTTACAGGCAAACGGGATGAACTGGTTTTTGATCACAGACATCCCAACATACTTTCAGTCACCGTGTTCATTTTGAGGGGGTGAGTTCGCGCTGTTTCTCAAAGCTGTTTGCGTAGACGCAAGCCCAGTTGGATTCGCTGTGTGAAACCAGCCTGCAGAGCAGGGACATTGCTCTATCAGATATCAGAAAAGCCTTTTGGTTGGACCCCACCCCAACCTGTCCTGGGAGGAGAGACTGCCTTCCAAACAAACAAAATAAAAGAGGACAGTCATTGAAACTATGGAACTCTATTGGCAAAGAGAAGTCAAATGTGAGGATGATGAGGGAGTGCTTCTAGAGCTGGACCACTAAGAAAGGTGAGCAGAACAGAGAAATTCTACGAATTAAAAAAAGTAGCACTTTGGAAAATACACCTCACCCTATCAAAGCCAGGGAGGAGGACTTTTTTCCCCACTGGAGACCAAAGTCATCATTTTCACTAATGTTGGATAATCCATGGGAAACAAGCACAGACCTCACAGAAGGGTAACAGAAAGAAAACTGTAGCAAGAGCACAACCCCTGCCCAGGTCACTCTTGGAAAAACCAACGCACAGCATTTTGTGAGACATGAAGGGCTCTACAGATTGAGGAGATACTACTAGGAAGGACTACCCTGATAGAAAGAGGCAAAATCTTTACGAAAGGGACCCATTACAGCACAGGAAAGAGGAATGATACAATTCTTATAAAGTTGCAAACAGATCTATTTTTCCCCTTTGCTCATTCAGTTAACACTTTTGAGGCCAGCAGAGAGCCTAATAACAGCATGGCCAGCAGGGCTGGGGCAGTGACCATGCCCCTGTCCTCAGCACTGGTGAGGCCCCACCTCAAGCTCTGGGTCCAGTTTTGGGCCCCTCATGACAGGAAAAACACTGAGGGGCTGGAGCAGGTCCAGAGAAGGGCAACGGAGCTGGTGAGGGGTCTGGAGCACAAGTCTTGTGAGGAGAGGCTGAGGGAGCTGGGGGTGTTCAGCCTGGAGAAAAGGAGGCTGAGGGGAGACCTTCTCGCTCTCTCCAACTCCCTGAAAGGAGGGTGTAGCCGGGGGGGTCGGTCTCATCTCCCAAGGAACAGGCAATGGGACAAGAAGAAATGGCCTCAAGTTGTTCCAGGAGAGGTTTAGGAGGGATATTAGGAAAAACTTCTTCACCAAAAGTGTTGTCAAGCCTTAGAAGAGGCTGCCCAGGACAGTGGTGGAGTCGCCATCCCTGGAGGTATTTAAAAGCTGGGCAGACGTGGTGCTGAGGGACACAGTTTAGTGGTGGCTTTATCAGTGTGAGGTTGACAGTTGGATTCCATCATCTTAAAGGTCCATTCCAACTGAAACGACTCTACAATTCAGCAGCTGCAAGGTGATGCTCCATCAGTGCTTGATAACACAAGTACATCATTCCTCTAAGGGCTGCTCAAGCCACTCATGAGCACAAGCTCCCCTGAGCTGTGATGCAGCTTCCCCCTACTGTGGACTAAAGTCTGAACTTGGTCCCGTGGGCCAAGTTTCAGATCCGACACCAGAAATACACTGCTTGGCTTGACCCTTACACCATCTTGCTCAGATGGGACAAGCAACTCCAGCCTTCTCAGGTAGACTCAGCCGAGAGCTCTCCCCCACATTCCCTGGCTAGTGAAATAAGATGTTAATGGTTACAAGCCCCCATCCTTCCCATGTTCTCTATAAGGTCTCCCCAGGGAGAAGGATGGAAAGGTCACGCCTCAGTCTGCAAACAGTAATCCTCTCTCAGCTGAAAGCCTCCTGCAAACAGGAGCTCAGACCAGCTGTGAATGAGCAGACCAGGCATTTGATAACCTCTTTATCACAGCCAGCCCCAGGAGCAGATCCCAGCCGTTGGTACACAGAACTGCACAAAGGTCTCTCGCTGCTGCTACTACATACCGAGGGCAACTGTAGTAAACATGGCATCAAATATGGCTTTTGAGGACTAACAAAGCACTTGGCTTTGGAAGAGGAATGGCAGAAGAAGGAAGACTAGACTGTAATTTGAAGTCAGTCACATTAATATTTAAAGACCGCTCAACGCCAGAACTACTTCCTGCCACAATTCAAACTTTTTTATAACGATTTCCCTTCCTACCTATCCACCCACTCAGCAAGATCACTCCTGAAAGTTACTCGCATTTAAAGAAACCTGAAGATATTTCCCTAACGGTGACTCAGTCCAATTCCAGTGTTCATTTCACCACAATACAGCTGGAGACACGGGAACAGTTATTTAATGAAAGATACAGGCTTGAAAGGAAATTACTTCAAGCACAGTTAGCTAAGTGGAAAAAAACAAAACAAACTAACAAAACCCAACAACTTTGTATCCTACACACTTCAAAACACTTAGGACCCAAGACCTAAATCACAGCCTCTCCTCCATCAATAAAACCAGCTTCCAGGTGGCGCTGAAGGCAGGAGCTGTTGGCATTGTGACCCCCAGCACAGGGCAAAGGAAGGGTTACTGCTCACCGAGCGCTCAGCAGGACATCGAGATGTCTTTCGAAGCCATGCAGTTTTCTCAATGAGGCCCTTCAGTTTGACAGCAGCACCAGTAAAGGACAACGCAAACAGGAGACTGGTGTGAAGAAAAGAGCAAACCTTATTCCACCCCTTGCTAAGGAAAAGCTTCCTTCCCTTGTGCTGAAGATTTCTTTGACCTACTCAAGATGCTCTGCAGACCTTTCCAAGATATGAACAAGGGCTGTCAAAGGCTTGTTTTGTGGCACAATTTCAGAAAATCTGTCCAAACTGAAATTGGAAGTGAAGCCCCTTTTCTTCAAATCAAAATCAAGCCTGATCCGGGTCTCTGTGTGTTTTGATTCATGAAGGAGTCCAAAGATGCTAGAAATCAAACTGCAACCACTCGGTGCACGGATAGCAACAAGCAGAAGGAACTCACCCCTACAGTTCCTTTTCCCTCCTTTTAAGAAGACACTGTCAAGAAAGCCCCAATTTCTTTTGAGATGAGTGATCTCATCCCACTCTCTACACAAACAAGATCTCAATTTCTCAAAGTAGCTCAAAGATCAGTGCTTTAGGGCAAGGCACGTGCCATCTCACTGCCTCATCCAACGTCCACCCCACACACTCATGTAATACTTCTGGTAAATCTCTCAATCTAGAGACTGCTTCCCAGACAAGATCTGCTACTTCCCACATGACTTCAAAAACTATAAAATCCTCCAGGGCTCTCGACTGACATGTTATAAACACATGGATATGAGATCAGCAGCTTCTAGGCTCGTTCAATGCAAGTACAGCCTTCAGCAGCAGAAAACTTTGCTCCCTCTGCCACCGACTGGGATAAATGGTCCACCCTCTGGAAAAGGTAATAGCAGCCAGGATGCAGGGAACGAGGACTATTTTGAAATCAGGACAGATATGATGCATTCCCTCACATTCTCAGCATCTGCCAACTCATTTATTCACTTCCACCCTTAAGTTCAGAAGAACAAGCTGACTCCGTGTCCTCTGCTTTACCGCATACATTAACAGCTTCCTAGGTGTCAACGCTCTTCCTATATTAAAACACGATTAGTAAAACTTTCACTTACAGCTTTGCTCTCTTCTATGTGGACACACATCTCTGTTGGCTTCAGGTCCCTTTATGCCTTCTCATCCCACCGTCCCATCTCTTCCCTTCCATGATGTTCCACCTCTTGTCCCACTTCTGACCAATGCTACCTTCCAACTGCCCCCAATAAGAATTTCCTTTTCCAAAGCTATCCCATTACTCGCTTCTGGCAAAGTCACTCCTCTACTAACAAGAAAATAAAAAGAGAGTTATGAGATCTGCCCTGTTCCTAAGGAGAAAAATCAACAGATAACCAAATATCCTATCTTGGTCTGACTCTTGGACCTCTCAGAAGATGATCCCACTCTGCTGCTTGGCTCTCTACAGAGGCTGGTAGGAAGGGAGGATGCAGAGGCTATATGCTTTCTCCACTCAGCCACAAGAAATAAACTTTCTTTTACTTTCTTCTCTCCCACTCAGGAGCTTTCTGGTTACCTAGAGGGTCTTCTGCTAGGAGATAGTCCCCCAATAAGCCTCCTATTACAGCAGTGTTTTTCAACCACCTGCATGTACCCCAGCAGCACGGAGGAGACCGGCATTTCTCTCCGCTTTCCCAAACAGCACTAGACTGACCTGGTTTCAGTGTCCTCAATGTTGTGCAGAACAACAGAAAAACTGAAAAAAGTAGGTCAAAATTCTCTGTTGCAGTTGAAAGCTGGTAACAGCACTGCCAAAGCTGGCTGCAGACTACGGCAAGCAGGCGCACGTCACGTCAGATACCCCCCACTTGGGAGATTCCTCCCAACCTTGATGCCCACAGACAGATGCCTTTTAAACATTCTGAGCTGCTTCACTTGAATCCTTCCACCCAACAATTTAATCTTCAGCTTCTGTAGTCAGTTTTATTCAGCGCTTCACAGGTGGAAAAAACGCCTTAGAAAATGAGGCAAACAAACAGTATTTAAGTCAAAATTGCTGGGAAGAGAGAGGGATGGACAACTGTGGATCATGACTCTCATTCATTACTCATGAATGCACAGGACCGTCGACAACCTACAATTACAGTTTTTGTGGAAAGGGATGAACCCAAATGAACTCACACCATTTTCCACCCTTGGAAAGTGAACTTCAATTAGGTTTTTTTCCTCGAAGACACTGTGAGTGTGCTAAAACACATGAATTGTATAATCCTCAACCAAACGTGTCAGCAAGTTCCTTTTCCAAATGAGTCTTGGTTGATCGCTTCACCAGGAGTGATCCATTCCTGAACTTTGTTCTCAGGACCCTCTACACAAGCGCAGCATGAGAGCCAAGAATGCTAACAAGGGAAAAAGTAATTATTTAGAAATTTAGTTCTTCGACATAAAGAGAGTCAAAACAAAGACTAGACCATTTTTCAGGGAAGCGATTTGTGTGATGCAAACTAAATTCATTGACTTCTCTTCCCCACCAAACACGTGCCAGCAGCCATGAACACATATTCCTATACATTTAACAAAGCACTACAGATCATAATCTGCCAGAAAAAGAGGGTTAGTGCCCTTTATGAAGGGTTGCATTATGCTGGAATACTGAAATAAAATGAAAAAAAAAAAATCCCCCAATGAAACCTGAGCTCTGCATATTTTATTTTTATTTTTTTTAGGCTGGGAAGAGGCTGAAGAGCAACTGCCAGACGAGCTCCCCTCGGTCTTCTGAGGCTCGCTGCACAAGTCAGAGGCACATCTCTCTGCATAAAAGCCTGAGAGAATGCCAAACCCCCATTTGTCAGCAGCGAGCACCTCCGAAGGATGCAGGTGTTGAGCCCACACGCAGCTGAGCACCACCAGCCCCATCCTCAGTGGCCCCCCCGAGTCCCTCAGCCCCTGCCCCAGGAAGAAACCGTCACATCGACAACGTTTTTGAGATCTACCTCCTGATATCACAGTAACAGACCCCAGCTTTAACAAACAGTGTTTGAAAGGCTTCTCAAAGACTGTCCAGAAGCCTAATGTTTTGGACACCACGTCTGCTTGCAAAACAGGCTGTGTAAAGCCATATAAGATCAGGTTCCAGCAGAGATAGATATTTATGAGGATGCTACACAGGAAACGAGGAAGAAAAATCCACCCCGGCACTACCAAAGGCTCAAAAACCCCACAGATGTTCTCTGATATCCAAGCATCACACATACCTCTGGTGTTTTCATCTTAAAACACCAGGTTGCCTAAAAGTAAAAATAGAGCCTCAGATATACCTACACCAAGCCACTCCTTTCAGGCAATGGATCTGAAGAAGTAAAGGGCAATGTCTACCAAAGAAGAGATGATTTCTAGACAGCCAACTGCATCTTCAAGGAATAACCCACATCAGGCAGATCCAGGTGTATCCATGGTAGTTGTTGGACATCATTTGTAGTTACTGGTATCAACGACAAGCAAAGTCCTCGACAAGACCACCACCGTGGCTCGGGCTCCAGAGCAGGCCGGGATGACTGGCAGCAACATCACTTTTGTGGATTTACAGCATAATTTAACACAGATGCACCTCAATAGTCTATGACTTTTATCTGCGTACCGCCTGGCAAGGAAAAGCAGCCTGAAGGATGAATTGCAGACAGGCCCAGAGAACTTGAAAAGACTGGTAAATCTGGCAGTTAAACACAAAAAAAAAAAAAACCCAAACCCTTTTGCACCATCCAAACCATGCAGTGCTTTTTTCTGCTTTCAGAAAGGAATGCAAGTATCAAGTTCAGAGCCAGCACAGCTTTCACGGTGTGCACGTGTGGGGCCGGGGGGAAAAGCCTTTTACCAGAAGAAAAGTCCTCATGAAGTTGAGGAGACGGGGGTCAAAGAAAACTCAAAAAGTCCTCGATCGCAAGGGGTAGGTAGAAGCTGCCTTAGTGAAACCCAGCTGGAGATGACAGGCAGCCCTGGCTAATATAAAGAGGCCTGAGAAGCATTTGGCTGTGTGTCAAGATGAACACAAGCACTCATCAGGTACATGTTTCTCCTGTGGAAGAGAACACATTGGTGTCAAGTGCCACCCGGTATCAACAGAAACGGTGTCATTACGAAACAGCAACAAAGTGAGATTCAGCTGCAGGCTCTCTCTACCCCAGCTCGAGGGGACAGTCCCCAGACTCAGCTTGTGATAGGAACAGGTTGCATCTCCTCTGTCCCACAGTGCCCCTGAGGACAAACAAGAACAACAGTTCTTGCCTCGGATCAAAAGGACACCAAACCTCTGCCAAGGGTCACATCAGCTCCTAAAAAGAGCTTCTGAAACAACTGGTCAGATTCAGGATCTTGGCCTCCGAAACCAGGTTAAGTAGAGACCAGGGATGATGCTTGTTAGTGGTGCACATAGATAATAGTGTCCTGGACACAGCTGCAAAGACCAAGAGACTGCTAGACAGGGAAAAAGAACATACTCTGTGTCTTGTCCATGTAAAACATCCCGTTGATGCTGCTGAGGAAAGCTGCTCTGAGCCCCAAACACAGGTGTAACAGCACTCTCAGTGTCCAAGTGTCCGCTACACCAAGCGGCAAGGCCTTAGAGAAAGTGCCAGTTCCACACAGAAGCAATGAAGGTTTATCAAAAATAGGTGCCTTCAGAAAGGAAGCTTCTCACAAGCAGGGATGTAGACACCGAGCACCCACACACACCATAAATCAGGCAGGATTCATCCCAGCTCAGGTGTGTCCTCCAGGGATGAATGCCAGGAATCAGCCAAAGCAAACGTGGCTGTAAGAGGGACTCTGTGCTTTCCCATCCTGCTGTGGGACAACGTTCAGCATCACAGGAACTGAGGAAGCTGTTCTTCACCACTGCATAGCCTCGTACGGAGAGAGGACGAAAAGAGAAAACCTGTAAGGGGTCTTGACCCAAAACACCAGTTGAGGTGGGTAGAAGTCACAGCTCTACTCTGTGCAGCTGGTGGAGCTAAACTTTAAGACCTGGACTGGCAGGCAAAGCCCATAGGCCCCACAGAAAACAGGGAAGGAGACAACCCTGCCAAGTCCGTGTGACTCCATCCCACGGACTCCTGCCGTTGCCCAACAGACTGGGCTTCACCCGTCTCCAGGTTGCTCATCACCAGAAACTCCTCGTGAGAGCCGGTTAATGAATTGGAAACAGAGTGATGTAAGAGACAGGGAGCTGTTGTATCAGCATCTCTTAAAAAAAATAAACAGCAACAGTGGGGCCAAGAGGAGAGCTGAGCAGCGTATTTCAAGAAAACTTGAAACTTAGTGATTTATACCTCTTTTTGTTTTAATGCCTGAACTTCACCTTCTCCTTACTTGAAGATAGTGCCTTTTCCGGCAGTCACAGGACAGAGGATCACACCACGCTGTCACTTCATATAATAAGATGTTTGGCAGGAATTCAACTGACATTACCTACATATTTTGCTTGCAACTAAGCTATGGCTCAAAGAGGAAACTATGTACCCGAGACCTCGATACCCAGAGAGAAATCCCCCCCAGCCTTTAACGTGCTGTTTATTTGGGAGCACGTGGCCATCAAACAGGGGTGACAAACCTTGCAAACAGGTTAAAGAGCTCAAGGTACCTGAGAAAGTAAGAACAAAGACTTCTGGTTAATAATTCCTGCTCATTTGGGCTTAATAAATATGTTGCTTCAGCATAACCCAAAACACCTCAAAGCTGCTACCAAGAAGGGGTGGCAGCTGCCGGCGCCCCGATTCCCTGCCGTGGCTGCACTCTCTCCCACCCCCCTATCGTTGGTAGGGGAAGGTTTTTACCAGTGTAGCTCACTTCTGTTAAAAATGACAGAGCTTAATACTACAAATACACTCCAAGCCTGAAACCTGCTGCAGTGATTTGTCTTCCCTTCCCATTATGGGACTGTAAAACCCCCACGCAGCCAGCACCGCAGCTCTGCTCCAGCCCCAGAACATACCCCACCGTCCTTATGGCACGTAAAGAACAACTTTTTCCTTTCTCTCCGAGACCCAAGGTTGCCCTCAGAGCTCCCAACCACGTATCCTCCCAGAGCAGCTCAGCTGTCAGCAGAGCCAGATCTGGATGGCCAAAGATGCCAAGAATTACATGCAGAGCGAGCGAAATACCTGCTGGAGAAGTACATGCAGGAGAGCCGAAAGATGCTCTGTGACAGCTTTGTGAAATACTCCTGTCTCTTGCCTTTTTAATTTTATTTTCATTTATTTCTAAGCAAAGCAAATGTCGCTCCTTCTACTAGCAGCTGTGAGCTGCCTCCTCCCCAGTGCAAGGTACAGGCTTGGTCACTGCTTTTGTTCTGCGCCCGCAAGTCGCAGGAGAGGGTACACCCACACAAACAGCATAAGCTCCATAAAACCTGCACTTCCTCGGCAGAGCAATTAGCCGTAATCATCTCAGGGTACACAGTCAGACAGTTGCCTTTGCTCCCAGAAAGTCAATGCCTGTGCCTAGTTATTTCCTCGATATGGCAAGGAAGAAGCCCCTATCGCTAGCCCGCAGTGGAAAGCCATCGATGCTCCAGAGAACAAGCCACGTGGCTTTGAAAAAAATGAAGGTTTCTGTTGTTGATTGGTTTTGTGGGTTTTTTTCCTTCCTCAAATGTGAAAGTAGTAAGCTGAGAGTGGCTTAAAAGTCTTCACATGCTGGATGGGTGTTTCAGCTTCTTCCAGATTTATTAGCAAGCACTCTCTCACCTCCATCATTTTCCTACCCGTGCTTTGCAAGATGCTGTTACTTGCAAAAATCAGCCTCCTGAGATGAGGTTCTTGCACCCCACGTCAGGTAGAGCAGCATCAGGAGAGGTAGCTGCTCCATGCTGGCATCCCATGTAAAACCACAAACTGGTTGGCACAAGCAGCTTAAGAGATGGCAACAAATACTCTCCAGTTTCTCACAGTCTTAAGCTCCGGAGGTTTCTTCTGACTCTACCCATCCAGCGGAGAGCGTTTGCCTTCACGCACCATCAAGCTCATCAGATTTCCCCCCTTAAGTACACAATAATCAGACAAATTTAAGTTTGCAAAGGACCAGCCTGGTTACGAGACGCAGAATCACAGAATGGTTTGGGTTGGAAGGGACCTTAAAGACCATCGAGTCCCACCCCCTGCCCTGGGCAGGGACACCTCCCACCACACCAGGTTGCTCCAAGCCCTCTCCAACTTGGCCTTGAACCCCTCCAGGGATGAGGCAGCCACAGCTTCTCTGGGCAACCTGGGCCAGGCTCTCACCACCCTCAGAGAGAAAAATTCCTTCACCACTTCCTAATTCCCACTGTTATCCTGAACACAGGTCCAAAGTACAGGTGGCGAGGCATCACCCTGCCTTTGTGCCAGGTGATGGACAACACGCCCAAGATGCAAGAGGGTGTTAATGTGGGCAAGGACATCTGGCAATCCACAAAATCTCTCCGTACCAAGAAAAAAAACAGGCAGTCCTCTGCCTCCCCAAAAAGGGAGCCTGAAGGAGGGCAGCAACAGTGTCCCCTGCACCGAGATCCCAGACCCAGTCCCACGGGGCAGGGCCACTGGGTGACCCCACACACAGAGAGCGGCCCCATTTTTCAACTGCAAATACCAGCTCCGAAGCCATATCCAGCTTCCACAGCACATTAACTTTCATGGTCAAAGCCAGATGTATTTGGTGATCCTGCTGTGCCAAGGTCACACTGGTGGGTTTCACTAATGCCAACCTCCCCTGCTACTACTGATAACCCCTCCTCTGCACCTTGGCACCGTCCCACCACCTGATGCTTATTCCTCACGTCAAGAAACAGTACTTGGGTAGTGAGTGAACACCTTGGCTACCTTTTTTTCGGGTCATCTCGCCGTTTTGGTTACTTCTACTCAGATTTGAACTCCCCAGCAGCAGAAGAGGATCACCACCGGAGTTAATCAACACCCCAACCGAGGGTGCAGGATCCCAACTCCCAGCGCGTTCGGGTTGGAGCAACGACTGCGAGCAGCAGGAACAAGCAGCACTAACACAAGTCTTCAAGCTCCCGTTGGGTTTGATGGAGCAGTGTCAGCTCCAGGAAGCAGAAACGAGCTAGTAAGGGTAACCAGCTGAAGAGATGTTTCGGAGAGGTAATTTTACACGACAACTTTTCCTGCTTCTCTCTTTTCCCTCGCATTAAGGACTTTGCACCGTTCACAGCCTGGCTCCTCTGTTTGCTGTAAGCTTGAGACATGCCTATGTAAAGGGAATTATTGTGCCAAAACAAACAAATCTTCCACCCNACACCTCCCACCAGACCAGGTTGCTCCAAGCCCTCTCCAACTTGGCCTTGAACCCCTCCAGGGATGAGGCAGCCACAGCTTCTCTGGGCAACCTGGGCCAGGCCCTCACCACCCTCAGAGAGAAAAGTTCCTTCACCGCTTCCTAATTCCCACTCTTATCCTGAACACAGGTCCAAAGTACAGGTGGCGAGGCATCACCCTGCCTTTGTGCCAGGTGATGGACAACACGCCCAAGATGCAAGAGGGTGTTAATGTGGGCAAGGACATCTGGCAATCCACAAAATCCCTCCGTACCAAGAAAAAAAACCAGGTAGTCCTCTGCCTCCCCAAAAAGGGAGCCTGAAGGAGGGCAGCAACAGTGTCCCCTGCACCGAGATCCCAGACCCAGTCCTATGGGGCAGGGCCACTGGGTGACCCCACACACAGAGAGCGGCCCCATTTTTCAACTGCAAATACCAGCTCCAAAGCCATATCCAGCTTCCACTGCACATTGACTTTCATGGTCAAAGCCAGATGTATTTGGCGATCCTGCTGTGCCAAGGTCACACTGGTGGGTTTCACTGATGCCAACCTCCCCTGCTACTACTGATAACCCTTCCTCTGCATCTTGGCACCGTCCCACCACCTGATGCTTATTCCTCACGTCAAGAAACAGTACTTGGGTAGTGAGTGAACACCTTGGCTACCTTTTTTCTGGGTCATCTCGCCGTTTTGGTTACTTCTACTCAGATTTGAACTCCCCAGCAGCAGAAGAGGATCACCACCGGAGTTAATCAACACCCCAACCGAGGGTGCAGGATCCCAACTCACAGCGCGTTCGAGCAACGACTGCGAGCAGCAGGAACAAGCAGCACTAACACAAGTCTTCAAGCTCCCGTTGGGTTTGATGGAGCAGTGTCAGCTCCAGGAAGCAGCAGCGAGCTAGTAGGGGTAACCAGCCAAAGAGATGTTTCGGAGAGGTAATTTTACACGACAACTTTTCCTGCTTCTCTCCTTTCCCTGGCGTTAAGGACTTTGCACCGTTCACAGCCTGGCTCCTCTGTTTGCTGTAAGCTTGAGACATGCCTATGTAAAGGGAATTATTGTGCCAAAACAAACAAATCTTCCACCCACTTGCGGTCCGGCAATCTATTAGGAAGGAAAGGCAAGGCTCATACCGTTAAAACTATAAATACCACCTCGTGTGAACAAGAGTAAAGTCTTGCAGCTAAAAAAAAAAGAAATATTTTGCTCCATTCCTCAAGGAATTAGACTTATGTGTTGGCATCCTTGTTTTGCAAGCTTCTAAACCATTCATGTGTTTCAATCCCATTTGACAAAGAATTCAAAGACCTTGAATTTCTCCAGCTATTATGGTAAAGCCAGAGGAGAGCAATCCACATGTGTTCCCTCACCGAGGAAAATAATGAAGCACGAGCTCGGTTACGCAGCGTAACACAAAGGAATGCACACAGAAGAGGAGCCACTCATCCCTGTCCACAAGAAAAGCTTCACAACGTGGGTCTTATTAGATACTGGATTATCCAAACACTGAAACCACATTTCCTAAGCTGTTCTTGAAGTCGTTTACTCCCTCTTACAGACGCAGAATTCAAAAGACCTTGGGGCAAAGCACGGGTATTTTTATCTCAGCTAAGGTGTCCTGATGGGCACAACCTTCCTCCCAAAGCACACAGCACCAGCTACCTGTGCTGGTGTTCATCATATATAAAACATACCAGTTACCATACAAGCTTGCTTGCTCTTCAAAAAGTAAGAGTGAACACTTGGCAGATACTTGAAACCAAAGCTGGCCATCAAGTCCATCAGGGAAGGTTTAAGGAAGCGTGGAAAGAGAAGGAGCTAGAGTGCATGCAGCTCCACGCTACTGCATTTCCCAGCCGGTAACGACTTCAAAACTAGTGACACCAGAGAGAAACCTAGAGATTTCTCAAGAACCAAGACAAGTCCCTGTGATAAGATTGAGTTCGGTGCAAAGAGATTAGAAGACACCTCACGGCTTCCCTTGGATTAGCAACAGGAGAAACTGAAGCCAACACCCAAAGAAACAAACAGTAATCAAGGAGCAATGGTCAGAGGAAGTCCTTCGTTCCTGAAGTCGGAGGAGAAAGCTATTTGTTCTACCCTCTCACACTCATCTAGACTCAAGAGTTGAGCTTCTCTTTTAAAATGACCCAGGGATGCACCACAGGAACTCACAGAGGTTTGTAGCCAAGGAAAGTGTACTCTGATAATAACATTCCTTTGCCCTGCAACACGTGGCCTTGGACTAGTCACAGCTGGCAGACTTCTTCACACTGGGCTTTAGCATTCATTTCACAAGCACCAATCCTGTTGAGTGGAGAGACAACACCTTATTCCACCCTATTAGTTTTAATATCATTATCTAAAACAAGTAGTGGGGGGCTTGTCTGATGCAGAGACTTCCCTCCCAACCACGAGAGAAGTCAGTATTTATGTTACCAAAGGTCCTTCCATCCTCTTGAAAGGCACCAACCTCCCGTCCAAATCCTTTCCCAACACTTAAATAAAGGCTGAGCCTCCAAGAACACATTGCTGAAGCCCTGCCTCCCCCAGCTACAGATCACCTGTAGTTCCTATCTTAAAACTATATTTCCAAGATGAATTACTTCCTTACAGTGCCTGTTCCCCTTTCCTGCAAACAACATAACCTTGAGAAAGCTGAGAAAACAAGCCCAATTCTTCAGTTTACAAGGCAGTTCTTCCACAAGGGAGGACAGCACCTCTTGACATCATCTCTATTCCATGCCCAGTACTGGCCTGGACATCAGGCACTTTTGAAAAAGTCAGCTTTTGTGGCTTGAAACCTGAGAGTGGCTCTGTATTCAGCTACAAAACATCAACACATGGGAAAGAAAATTCCTGCGTTTCCAGCACAGTCTTCTCAGTCAGGTCGTGAAAATCAGCAGGTGGCACAAGAACATTTCAGATTTTTCCAAAGAAATTCATGTCATGAAAGTGCAGGTGCAATCAGAGCATGAGCAAGATGCACACAGGCCGCGTTTGGCACAATACGCCATCTTCAGTGGCTGGTAGCAACATCTAGCCAAGACCACAAGACACCACAGTGATGCTCTATATAAGAGCTAGAGACTTGAAGACCATGTCACCACCTGCAGCGATATCAAAGCAATGACACTGGACTGACTTCCCCAGCTTGAATGAACTTGTCCTGCTTCTTTCTGAACCTGTGTAGCCTGCTGGTACCCACAGATCGCAGAGCGGTGCTCCACAGCTTGCATCAAGTCAGGTTTTCATCATCTTTTTGAACCTGCAGCCTTCGGAGCTCATTTGAGGTTGACCAGCCTCCTTGTTCACAGGACCACCACTATGTCCTCCAAGACAGCATCCCACAAAAAGTGAAACTCAATACAGTTTCAGCATGGCCAACTTAGGCATCCACATTGGAAAGGTCTTTCCTTTTTTAAGTGACATTGCCACCGATACGCAAGAGAACAAGAACCAGAAGAATATATTTTGTCACAGAAACTGTACAGTTTTGGTTCTCATTCAGCTGGAGGAGACGAAAGTTTAGGAGAGAAGGACACTGAGGACAATGTGACATCTGCTGCCTTTTAAAGGAAATGCTAAAAATTGGACTTCCCAGCATCTGAAGACTCAACATCAAAATGGAAAATAAACTCTCAACCACGGTGGTCTGGCCATCATCCCTCTGCAGGATGCGTCTCCGGACAAGGTGAAGCTGCAGATGGAAGAGGGGACAGCCCACCTAAATATAGCCAAACACTGGTTTGTGATGGATCACTGCTTGACTACAAGCACCAGCCAGATGTCCAACAGCTGCCACAACCTCCCCAGGGGACCTCGCTTCATTACCTGCACTCTCTGAAGTGATTTACTACAACACTGCAAACCCCTGCTGGTGCTTGAGGAGGAGATGACGACAGGGATCACGTATTTGCCTTTAGAAACCACCTACCACTAGCTGTCAGCTGGGGAGCAAGTAGGAGAACCCCTGTCTGAAGCTTATCTGCTCCTCCTCCACAGAGAGACCTGTGGAATCTGGGACCTCTCACACTACAGGATTTTGAAAGGCAAGAGAAGATGCCATCTCCAGGAGCAGTTTCTCTGAGCAGAGGGGAGTTGCAGCAGCCCGCAAACCAGAGGTCGTTAGCGGGACTGTTCATCACCCATCCAAACGCACAGGAGTTTGCTTAATTACTGCTCAGACTCTTTTGGTTCCCCCTGAAATGGTACCAAATACAGCTGACAACGCCCACGTATCCTCTGACCTCTCTTAAACACCTACATACTGAGAAAGCAAAAGGATTAAGATTTTACAGTTTATAGTTTATAATTCACAGGAATTGTATCCTGGATTACCATGGTGGGTACACGTTACCCTGGGGTGTTGGGTGTTTGAAGGACAGGTCAGTTACACTGTAGGACAATTTTTCCAATTCATGTATACATATAAGTAGCTATACCTGATCTATGGTGGTGACCAATCAATAAGCTTTAGTTTTCCTGGTGGTGGGGGGTTGTTTTGCCAGAAAGCCACCAGTGAGACCCAGCATCCATGCAGTGCTCAACACCAGCTTCCACAGGTCTGTTTATGACAGCACAATCACAGTCACAGCTCCATGTGCACTCTGCTGCTGGGTTGGATCTTACAGTAGCTCAGATACACGGTGACATGTTCAATAATCAATCACAAGTGCTGAAGCCCAGCAAGGTGGTGCAAGGTGATGAGAAAAACTTCCAAAACCGGAGAAGTGAAACAAATTTCACTTCTCATGTGACTTCTCTTGGGTCCAGATTTCTCATGACCCAAAGGATGTAAAGAGCAGGCAAACCTCTCTCAGATGGCCATTGATTTATCCCAGTCATATTTATAATCCGCTTCCCGTGCTCTTCCTAGTGGCTGCCTTCAGGTGAATCCCCAAATGGCTCCACAAGTGCCCCACAGCACCCCACAAGTCTGAAATGCTGCTTCCACATCACAGAGTGGCTCAGATTCCTCAACCCCATCCCTGGGGCTGTAACAGAGCAGGATTAGTCCAGACTACAGCAGCCTTAGTAGCCCAGCAGCCAGGTTGAAAACTGAAATTAAGGAAAGATGAAGCAACTCCACCCTAAAGAAGCCTCCCAGAGTCAGCAGCTGTAGGTCCAGGTCACAGCTCTTCAACTAGAGAGCAACACCCTGCCCGTAAGGTCTGAAACAGCTTCACAAATGGTACCAGCAGCACCAGCATCCTACAAGCGGGGAGCACAGGACAGACAAACAACGGGAAGCACAGAGTCCGAGTACTCCCCAGCCTGGTGCTGGGTTAGAGGGAGATATTTACCCCAAGTATTCCCAGCGATGGGTCAGGCAGACCAGAGCAGTGCCCCAGCGTACCACCACCTCCCTCATCCTGACCTTGCCTGGTCCCAGGTCCTTACCTCTGTCCAATGTCCAAGTACAAGGACGGACAGAGTGAGAGTCACAGCCAGACTTTGAGTGTCTCCTGCAGGCTGAAGGAGACATGAGCTGGTCAGAAGAGCCAAGTAGTCCCTGAGTTACCAGAACAGCCATACACATCAGATGGCTTATCCCGTTTAACATCGAGCTACTCTAAATGGCATCTTCCTACTCCACCTTCCATCTGACACCCTCGGGTCTCTCCAGCTCTGGAACTCCCAGCAAGCCAGCTCCAGACCTTTGTAGATTTCCATCAGGTTCCCGAGCTGAATCCCTACTGAGAGGTTATAAAAAGCCTCAGAGACAGCCTGAGGAAAGGTAGTTGGTATCATCCTTTTTGGCAGGAGGTTGTCACACACTGTTGTTCCACTGAACAGACAGCTGAGGAACTTGTGGACAATTGAACATTTATGATTCTTCTAACACCTCAGAATAAACGCATGTACTTGAGGAGTAGTGCTTCCCCTGTTGGCTGGTAATTTCTAGCAGCTCTTTTCGTACCCCATGTAACAGCAGAATGCCAAGAACATAAAGGCTTTCATTTGTGTCAACTGCAGTAGCAACAGCTTTCGCTGAAACCGCAGCCACATCTTCCACCTTCACATGTTCCTGAGACACTGGGATGTCGCACAGCCTCCCTCCCCCATCCCACCAGGAGAGAGCAGGAGAGGAAACACTGGGTTTCAAACCTGGCAGATATTTAGTGAGCAAAATAAGTTGTTAGCATTTTTTAAAAGGGGTTATCTAGCATGTACTTAAAGGATAAACAAATGCAACCTGCTGTGCAAGGATGATGACGACCAGTAAAGACAGTAAAACCCAGCTAATGGCCAGTGAGCACATGGCCCTCGATCCAATTCAGCAAGGTCTTGCTGTAAGTAGCCCCACACAGCAGTTTTCAAAATTACTGAAAACACAAACCTGATGTAAGCAGCATAAGGGAAAGGAGATGGAGGTGCTACTTCAAGTACCAGTCTCACATCTTACCAGAAGAAAAGGACATTCAAGTTAACTCCTGCTAAAGTGAGGTCAAAATGTCGTGGCAGGCAGCTAGAACTTCTGACACAGCACCAAAACCAAGGCTAATGCACCAAACCCATTACTGCAAATACTGGAGGACCCACACTGTGTCCCAAAGCATTTCCTGCACTAGGTAAGTATTATTTCCAGCAGAAATATCTTTAACCTAAACGAGCAGATACTTTGACATCTGAACCTTGAAGCCATTTGCAGGGCTGCACTTCTCTACCCAATCCATACTTCTCTGGTATGGACCTGTCACCAGTTCCCTCAGTTCTTGAGGATTATCTGTGCAGCTTTTCATGCATTCAGATTCTTAAAAGCTGCATCGTACCTGCACCAACAATGCTGCTCAGAGACTGACTGAAGGTCCAGCCAGGAGACCGTCGTTACAGCCACCTTGGCTGTCCAGTACCTTCTGTCCAAACCGCACAAGGGGAAGCACAACGGGGTCTGGAGCACGATATCCTTGTGGGGAAGGGAAACGGCACAGCTCTGCTTTGATTTACCTAGTCTTTGCAGACCCAAAGGAGGAAAAGTCCAAAATCCAAGTACCAGATCATTCACCTCCAGCAGAAGAGTCTCTGTATAGTCTTCTCCCATGCAGAGTGGCCTTGGAAGGACAGTGGTACTTGAAGTCCTAGAATGGGGATGTTCCAGAGACAAGAACTGCTTGGACCTCCTTGGAGTCACCATCAGGACTTCTCACCCCATGTCCCCCAGTAAAACCTGGGGCACTCCCTTCACCCAGCTGAAAAACCCAGACAGGAGTTGGTTTCCCATGGAAATCTGCAATACAGTCAGTCTAGCAAAGCAGAGGGGTTGATCACAGGAGACCTACAGGTGGGTAAAGAAGCCTACCTGACAACAGAATCCACAGCAGGACCCACACAGTGGCACATCCGCCAGACAGACTTAGCCCATACAGTCCTAATTGCCCAGCTAATGCTAATTCTCTTAAGACAGCTTGATCCCATCCCCCCTCCCAACAGTACATTTATGGAAACGTTAAAAACCATGGAAAAGGACTCATAGCGTACCACAAAAAAATAAGGATCCATCGTTGCTCAAATGAAACTGCAAGGCTTGCACTGGGTTTTTAGCAAGGAAATGGAAATCATGCTGATATACAATTGTTCCGCCCCCATGTTCGCCTTCACACATTTCTTACAGGTCAATTTTAAAGAATTAAGTCTTGTTCAGCTAAACATCTGGTGGCTGTTGCTAGAGGAAACAGACTTTCTGCAACATTTGAGCAAAAATAATGAGTTACATAAAAGCCAGACTGCATAAGCAAAGAACAAGTGTTTTGCCAGTCTATGAATCTCAAACATTACATGAAACCCCGCGTTTAATTTTTGGGTGAGAACACAATGAAGCGAACCCATACACACTACAAAAGCCATTGAAGATTCGAGTCTTCTCAAAGTTCAGGTGAATATAATCATGCTGTATTGTAATTAACCTTCTAGCTAGCAGCTGCCTTAAAGATTTTCCATAAATAGCAGAGATAGATGAATTACAGCTTAAAAATGGACCAGTTCAGCACCAGGTGTTTTCAGACTTGGATCAAGTCAGTACAAGTTAAAGAGTTGCAGAAGATGGTTTTGGTCAATGACTATTTGAGTGGGGAGCCCTTCGTGCCGAGTAGAAGATTCTTCCTTAGCGCTACAGAGCACCTCTTCGGTCACTGCCCCTTTTTCCTCAGGGTCTATCAGCATTTGGAGATCAACATCCAACAGCTGAAGGTGTGATTTTGTGGAAAAAGTTGAGAAGGAGCCCTAATGGCACCACCATTGGAGTCCCTAAGACCAATTATAAGATTGGAGATCTCTGATAGTGGCTTTACAGACCATGAAGTCCCACAACAGGAGAGGCAGCATTCCCAAAAACATCTCAAACAGCGTCGGTCTAATATACTGGAATTGCACTTCACATTATGTACCTTTCTACAAATAGATATTGCTGTTCTTTGAGGAGAGCTTCAGCACTTAAATAATCCAGAAGCCTGATGGATGACTAATACAACTAGAAAGCTTTGCGTACAGAAGGATATTTTAGCTACCACACATCATCAGGACCGCTCCAAATACGCAGCCAAAGAACAGCGGAGGCACCGCCGGCTTGCACTGCTGGCTCTCTTTTTTTTGCCATAGGCTCCAAGGCTTTGGTTCCAGCTGGTTTCTTCCAGCAATGCCTGGAGAAGTCTGCTCTGCAGCCAACCCCAATTGCTTAGACAGCACGGCGTTCTGCTGTGCAAGCATCCATTGGTCCAGGTCTATCCCATACAACCATATACTGGATCTACTATCATAGAATTGCCTTGCTTGGGGACCTCTCAGATCATCCAGTCCAACCATCAACCTCACACTGACAAAACCCACCACTGACCCATGTCCCTCAGCACCACGTCTGCCCGGCTTTTAAATACCTCCAGGGATGGCGACTCCACCACTGCCTTGGGCAGCCTCTTCTAAGGCTTGACAACACTTCTGGTGAAGAATTTTTTCCTAATATCCCTCCTAAACCTCTCCTGGAACAACTTGAGGCCGTTTCCTCTTGTCCCATCACCTGTTCCTTGGGAGAAGAGACCGACCCCCCCTGGCTACACCCTCCTTTCAGGGAGTTGGAGAGAGCGAGAAGGTCTCCCCTCAGCCTCCTTTTCTCCAGGCTGAACACCCCCAGCTCCCTCAGCCTCTCCTCACAAGACTTGTGCTCCAGACCCCTCACCAGCTCCGTTGCCCTTCTCTGGACCCGCTTCAGCACCTCAATGTCTTTCCTGTCGTGAAGGGCCCAAAACTGGACACAGCCCTTGAGGTGGGGCCTCACCAGTGCTGAGGACAGGGGGACGATAATACTATGCAGAAAGCCACTTCAACACACCACGTAGTGAGCACAGTGGAGATGCACCATGTCAGCAACTGTTCAAGCCAGGTCTTTAACCACTTAACCAGCACCATGTTCATTTATGCCATCCAAGAAAAAAAAACCTGCTCCTAAAGCCAGGTTCCTGAAGCTGGACATGGTTCACCAAGCACACTGGAGGACAACTCAGCAGAGCTGAGAGCTAATTCCTCACTCCCATGGACAATGCCTGTTCCTGCAGCACACACACAGGAGTGGAAGTGTCTGGCCCTGGTTTGACCGGAGCTGGGAAGAAGTCAGGCCTCCACTCCGGGAACCTGAAGCAGGGAACACGCAGATGAAGACAGAAATGCTCCTTGAACGAGTAACAACATGAGTCAGGGTGCTAGCTTACAGCCTGGTGCTAGTATGGGCAAGTGAAAGTCATGAAATGGGAAAACCGGAGCCTCTTTAAGCATTACATTTAAATATACAGAAAGATAAAAGCAGGCAGGAACAGGATACAGGCACAGGCAGTTTGGGAGCAGGATGCATGGCTGAGACAGCACCACTTTCCAGTGTCTCAGAATTGATAAAGAATTTCAGTAATGCATTATTAACTTCTACCATACTGCAAAAAGACAAGATGGATCTCCTTCCTGTATCATTTAGGCTTCATGCAGCCTAGCACTCTGTGCTAAGAATCCCCATCCTCACATGTAAGTGCCTGAACAGAAAGCAAGGGGGGAATAAATGAGAGACTGTGAGCTGGGTAGAGGCTTTACCCAAGTGGAAGAGCACACTATGATCCCAAACCCCATGGAAAAAGGTTGATCTGATAAAACAAAAAAGTTCCCAAGATCCCAGACATTGTACAGGCAGGATGAAGAAAAACAAGCCAAAGGCTTCGGTCACAAAAGAAACCCTCCACAACAACACACCAACAAGGCTTTAGACTTCAGGGGCTTATCTTTAAGACAAAACAACGTCAAGTGAAGCAGAGTGACTACAGTCTCCATTGGACTCGTATGAAGATATTAAAAGCACTGTACTGCACCAGTCTGAACTGCTCAAACTAAAGACTGTTCAAAAAATTAATGGCACTCCTACTACTGGCACCAAAAAAAGATAAAATTGGTTTTAAGGGATGAAGCTGCAAACTAATTTGAGATACAATATCAAGCAAATTTGAAAACAGATTTCTCCTCCAGGCTGGAAGCTACTGAAAGCATGAAACCGGTGTCCATCCATCTACGCCCCCCCTCCAGCTGAAATTACCAAAAGGCAAGAGCTCATTAAGCCTTCTACATAGAAAATGCAAAATGGAAATTACAATTTAGAAAGAATTTGTTTTGTCATGTCATTTTGTCCAAAAGTAGAAACAGTATTCCTGAAGGATGATACACAATTATGGCCCTAAACAAAATGCCCCAACTACTTAATCAGTATCACTTAGTCTGCACTGGCTTCTGCTTCAACAGAAATACAGTTTGTTGGTATAAATTTTTTTATCTGAAGTCCAGAAGGGGAAATTTAGCACCAGTTTCACTCCTGCAGTACTCATTATGTACACCCAAAACCCCCTCCTGCCCAGCAGAGGCTCGCACTGCTCTCAGTCATGACTTTTATCAAATCAAAACACTTGCTTGTTTTTTTTACTTTCATCACTATTGCCCATTTTATGAAACCAAGGGATACATCCACACTGGACTCAAACACCCTCACCTACAAACAATATTCCCTTTGATTTCTTTGTTCCAGAGAGAAAAATTTTCCCAACATCTTCAGTTTTGAGTTTTCTGCTCATTTACTAGGTCCAATGTAATAGAACGGGCAACCTAGCCCATATTTTCTTTGTTACACTGGAACACACACTTATATACAGGGCACATCAACTCTCCTCCCAGTTACAAAGTTAAAGCACTTATAGAGAAGCTCCAGTTCACCACGAAAGACTTTGGACTCTCCCTGACTTTAATTCTACACAATTTCCTTGTTGGAGATATTAATCACTGAGAAGCAGCATTGCAGCTACCTACTTCTCAGCTCAACACGTATGCTTCTAAAAATAAAGCCAGGGAGAGTAGAGCAGGGATGCAAGTTCTCAGAGAACTTACTGCTGGTGAAAAACGCTGACAAAATCGAGAGGGAAAAAAAGATACTAAAATGGAATTAAGGAATAAGAATTGAACAACTTGCATTCAGGTCTCTAAGCAACCTTCTAGAGGCTTGACAGATATTTCACATACCCTGGTTATAAGTTACTGGATTTTATAGCGTCTTCCCTTATACATGGTTGGGTTGGGGTTTTTTAGGAAGGAATATTTGAATTGCATGCTAAAGATGCTCCAGAATATCAGTACTCACCACAAGTTTCGTAACTCTCTTCTATTTATTATCTGAAATCACAGAGTAGCAAGCGCTGGGGCACAGGAGCAGCGGAGTAACCAGCCAGTCATATCTGTAGCGAATCTGGGAAAGAAAAGAAGGATGTTTTAGGAAGTCTCCATGCAACAGTTCATACAAGCATAATAAAGCACACCTTGCTTTTTTTTTTAAAAAAAAAAGAAGCACTGTTTGCAGTTTTCAGTTTAATACACCAGCTTCCAAGTACATTGTGGATGAAATGGAGCCCAACACCGCTTCTTACAGGAAAATCTAGTATTTCCCTTAGCCCATGTCAAGGCAAACTAATAGCTTTCTGTGCAATAACATGAATTTTAGTTCTGAAGATGACAGTGTTTTCTTAAAATATACATGTTTCTGACTCTTCATTCATTTTGGGGTTTGTTTTCAGTAAACTGCATTTCCCCACCTTGGGAAAGAGGTTCCCAAAGCTGAACTCCCACAACACAGCATCTCTGGCTGCCTCCAGCTCCTGCCATGCTCCAGCCACTTCAGTCAAAAGGAAACACAAGAGTTTGGGTATTTTATTTTGTTTGTAGCTTTTTCCCCTTAAATAACACCCTCCAGAGCCTGCAGTCCTTCCATAGGGAAGAGCAGGGCCCAAACACTGGTTTCCAAAGGGGAGTGTGCTGTAGCAGGGATGGGAAGGTTGAACCAAAATTAAACTATTTCTGGAAAACTCCGCCCAGGGTGAACAGAGACACACTGTTCTGTTTTGCATTCAAAACTTGGGCATTTAACTTCCTTTAGAACAATCCATGCATTTTCTTCCAACAAAAAATACAATGTTAAAAAGCAACTTTAAGTTCTGAGAAGCTCTGACCATCATCACCTAAAAGACAGGTTCTACTGACTACTACTGGAAAGAGTCCAGCAAAGAGCAACGAAGATGATTAAGGAATTGGAGCATCTCCCTGATGAAGAAAGGCTGAGAGAGCTGGGACTCTTTAGTCTGGAGAAGAGAAGGCTGAGGGGAGACCTTATCAATGCTTCTAAGTATCTAAAGGGTGGTTTGAAGGAGGAAGGAGCCAGACCCTTTTCAGTGGTTGTCAGTGAGAGGACAAGGGGCAACGGGCATGAGTTGGAATGTAGGAGGTTCCACTCAAATATGAGGAAGAACTTCTTCCCAGTGAGGGTGGCAGAGCCCTGGAACAGGCTGCCCAGGGAGGTCGTGGAGTCCCCTTCTTTGGAGATTTTCAAGACCCAACTGGATGCAGTCCTGAGTAACATGCTCTAGGCAATCCTGCTTCAGCAGGAGAGCTGGACTAGATGATCTCTATGGTCCCTTCCAACTCTAAAAAAAATTCAGTGAAATTCAGGTGCACTGAAGTACCACATCAAACTTGCATGAGATGCTCTGACACAGGCTCTGAGCAGCCAGGCTGCCCGGTACCATGGGCATTCAGACCTATGCCTAAGCTAGCACCTTTATCTCTGTTTTTCTAACCATTTCAGCAAGGTTAGACGTTCGAGACTTCATACTAACCTCTCAAACTGCTTGCTTTGTAAATGCACAGGGGAAAAATGGTCGCTCTTTACCCCGATCGTAGGAGAAGGAAGCCCTGTACCGGAGAGTATTTCTGCTCTCTCCCACATCAAGTGCCACACAGACCAAAGTCGCTGTCACCACGCTGCCAGGAGATGCTGCTTTTACTGAAGGACCCAGGAATTGGGTCTGCCACTGCCCTGTGCTTTCACAAACCTGCTGGCAGGCCAGCCCAGGTCACATACATGCTCTTACAGTGACCTTCATGATTCCTGTCCTCAAGAAGCTACAAGAATTGCTCAGTGCCTTTGTACGAGACTTCAAAAATCACCATGAGCTCACAACAGCTGTCATTAATTAATCCTCATCTACAATTACCCAGCACCAACTCCCAAACGAAGCCAACCATGGGGGTGAGGAACACACACCACCGCGCCACAGCTGCAGCGTACAAGCGGTGAGTGACACCCGTTCCACTAAAATGAAAAGGTAGTTGAATACATCCCCCAATATTAAGTTTATTACAAAGCATTCAAGGCAAGCTTTTGTTCTACTTGACTATAAAGTTCTGAGTTATTTGACCGGGTCAAAGGCTGCAGCAAGGAAGAACCAGCCAAACTTGTAGCAAACTAAGCCCTAGAAGAAAGGGAGAATGCCAGCGCCAATACTCACAGTGAAAGAGCGATTGCAGCTTTATTTAGGTACTTGACCTTGCAATCCTAAGAGCACTCTTGGGCAAAGAATAGGAGCATCCCATTAACACAACAGTCCACATATTTAAATGCTGAACACCCTTGAACCTCGTGAAGCTGGCTCTTCTGCCACCTTGAACATGCCCCAGTTAAACTTAGCAGGAAAAACAGAAGTTGTGCATAAAAATTCCAAATGGGGTTCATTGGCCAGAAACTGCCTCAGTCTCTTTACATAAATACCAACCTCTATGATGAAGTGGCATCTACAGTCCAGGAAGCTAAAGGGAAGAGTCTATTTATAACTCACTCTATGGTACAATGATTTACTTCAGGAATAAAAGTAAATAAATCATCTCACTCTGCCCTAAAGCGTAGTTTGAACCAGCGAGTAGATATTATTCATGTTCTGCTTGAAGAACGAAACGATGGGCAGGTTACGGAGGAGTCAAAGTATAATGTGAGAAAATCCCCTGCGCCCGTCAGCACCGTGATGACAAAAACCTGTCTCCACCCCACAGAAAACATTCACTAAAAGATCTTTTGACCCGTGGTACAGCAAACACGACTCCTTCCGTGTGCGCGCAGACGGGACTCCGGCATCTCGAGAGCACCTGAGGTTCAAAAGGTAGAGCTCCTTGTCCACCCTTCCCCAGCGCTGGGCTCACCCAGAAACGCCGGCTCAAAGGAAGGATGGAGGAGCCCAGGGTGACAAGGATTCAGCTCCTGACTGCAGCACACCTTCAACCTGGCCGAGAAGCCAGGAACCTCGGCACGGTACAGAAAGCCACCTCGTGCAGCAAGAAAAAGCAGCGGTGAACAAGCGATAATATGTGGACAACCCGGTTGGAGCACTAGTTTATCACGGTAACGAGCTCCAGTCTTTCCTCTCCCAGCACGCCTGGTTGCCCAAAGCCTACCATTATGCAGAACCCAGGGGACCACAGCCCCTCTTGAAGAGAAGACTAAGGCAGCTGGAAGAGCTCCTGTGGAAGGAAGAATGACAATGAAAGAGGCAGTCCGAAACTACCAGCAGCAAGAGGGACCCTTTCTAGCTTTTGACAGATAATTAAGCTTGTTTTGTGCTTAATTAGTACCTCCAGACACTGAGCCCATTTCCTGTGACATCTCCTTGATGGCACTAGCTACGCCTTAGGCTTGGAGACACACACATCTCAGCTTGAGCTCGATAGACGTTGGCTTCCTACGACCACACAGAAGTAACACAGAATCCTTCAGTGAGGATTCTCTACTTCCCACCAGGCAACTCGCTTCAGGATGAAGAGCTATTTATTTTACAGAGTGACAAAACCAGAAGGACATGAAGCATCCAGAGGGATGGAGATGGGCACGGACAGATCACACACACCTGTATTCTGGAGATCCTCTGCATCACCCAACATAACTGCAGCAAAGCTGTCTCTTCCCAGCACACCACCAACAAGCAGCGTTTCTGATCAGCCCTCAAGGGCCATGATATTCAGATAAACCCCATCACACCAGCTGTAGAAGCCCCCCAGACCCCCCCAAAACCTCTCCCAGCTGTCAGTGAGGAAAAACAAGGCCACACTAGAATCTTTAAGCCTCACTAGATGTTCCCCCCCCGCCAGGTATGGGGTTTTTCAAAGCAAGGAGCGGACGAGAAGCTTGTTTCGGTTTCAGAGGAAAAACTAACGAAGCTGAGGGCAGTTTGCGAAGAGACGAGATTTGGTACCTTAGAGTGCACAACCAGGCCTGTCTTCTCCTCTGAGGCCAGGGAAATCTGTGCCAGCCTGAGCAGAGACACACGATTTCCAATGCTTGGAAGTTGGGGATATACCACAGAGGCTTTTCAGCTCCCAGAGGAGGGCATCACTTCTGCCGCAGCAAGGAAGGGGACTCTACAAACCCCATCCTTATTAGCTATCTTGGGAAGCTGCTACACACACAGTTTTGGGATCTTTTGTACTTCAGCTCATTATTATTTTATTACCAGTTAGCAGCACAAAACTCTGGGTAATATTTAAAAAAAAAAAAGCCTGTCATCTCAAAGCACTTATAGCATTACCAAATTAAAGCATGGGAACAATATTAAAATTCCAACCGTGTGGACACTGCCCCATTCCAAAGTCTTCACGCCGTCGAGCGCGGCACAAAAAGGTAAGACGGCTCCCAACAGCGTTAGATGATGGAACAAAACTTCAAGGCCAAACATGATGCTCCAGCGCTGACGTTGAGCTGGAGCAATGAGAACTTTGCTCAGCAGTGCATAGAAGGGGTAGTTCTCCAGAAGCAAGTGCCTTATTTGAAGAGCAACCCATCAGACCAGGATCAACGTACAATCAGGTATGTTGATCAATCAGGTGAGCATATTTTCGACCAAAGAGTTCCACACAATATTGAAAAATAAGGTCTCCGTAGACCATTTCCAGAGCACTGGGAAGCCTTTTCAGCAGATCTCAACACTGCCAGTTTCTGTTCCATGTCAAATACATAAGCATTCAAAAGCCTTGTCTAGAAAAAAGCTCACCTTCCCTTGTAGGGGGCACATTTTTTCTGAATGATAAAAAAACCACGCAAACTACCTCAGGGTAAACCATGTTTTTCAGTTGTTCCATGTTCTTCAGTTTCATTTCACAGCTCAGTATTTTGTTCTCCTCTTGTACAGGCCTTTAGCCAGAGCTATTAAAAGAAAACCTGGAACACTCAAACCAGCAAAAAACAAACCCCAAAATATTAAGACAGTTTCAGAATTGCAAGAGGTACTAACATTTTTAGAGACTCCACAGTTAATACCTTCAGTGGCTGGGGGACAACTAGACTGCAAGAGCATCTTTATGTATTGAAGCCTCACCTCAAACAAGTGAGCTCCCAAAGAAAATTCTGACTAATGGTTAAAACCATTAAAGAGATGAGTTTGTAGCATGAAACATCCCTCTCCTACTCAGCCAATGCATAAGGAACAGCTCTTCAGGAATAATAAAGACACGAGTCAGGAAGCTCAACAAAGATGGTGAGGGGTCTGGAGCACAAGTCTTATGAGGAGAGGCTGAGGGTTATTCAGCCTGGAGAAGAGGAGGCTGAGGGGAGACCTTATTGCTCTCTACAACTACCTGAAAGGAGGGTATAGAGAGGTGGGGGTCAGTCTCTTCTCCCAAGTCACAGGTGATGGGACTAAAGGAAACGGCCTCAAGTTGCGCCAGGGGAGGTTCAGGCTGGATATTAGGAAAAATTTTTTCACCGAAAGGATTATCAGACATTGGAATGGGCTGCCCAGGGAGGTGGTTGAGGCACCATCCCTGGAGGTGTTCAAAAGACGGGTTGATGTGGTGCTGGGAGATATTGTTTAGTGATGGTGTTGCTTTTTGTTTGTTGTGTAGGTGTTTATTTTTGTCAGAATTAGGTTGACGGTTGGACAAGATGATCTTTAAGGTCCCTTCCAACCTAGAAGATTCTGTGAAAACCTCGGTCTAGTGGAGAGCAGAGCAGCAGTGAAGCAGAAAGGACCCAAGCTCCACATTAAGGCAGTCTCCCCTCAAAACATGGAAAGTAGCAGTGTCAAATGGGTGAAGTCATACCTTGTCGAGTAGATTTTGCTGCCTTCTCACCAAAACCAAACACATCCAACACCTGGAAAAGAGCTGGACAGAAAGCTGAATGCCTTAACAACTGCACTTGAAGAGAAGCTCCTGCTTGGACTCAGTAATTTGCAAATTCCTCCCCGAATACACCCCAAAGCTGACATCTGCGTTCATTCTGCTCAACTGGAGAAAAAGAGCTTGTATTCTGGCACTGTATTTGGGCACTGCTAGAGCAGTATTTATTGTCTGACACCTAGGTAAAAAAATTACAAAAAAAAAATACTGCTGCTTGCAAAAAACACTTGACATCTCTCTCTCTCAATTCCCTTAGCTCATGAGTAGCCCACACATTTCAGATGTAGCGAGGGAATGCTCCAAGTAAGTCTAGATCTCAATTTGCCTTTACAAACAGCAAACAGTTTTTTGGTGGGTTTGGTTTGGTGTTGTTTTCTTTTTCTTTTTTGAGTTATCTGGTGGCATGCCTCACTGCCATCTCTGCCTGCGTGAAGGTTCCACCTTCCCAGCGAGCTGCTGAAACCCGCATGTACTTCTAATGCATAACAGGAAGCCTACATTTTGTTAACAGCAAAATATGGAAGACTTCAAAACTGATGCCAACGGTCTTTGCAATGAAAGGGAACAGAATGGTGCCTCAAATAAGACAAGGCGACTACAAAATTCAGAGAAAACATGTGGGCAGGTTCAGAGAGAGTCTACTCACAGCACCGGAATATCACGAAATTAAATTCTTTAAATCTTTTGACTCATCCAGAACAGAGTCCTGCTTACTCTAAATGGAATTTCGTTCTATGAAGTTTGGACTGCCTGTACTTACTGGAGATACTCCGGACACAGAGCGAGACTACGCGTTTCCAGCAGCAAGCAACCGTTCGATATTACGCAGTTCAACACCACCTCAGCCCGAGGGCACCGAGATGTTACAGACCCACCAGGGACTCTCACCACCACAACCCTACTTCATCCTTCTGACATTCACCTCCGCTCCTCAAACCCCGACCTGTTTGACACAGCTCCAAAGCTCAAAACTCAAACAGGGAAAGCCCACACAAGGAGTATTTCACTTTTCACTTCCAGATGATTTAACCTTTCTCCCCCCCTCCCAACAGCTGCAGATACTGTGCAAGAAACAGTAGCCTGGAAAAAAGACACCGTGTGGCTCTGGGAAAAACAAGAACACATTTTAACGTAAAACATCTGCTTTTTACTCTTTTACCGCAGAGCAAAGAAAGAGTTTCCCCTGAACCGAGGGTACCCAATGAAACAGCACCAATAACCGTCTGGGTCACGAGTTCAGAGAGGAGGATCAAAATGCAGAATCCACCTTGATTAAACACTGAGTTATGAAAAATACTTAAAAGCGTGATTTTGAGCTCTCACTGTCTTACTGAAAGGGGCTTTAGGGAACACTCTGAGCCCAATCTGTCTTAAGTGCCTCTACACAGCACTCGCTCACCATACACCTTCCTCAAACACATGGCACCTGGATTACACGCTGCATATTATTATTACCATGGTGCATTTTGCTTATATTTTGGATTTATATTTTTTTATTTCTTTTCCAAGGATCCCTTTACGTTTTATGTGAGTCACACAACTGATATTCTTCTAGTGTCTGCACAAGGAATGTTTCCAGTCCCTTTGGTAACAGTGCTAAACCCCTCCTAAGTCAAGTCTACAAGAAGTTGTCCCAAATGTCATCTTAGACACAGTCCAGCTCACACTCCCAGGTGTCAGTCTCAACCTGGACCATCACACATTAATAACAAAAATAAATCTAGGAGTTTTCTTGCAAGATCCCTTTGATTTGCATCTGCAGATGAGTTTCTTCAGTTCTTCATACGCTTCTGAAGAAAAGGATAACCAAGCTCTGTTAGAGCACTCACCTCTCCCAGCCTTCACAGCAAAGATGATTTGCTCAACATTCCCCCCACCTGCTACATTGGTTTGCTAAATCATTAACAGACTCTTAATTTAATGTTCTTTGGAACAGCCTGCTCAGCTGATACTCCTCCTCAAGCCTAAACACAAGCCAGTAACCCAAATGCAGATATTGGAGATCCTTTTTCCCTACCTAACAGGTTCAGAAAGCTTGCCACGTACTCAGGGGACACCAGTGGCCATCTAAAGAGAGGAAGTGGCACTTTCCAAGAAGAGTCCGCTAGTCTCCATTCATCCAACCCTCTGTTGCTCCTCAAGAGTTTTTGTAGACTTCAGGTTCTTTGCATGTTCTGGTTCTCCTCCTCCACATGCAAGCTCTATTTAGGAGAAACCAAGAATCCACATGCCCTAAAAGTTAGGAAGATGCTTGCAGTCTAGAACTCACACCAGGATGAAACAGTATCTTTGGAGGAAAACCCAAGCATGTTGGAGCAACCAAAGAACTGCAGCAACCCCCAGCAGGAACTTTTGCTGCTTTCTCCTCTGCCTGTGCTTATCAGACCCATTCCTGAACAAGTCTAACTCATTATAGCAACAGGAGAAAACCAACCCAACAAACCTGGAGAATTGTGCCAGGTTAGAGAGTGAGGGCAGCGCAGGAACAGGTTTGACGAGACCAACAGCAGCACATGGGAAAGCCCAGACCAAAACCTCCCCTTTTGGGCACAGGAGTCACCACCGCAGCCTCTCAAGCTTTTAACGCTCCACAACAGGACGTTTCAATACCAAGCAAGGTATCAAAATACCAAGTTTCATGTTTAGGTACAAAACTACATCGACAGCTCCTCGACCACGCTCAGACTACTGGTTTAGTAGTTCAATTGCTGATTAAAACTAGATTTTTAGCAGGCACGGATCAGCAAGCTAAGAAACTGGAAAAGCAATCAGCAGCTGGTCAGCCATGACACAAACACGAGCGAAACAGCACTGGGAAATCGTTGCGATGATCACTATACATACTGCATGTAATTAGTATGACACAGGGCAGGACATTAATATGTGCATGCTTGACTAGCTGTTGTGCCTGCCTGGCTCTGGGCTATCAGCCCATCGCTGCCTGCAAGGAACGCCCGGCTGCCTGCTGGTCACCAGCCCACACTGGGAAAGCTGAAGAGAAGCATTGTGAACACCTCCTCCCACTTTCTGCATAGAAAGGTGGAATTTCAAGGGTTTTTTTTCCCCTTTTAAAGGGACCGAGAACTTCACATTCAATTCTTTATCTGTTATTTATAATTTTTATTTGCCTGGTTTCAGTTTCTACCTATCCCACCTTGAAACGCTTTTACACACAAACCACCGTGTGTTGTACAGTAAATCTCCTTTGAATATGTACAGCACAGGAGACCTGTAAGTATGTACAGAATACTGAGAAACAGCTCGAGATTTCCCCTCCTGTAATGGATACTTCCATAATCCATCTTCCAGAGCTCTTCAGAGACACTGCCTCCCCACGCTGCCCCAGGATTATGAACCCCTGGCCTTTCCAGAAAGTTGGAATAACTGAAAGAAGTATTCTCCTGCTGTTCCATCCACGATGATGGCAGATGCTCCAGGGAGCAGTAAGCTTCTGCAGTCTGCTCCAGCATCCACCACCACTGGACTACAGATGTTAGGATGGGCACGTCTGCCCAGTCCTACCAGCATTCATTTTATGGATCTGCCGACCCCGAGTTTGTCTAACCACTTTTTGAATGCATCTCAACAGTCAGCTTCCACAAACTCTTACAACAACAAGATCCAGAAGTCTGTCACCTGCTTTTTAAAGAAATCCTTCCAATCCTAAGGGTCTCCGGCATTTCAGACTCCCCAGGACAGGCAGCTGCTCCTCTGCCTTCAGCTCAACCACCCTTCTCTGTGTGTTTTCCAGCTCTCCTGAAGACACAATGACCAGAAGACACGCAACGCAATAGGTGTAGTCACACACATCTATTAAAATTCACTCAGCGTGTTACCCAATGACCCTAGTCCTTAATCAGATTAATATCACAGCCCTCCAAAAACATAAACCAACAATGCCTAGTGCCTGTAGTAAGCAAGAGCCCAGCGTGCCAACAATAATCCAGTCAACGCCAAGGAGATAAATCCCAACAGTCCCAAGCCGTGCCCATGCCAAACAAGAAGGGGTTTGCCCACTCACCTGCAAAAGAGTTGCTTTCACAAGCCAAAAAAACCACAGCACTCACTGCACTCCCCAACACAAGCAGCACGGCAGACACTTGAAAATCCTGTTTGTCTTCCCAGCAACAACTCTTCCCATTCAGCTGGCAGCGTGCTACCAACTTCAGAGAAGGTTGGCATTTTTTTTGAGGGTGGCAGAAGAGCTCCTGAAGCCTGATTACACATTGAAGGCATCTTCTTCGTTACGCTTGTAGGATGAATTATGTATTTAATTAGAAGCAGCCTTTACAAAAAAGCTGCTAAAGTTGAACACGGAGGATGTCTCACTTCACACGAGGAGGCAATCCCACGCAACACAGCAGATGCCAGAACCGTCCACCTCTGTGCACTGTCTCACACACACTAAAAACTTCTCCCAAAAGCTGGAGTAAAGCACTATTTTATATGGATAAATTTAACCTTACCTGAAAGGTAAACATTACTATTCACGCAGTCAGGAAATTGCATCTGTATGAAGCCACTTTGATTCAATTTCTGCTTTCAATCCCTAACCTTCCACACAGCCGCCAATTAGAAAAGTTCATTACCAAGTAATCTGCTCTACGCACCAAGTGGCATTTGCCTTCTTTGAAGCCTCAACACCCACCGGTGAGAATGGCTCTGTACCAGTGGATCACTCGTAGCCCCTTTGAACTGCACGGAATTAATCCCTGCCAACAGCAGCTCTGGAAGAGTCAGCTGACGAGCCAACATGAAAAGCTTTTCAGTGTCACCGAGCCTCAAAGCTCCATCCATCGTAGAAAAGCAGCCTTTACATTCTGATATAGACAACAAGCAGGAAAAGTCCTTGCAGCACAAGGTCATACTGAGCTTGGTAGAAGACTAAATTTAGCCACCTGTGCCTCAGGCAAGTCTGTCGCTTAGAGGAAGCTCAGATCCTGGTGTTGAGCACTGGTCCAAGGGTAAATCCCTTGGAAGACTTGGCTCCATCTAATTGCAAACGATCTCAAAGCTATTAACAGGGAATCTGATCCCAATTTGTCAAAGAGGAGATGTATTTGAACACCACACAAAACTAGCATCGGGACACGCGATGCTGTTTTAAGGTTGGTTTGCTCGAGTGGTGTAAACTATTACTACGTTCAGTGTCAGAGCCAGTAAAGAGGAGCTCAAGGAGATTTAACAGATGGGTTTCAACACAAGCGTATTTTAGAACACCTCCTTAGCAAGCACATTTCCTACTCTAACACGCCTGTGCTACGCTTATAACGTGCTCCAGAAGAGCAGATCAATGAGAACACAGGGATTATTCCAAGCTTTTGTAAATGTTAGCAGAGACTGATTGAACAGTTTGTGAAGACAAGCCCTGGTTTACCAAAAGCTGTTCGCTGGGACACCTCTCTCAAACATTTCATAGTTTTCCAAGCCAAAAGAGATGGTGATGACTCAGATTCTTCAGCTGTGTTGGGTCTTAGGATCAGTATCAGCCACGAGCCCACACAAGGACCACAGCCCTCAACTGAGGTTTGACATGGAGGATCGCTCCAAGTGTTCCACAGAATCTATGCATGGGGAAAAAAAAAAGTTAAAGAATTTGGTTTCAAGACACCGCTAAGGAACGTCTACATCATCTGCCTCAGCCCTGCAGGCCTTCAGAGACCCTGAAGAACCTATTTTGGTGCAAGAAACCCAAATAGGAGCATCAGCTCAGTCACACAAGCAAAACCAGGACTACCAAGATGACTGCACCAAGTGCAGACCAGCACAAGGTTTCTCACGTAGATGCTGAGTGTGTTCAGTTCAACCAGACACCTGTAAGTCACACTCCATCCCCTCTGGTCCCCGCAGACAGACAGAAGGCAGCCTGAACATCCAGCGGTCACCCTGCACATTCCTGCTCCGACATCCGAACCTGTCCCTGCAACATCCCCAACCAGGAGGACACCAAGAGCTCCAAGTCCCCCAGACGATACACTGTGAACCAAATCCCTGAGCTATCACCACAACAGCCAGAACGTACCCCCAAAACCCCATTTTCGATCACGTTGTCTCCTTAATGTTGAAACACTCAGTTTTCTGCTGAGACCAGAAAGAACAGAACAAGTGGTTCCAAAACACCACGCTCCCAATCATAGATCTTGACAAGTGAAGGCACTCTGGCACGCGCAATAACTACTAACATTTAGAAACGATAAAAAACACCAAGTACCAGTGCTGGATCCAGTAAATCTAGACAAAAACAAAGGACTGCGTATTGGTTTGGAGCCCAATACCAGTTTTCGATCTTCCCTACTGAATAACATAAATTTCAGCAGTGATGCTCTTCCCGCAGAAGCGGAGCGCAGCCCGGGGATGATTTACCCTCCCTGGTGTTGCATCTATCACCAGTAAAACTGAAGCCTCAGCACTGCCAACGCCGCACTGAGCTCTTCCAGCATTAGAAACCTGTCAAAACCTTTCCAAACAGAGGACAGCTGGGAAGTAAGATCAGATGCTGAAGTGGCTGCAGGCCTGATCTCAGCTGCAGGATGATCATCCAGAGAAGCCAAGGACCCCACCAAGCCATCTAACCTGGCACTGATGCTAAGCCAGCTGAGGTAGTCCATGGCTAGCAAAATGGGACCGCAACCGTGGAGCGCAGGGAAGAACCTCACTACCTGGTGGTTGCACACATTTTTGAAACATTTATTTCCACCTAAGAAGTTACTTCATGCCTGCATTGCCACAAGCCTTCCCTCCCAGTGCAAACCAGTGTGTTGTGACCTGCTCCTGCAGCCCTGCCAAAGCGCAACAGCAAGAACGAGTCTTCATGAACCTCCTAAAGGTGAGACCTTTGAAGTCTACCTTAGACTTGAAAAGAGACAACTACAAAGTATGCGGTCTCTGCTTCATTAAAATAAGATGTTACGGGTTCTTAAGTTTCATTTGTTCATTGAAACTTGTTCTTTTAAGATCTAGGAAATAAAAACAAGCCGTGGAAACTCGCCTTGCACGTTACCAAGGAAGACAGTTACAAGGTACCTAAGGACAGCCAGACTAGCCTGAACGGGGTTGCTACAGGACTTACAATTAAGCAACTTGTACTTTGGTACAGTAAACTTCAAAAAAAAAAGTTAAAACATTTTGTTACACTTGCCAGAACTGGCACTGTCAATGGAACAATATTATAAGCCATATTTTAGAGAACTTCCTCTCATTTGTTTTTAATCGACCTAAGCAAGCAGAAGTCAGATGGACAAGGAATTCTGAGTCACGAGGAATGAAAACGTGAAGATTTACTAGTCTGAGAAGCTTGAAATTGCTACTCTACAGAAACACACCTCAAGAATTTTACCCAAGAATAGCAGTAACTCAATTCACACGTCCCTCCTCACTAGGAGGAAGACTGGGCAGATGCAGACAGATTTCCTTCTAGGTAGCTTTCCCTGCAGAGTGCTCTCCATTAGCACAAAGGAAGAAAAATGACCACATCTGAGTCTATCTTCTGCCTTGTAACTCAGAAAAGGGTGTGCAGCAGCTAGCAAAGGAACAGCTTGGTTTGTTATCTCTACAAACAAGATGTTACCCTAATTACAGGTGCAACAAAGATAAGTACTAAGGAAAAAAAGGTGCAGATTTCAACCTCCAGAGCACCCAGGATTTTCTGCTACATTAGATGAGTTAAATTACGAACAGAGCTCCACAGCAAATCACTAAGATGGAACTAATCATATTTTGCAACATAAAATAAATACCTCCAAGAAACACATACTTCAGACTGATTTTCTTCAGAGTTCAAGCAGGTTTCTCCTACAATATAATTAACCTGACTTCAGCACTGACGTACAGTGACTGCTTGTGGGATGGAGAAAAGGAGCCACTCTACATAAAGCAGGTATTCCAGAGTTTTCTTCGCATCACCACGAACTGCATGAACTCACCAAGCTTTATCAATAGACATTAAAACACATATATAGGACAGCAACTACTCAGGGTATTTAATAAATGATGCGGTCTCCTTTAATGTACCATGTGCAATATGGCCAGCTCCTTCTAGAAGACTACAGAAACACAACAGCTTCAGAAAAAATGACAGCAGATTCAGGGCTGTAAAGAAACCTTCATTTCTTTGTAAACAGCCACAATTTTCCCAGCCTAAAGGAATGTCATAACATAACCATAAGAAGGAAAAAAAAAAGGGAGCGGGATAGCAGAGGCAGACAGAAAAAAGAGTTCTCATCTCACCATTGAATATCCCCAATTCCCACATTAAATGCCAGGAGGAGCAAATCCAAGCTATTCAATTGTCTTGCACAAAGCAGAAACTGTCAGGCTAATCTGCAGAGTAGAATTGCTGTCAACTCTTCAGGCTATTAAGTTATTATCCGGAAGAGATTTGCTCACAGATGAGCAAACCAAAACAGGAGATTCAGACAGGTAAGAGACACCCATCCATCTCGGAAGATGAGCTGCTCTAAATAGACCTTACAGGAAGGAATAACACATGAAGAGCCAGGAGAAGATGGTGGTGATCTCACGCTGATCGTGTTTCATTGTTGGCTTTCCCAGCTTCTAGAAATAAATGGTCTCGTAAAAGGTAGGGAGTATCTGATGACCCAGTAATCTAACAGGTATTTTAACAAGATTAGATTTTACCTTTCTGTAGAGTCACAGAATGGTTTGGGTTGGAAGGGACCTTAAAGCCCCCCCAGTGCCACCCCCTGCCCTGGGCAGGGACACCTCCCACCACACCAGGTTGCTCCAAGCCCCCTCCAACCTGGCCTTGAACCCCTCCAGGGATGGGGCAGCCACAGCTTCTCTGGGCAACCTGGGCCAGGCTCTCACCATTCTCTTTATAAAAAGTTTCTCACCTCCAATCTAAGCCTACCCCCTCTGTCAGTTTAAAACCATGGCCCCTTGTCCTGTCACTGCAGACCGTGATAAAAAGTCTGCTTGTCTTATAAGCCCCCTTTACATATCAAAAGGCTGCTATGAGGTCTCCCCAGAGCCCTGTCTTCTCCAGGCTACACAACCCCAATGCAGTGCTCCAGAAGGGTCTCATAAGAGCAGAGCAGAGGTGGAGAATCACCTCCCTCAAGGCAATTCCTTTACATCCTGCAGACCGTGCTCTCCACGCTGGCATTTCAGCTGCTATAGATTGAAGCCTTCACTCATCCCATCTCTCTGCAGGTAAAGGTGACCACTGCCATAATTCCATCAAAACCAGGAGCTTTACAGGAGTCCAAAGGGCGTATCTTCACTTACTACCAGTTGGTGCAGGAACACACACTACTAAATAACATCAGGAAGGAGCTGCTGCCCACGGTCCAAAGGTAGAGCCAGCATATGACGGGGCGGTTGTGTGACAGCATCTCAAAGAATTGCTCCCATGGTCAGGCTTGGATTCATTGGGAATTGAGAAGGTTTTTGGACAACTGGAAGCCTGTACAAGAATGAGGACCAAATTAATCAAAATAGCACCCAGACACCGGCACTTGCAAACAAGATGGAAGGCTCCTCTGACACTTCAGAAGAAGAGAGGAGAAAGCCAGCAGATACAGAGGAGAATATATTTGAGGACGATGCAGCTTTTGGGGGAAAGAAGCTGATCCATAAGAACTTCCTCTCCTCAAAAGCCCCTAGAGATGGGACAAGAACTAGACATCTAAAAGTCAGAAGCTAGAAAAATCAATACAGTACAAGTAAAGTAAGATGGAAACGCAAAACCAAGGCACAACTGTGTTTCTTCACAAATGCTGGAAGTCTAGAACTAAATGGAAAAATTCAAATGTCTGTTTGTAAAGTGAACAGATGTAGCAGGTTCATTCAAAACAGAGTAGAGGGCAGAAAAGTCAATGGGACACTCAAAGTATGAGGACTAAACGAGCTCTTAGAGGACCTAAGCTTTCTTTAGCATACACCACCATTTGGGCAACCTAAGTTTACTATTTGCAGCAAGAAATACCCTGTAAATCAGAATTCCAAGCTTAAATAATAAAAAAAAATAGTCTCAGCCACCCAAGCAGCAACAGCAGCTGTCACACCATCACCGGGGGGGCTGTACAAGCAGAAAACACAGCATTAAATTGAGACTTCAAATGCCTCAGTGTAAACTGTGCAAGTGTCAGGTCAATACGTGACGCCAAGAACAAGCTCTGAAATAGCTCGAAGCGACGCCTCCCCGGCAGCGGGTGAGAGAAGCGGCAATTCCTGCCTTCCCCTCCGTCGGCAGCCGGAACACTGCTGCGACTCCCCGTGTGCCATCCGACCGTGCCCTAAGAGTAAGGGAAGCCAATCTGACCAGTACAAGGCTAAGCCTTCAAGAAGGAAACTAAATAAAACATAGTAAGGTTTCATTATTAAAAAAACCCAAAACAAACCAGGAAAGAAGTCCCATGATTTATTACTGGGTTAAATAATTACTAGACAATGTCTCCCAAAAGTTAAAATTGTGTTTTACACCCAAAGTGCTGAGCTTGGCCATCTCTGCTCTCCCTGCTTGCCCCCACTAAAGCAAGCCAAGCAAAGACAAGGCAACTGCAACAACCTCACTTTACACACAAAGTCACCCAGGAGGAGGACGGGGAAGTTTCCCCGTGTAGTTTCTTGGTTCAAGCTGCACCAAGGCACCCGAAAGACCCTTACACCAGCTTTCCCAGAGCGATTCGGAGGCATCTGAGCAACCACGAAGCAGGCAGCCACACCGGGCAAATCAGAGTTGTCCTAAAGAATGGACTAAATGGACGCAGGGCTAATTATATTTTATAAAATGAAGTCATGTCTCAGGAGTCAGTTGGAGGTTGTTGTCTTCCTTTTTTCCTTTTGCAGGAGCCAGAGCACACGAACAGGGAAGAGGCAGCCCATAGACTTCATTGAAAAAACCAAGCATACCACATTACAAGATCCTTCAAAGCTCTTTGGAGAGCAAAACCCTGTGAGATAAAAGGAAAAATCCTTCACATACGTAAATAACCAGTTAAAAATAAGATAAGGAAGGTGGAAGAAAGGAATCACCAGTCAGTTTTGTAGCAGACGGGACTCGCCAAAGGCTTGTGCTCTGCTCAGCTATACTGAGCTGTGCAAGAGAAGGCAGGACTAAGATGACAACATTTGCTACTCTGAATAATTCAACATGATCAGTAAATAAGAGCAATGACTCTAAGGAATTGCAGTAAAATCTTGTGATACGAGTGGGTGATACAATTCAAAGCGCAGAGCATCGGGAACAACCCCCCCAACTCCAACTTACAAGAATCTGACAGACTGAACTCAAGCCAACACTGGGGAACAGGACACGGGGGCTACAGCAAAGCGCTCCACAAAAACATGTCCTTTTGATCACTAAGGAACAAGCAGAACGCCTGTAATTACACAGACAATGATACAGAACAAAATACAAATCAACAGCACACCGTGTTTTCTAGAGGGGCACCCGCACCACAAATACCACCCATGGATCTGATCAGCACCTCTGCCAACCTCCCTGTCCACTCCAGTCGCCCCTCGGGCCATCCTTGCCTCAAGGAGGCCAGAGCAGAACCTCAGTGACATGAAGAGCCAGGAGAAGAGACGTGGAAAGGGAAGTCTCCATAGATGAGGACAATTCAGTCCAGCCAAGAGACCACCAGGAATGCAAAAAGTAGTTTTCTAAAATGATGGAAGTGAAGAAGTAGAGTCATAGAGTTGTCCAGGCCAGAAGGGACCTTCAAAGGTCATCTAGTCCCACCTCCCCGCAGTCAGCAGGGACACCCCCAACTAGACCAGGTTGCCCAGGGCCTCGTCGAGCCTCACCTTGAATATCTCCAGGGAAGGGGCCTCAACCACCTCCCTGGGCAACCTGTTCCAGTGCTCCACCACCCTCACGGTGAAGAACCCTCTCCTAATCTCCAGTCTAAGTAATTTGTTCCGAATTTGTTTCTTGCTAGTTTTTTTTGGAACAAGAACCCCCAGTTCTTGTTTTCTGCCTCTCCCTCACGTGCAGACCACGGAACAAAGACCCGACACGCTCAGTGCCCAGCTTTGTGTCTCTGTGCGAGGCAGTGATTATCAAGATGGTTCAAAGCGAGAGGACAGATCCGTGGAAGAGAAGTGTGACGGCTACCAAATTCCAACACCTGGCTCAGAGACATCATAAACTACTGGAGAGAGAAAAATAAAGCAGTATTTCCCCCCAAATTAGATCTGCTGTATTTGTGTACTCCCCTCCCCAGGCATCTGCTACTGGTTACTAGTGAGCAGGATACCAGGCCAGATGGATTCCTGGTCTCATCTGGTAGCACTTTTTAAGGCATTATACAGGATTTCATCTGTTAACCTGAAAATACGCAGCAGCTGATTGCTTAAGAAGAGCAGAAAATTAGTTTTAAAACCACACCAAAAAAAAAAGGGGGGCAATCTCAGTGCAAGGAAAGCAGCAAGTGGCTGTGGACCAGGTTGCCCTCAGGATCTCACCCAGCTCACAACTCCCCTCACAGTGGAGCTCCATGAACTTGCCTGATCTCTCCCACCACAACATTCCCCACCAGCCACTGTGACACAGCAAATCCAGTTGTTGTCAATACGGGGAACCAGGACAGCACAAACACTCCTACAGAAGAGTAGGATGGATGGAGTGGAACGGGGCAAGGCCATACACTTCAAACTTCGCAAGAAACGGTACTGTAACTGGAAAGCTCTTCAATCCAAGGAAAAAGAGAAGGATCCAGGTTGTTAACTTGTTGCTGTGAGCCACCAGCCTGACTCGGTCGTGAAGGATACCGGCACAAAGTTGTTGCCTGCAACACCACCCACCATCCCAAAAAGACCTCTCCCACCACCCCGTGCCCTGCTCCGAGCGCTCAGGGATTAGCTTTAGGAAAACACACGCACAGAAGAGATTGACAGAGAACCTGGAAAAGAGCAACTGCAAGGCTGGGTGGCAATCGTGGTTGGAAAGCAAGAAGCCAAGAGTCGAGAGCTTTCTGAAAGCACCGAAGGAGAAAAGAGCTGCTTTTGTAAGAGGCAACACCGACACAAACACAGGTACAGACCAGCCACACATACGTTCATTGTGAGAATCCGGTGCAAGTTCCCAACCACCATGGCCAGAGAATAACAGAAGAGCTTTCCACATAAAAAACACAGCAAGGAGCCTGGATTGGCCTAAACCAGCAAGGACTTTAGGCCAGCAGTGGAAAATACACTGCTATGGTCTCGCAGAGTGAAGCGGAGAGCGGCGCCTCGTCTCCCTCACAGCCCAACTGCTCTTGGAAAAAATAAAGAAGGCACCACCTGGACACCCTGCTGAGTCCAGAAAAAGCAATTTCAGGGCAGGTGACGTTTGAAGACATACAAAGTTTAGGTACTTACACACACAAGGTGTAAGTGTAAAGCACTGATTGTATCAAGCGGACAGTCTAATATTTCAACTGAGTCAGCAATATTTTTTGCCAAAAGGTTGTGATATCAGCTGTACCAGGGTACTGCTACACCAGCGGTGAGAAACTCAATGTGCAGAACAGAGATTTGCTTGGCCATTTCTCACCATGATCCTCCACACTTTTTAAGTACATCAGGTGGGTTTTTTTTTAATAAGAATTGTATTTTTTTTTTCCTACACACCATGGTATTTAAATTCTTTTCCTATCTGGTGGCATCTCACTGGCGGTCATCTTCCCCTACAAAAACTCTCGCTGATATTTATCATTGGCAACATCTCCAGCTCCTCCCCGACTCAAAGAGCTCTCGTGTCAGCCAGCTTCACATGGAGAAGACCACTCTGTGCATCTCTCCCCACAACAGCAACGTAATAAAACCCAAATTCTCCTGCCCGTGACATTTCACCGCCCAGGCAACAATCCCAAAACTACAGCCACTGGCAAACAGCGAGGAATCCTTCACGGCTTTTACAGCCTGAAGAAAGCCATCTCCCCAAACTCCTAACTCAAAGGCGCTCTTTGTATTTTTTGGAATGCATCTGTGGGAAAGCGCTACTAATATTTGATAAGAGTTTCTCAACAAAGCTCACACTTCTCAGTTCACCCATCGTTCCTCTCCCAGCAGGTTGGCAGAGACCAAGGTACCAACACTGGGTATTAAACCAGGGGTGTAGAGGAGAGGGTTTATTCAGGTAAATCACGGGCAGGAGCTGGGGAGCTGAGAGAAGGAAAAGGCAAGTCCTGCAGAAGCTGGGGAGTGGCAGCACACGCTGGTTACACACATGCATTAGGTCACTGATTAAAAAAAAAAAAAAA
>JAHREE010000341.1:133417-157545 GCA_033628505.1 Tringa tobata
AGCCCCTTGAGGGACTGGAAGGGGCTCTAAGGTCTCCCCAGAGCCTTCTCTTCTCCAGGCTGAACCCCCCCAACTCTCAGCCTGTCCCCACAGCAGAGGGGCTCCAGCCCTCACAGCATCTCCGTGGCCTTCTCTGGCCCAGCTCCAACAGCTCCATGTCCTTCCTGTGCTGAGACGTCCCTGTCCCTGTCAGTCCAGCTCTCTAGGGAGAACAGAAGGGAGTTGGTAGAAAGGCAGGCTTGGGGCAGGCAGCGCTGTGTGACTCTCCCATTGTGCTCATCTTCTCCTCTTGTGGTTGTTTCTCACCAGCGTGCGTCGCACCCAGGTCATCGACGATGAATCCGATTACTTTGCCACGGACTCCAACCAGTGGCTCTCCAAGCAGGAAAGGGAGGCCTTGCAGAAGAGAGAGCAGGAGCTGCGGGAGCTGCGTCACGCCTCTCGGCTTGCCAAAAAAATCACCATCGACTTCGCTGGCAGGCAGATTCTGGAAGAAGACAATAGCATGGCCGAATACCACAGCAAGTGAGTGAGAACTGGCAGCACGAAGGCACTCCCTAGAGCAGGGAGGTCCCAATTGTTCGGGATGGTGGTCTGGCTGAATCTGGAAGAGCAAGTGTAAGGAAAACTGAGCAAGCTGACCCCTTGAAGGGCACTTCTGGCACTGGGGAGCAGAGGTCTTTTTGGCTTGCAGCATATTGGCTCCTTCAGCACAGCTCTGCAGAGACACCCCCATCCTAAGCCCAACTGTGCGAGGCTTGCCCGGGGTTTCAGTAGCCCACATGTCCATTACAGATAAAGCTACCCTGGCAAAAGGTGTTGCAGAAGACCTCTCCCAACACAACCAATTCATCTCAAATTCAAACCAGGGTGAGCTTCTGCAGCAGAGAGGAGTGACTGTTCAAACTGGGAATCGACCTGGCAAGGAAATCGTTTAGTGAGGGGAGGTGGTAAAAAATGCTTTGGGGCAGAAGAGTTTCTGCAGGGAGAAGGGGGACATTGCTGGGAGAAGCAGGAATTTTCATGCCTCTTGTTTGTGCTTGCAGACTGGATGAAACCATTGAAGCCATTAATTGTGGCACACTGAGCCAGCCAGCTGGGAGCCCCGAAGCAAAGGCGGCTTTGAGTTCTGGTGTTTTAGTGAATCCCCGTCTTCTTCAGCCTGCTCCTTTGGTCAGTATGTGTTGAATGATTCCTACCAGAGTAATGACTAACTCTGGGAGAGCAGAGCTCAAAAATTGTGAATTGTAACACGTTTGTGGTACCGCTTTCCCCCTGTGCCTGAGACATCCTCATTAGCCATTCTAGTTGGGGACAGAAAAGGCTTGCCTGTGCCCTGCTCTGTTTCCTGCCCTTGGGAGGTTTGGTTTATTGGGGATTTTAGTCTCCTGTCTCCTTTTCAGGAAGAATTTCCGAGAGCCAGCTTAAGGTTGTGTCACTTTTTCAGCTCTATTTATGAAGCCTTTTCTGCCAGATTTCCAATTTCAAAAGGGCATAATCTCTCCCTTCCAATTCCCCTGCCGTTGTGGCACGCTTAGTGCACACGAAGCATTTGGAGGTTGGATGATTCCCAGGTTTGAGTGCTGATGGCTGTGACTGTGCTTTGAAAATTGTGTCTTCCTGTGAATGCTGCGAAACACCAGCAGGCAGATTTATTCTTTACATCCATAGTTTAGCTGTGTTGTGTGGAAAGGAAAAACCGCAGAAAGGAGAGCATGACCTTGCTTTTCCTCCTGCCAAAGTATCGCATGTAAGCGCAGCAGGGTCTCAAGGAGGGAAGGTGACCCCAGTAGGAGTAATATCTCTTAAATTAAGGAAAACCTCAAATAGGATTTGCATTTGGTGTACGTTTTTCCTAGAGAGGTGCTAACCTTTTTCTTATTTCTTTTGAACACTCTGAAGTGGGTGGACCAAACTGGTTTGCTCCCGCACAGGAAAGCCATCCATTCCATGGACGCTGGAAATGAGCCTGGCTCGGAGCGCAACAGGCTGCGGATTCAGGATCGAGAGCTGCAGGAGATCTCAGATGATGGTTGGTGCCTCAGCATGCACCAGCCTTGGGCTTCCTTGCTCGTAAGAGGAATCAAAAGGTACAGGGGAGGCCTGAACTGCCATATGTCCCAGTCAGCTCTGGCTTCATAGGTGAGATGGGAGGTTCTGCTCCTCAGAGGACCTCTATGGACTCACTGGCAATGTATGGTGACTGATAGCTACTGATGGCCCCAGGTTTGGAAGCCATGCTTCCTCAGCCACCGAGGTTTGGAGAAGCTGGTGAATCCGTTTTTCATGAGAGTAGGGAACCTGAAAGGTACAAGTTTCTTCACAGTGGGTAAATTTAGAGAGAGGCTGAGATTTCTGTGCTGTAGTCCCAGTGTACCTTTCTGGAATTTGAAAGGCAAATAAGATAAAAATGTGAAGTATGTTCTCCTGGTCTTTTTCTCCATCATAAAGAAGGCAACAGTGGCACCAGGCTTTGTTAAAAATAACTAACCACCCGCACACTCCCCTTTCCACCACCATCCCCTCTGGGCTAGGAGCTGGGTTGCAAAAGGAAGCTCCTTCAGCCCAGCATCCCTGGCGTGTTAATTCACATTTCCTACCACTAACATAGAGCAAAGAATCTTCTTTAGCCTTTTTTTTTTTTTCTTTCCTTTCCTTCACTGAGTTTTTCATTTTCGAGAGCAAAGCTTTTTCACTTCCCAACCTAAAGACCCTGTAAATCTTAATGTGCCTTGGCTTCTGCATCCGGGAGGTCTGGGGCTGCTGTCAGCCGCTCCGACACAGCCCGAGAGCCGCAGCTAACGACCACTTCATCCGGACGCGTGGTCTGCTGTTATTCCCTAGGTTGCATCCTTACTGTGCGTAACGTTTTGAGCTTGTAAGAGAATTGCATGAGCAGATTGTCCTACGCCCGTGTCTGACATACTGCTGTACTTGCAGGGGACTGATGTCCTTTTTTGCTGTTGCTCTAAAGCGGCGAGGACGTGCTCTGCTTGTGGCTTTATTTCTTGCCCATCTCAGCTTTTCTCCGTAATGCTGACACGTCACTTGAGTTTAAATAGTGAGGGCAAAGCTTAGCAGCAGGAATTGTGTAGCAAAGCGTTCGATTGAAAAATCTGTCCTTGTGGGTGATTTCTGCTGAAATTTAAGTCCTAAATTCTCCTTTATTCTCTAGGGTGGAGGGCAGGACCTGGTACACATCTCATAGAGGGCGGTTATGGATTGCAGCTACTGCTAAAAGACCTTCCCCTCAGGAAATCTCTGAACTGGAGACCACCTACAGAATGCTGCTCCGGAAAGGTGAACTTCTCTCCTTGGATCTTTGTATTATTTGGTACATTGAGCTACGTAATGAGCAGTGTCAGAAAGCCCCCTCTGCTGAGCAGTTATTACTGCTTTGCTTCTTAACCTTCTGTTCTTGAAATTCTCTTCATCCTTTCTACATTTCGTCAGCCGAATGGATATGGTGGCAGACTTGAACTCCGTCCTTTAGCTGGTCACGTTCTCCAGGCACAGACACCGTCAAATTGCACCTGGCTTCTGTGATACCCTTTGATGGCAAAGGACTTCATTTTGTTCTTGGCTCAAGCAACAGGCTATGGAGTGTGTGCTTGCCTGTGTGTGAAGTGGCTTGTGCTTCAGTCTGTTTACGGTCGTGTTAAAGGCTTCTCACGTATTCTGACCTTGTGGAAATCAGGATTGAAAAGCTGCAGGTTCTCGGGAGACGTTAGTCTCTCATGAGGGCAGGAGGATGCTGGGGGCTGTGCTGTACAGCTCTTTGTGTGGTATTTCTGCTCGTCACCCAGCTTAAACGTCATGCAGCAGGATCATCTGCTCCCTTGTCAGGGCAAGGGGCTCTTCCTGCACTGTATGCTCCTCTCTCAGAAGCCAAGCAGGGGAAGGTGTATATATAATTAGTTCTCCCAACCTTAGTCCTGTCACGGTGAAGATCCTGAGCTGGAAAAAGAATGACAGGGTGTTAAAATTGCCGTGTGTTTTCTTGTGCCTCAAAAAGTAGAAGCACATGGTGGGAGGGAAAGGCACTTGGGGGACAGAAGACCCTGGCTCTGTGTGGGGATGTGGGGCTGATTATGAGATGTTTCTTTTGATGCAGATGTGGAATTTCCAAGCGATTATCCCTCAGGGTGCCTCCTAGGCTGTGTGGACATCACCGACTGTTTATCGCAAGAGCAATTTAATGAGCAGGTGAGTACAGCAAATAAACTTTTACAAACTTGCATTAGCCAATAAACTTTTAAAGTAATATAACTCGCCTCCGTGGGGTGGTCTAGAGAAGGCATTGAATGGAGATTTTAGACTGTGATGAGAGAAGACACAACTACTACACGGTCTTGTACGACTAGAAAGAGAATGTACTGAGCAAATGCATTCCGGAAATGGTGGAAGGGAGCGATGGACTAACACAGACTAATCCCATCCTCAGTTTGGTTGAAACTAGTTTCTCACGTGCTCTGAAACTCTTTTCGATAGGGACTCACACCTGTTTAATTAAACCAATGCTGGCTGGAGAGACGATTCGGCAAGGGCTGGTGATGGCTGTTGCTTCCCATGCTGCATGGACAGATGTACAGCAGGACACAGTGACTGAGCTGGGCTGTGGGAGACAGGAACCCACAATGCATTAATGTTGCGTTTCTGGTTTTTATCCTCATTTGGCAAACTTGGGAGCTTACATCTTACCTCCATGTAACTTGTAAAGCACTGATTGCTCTTGAAACTTCATGGGAGTCCTAATAGAAAGAATTGCTCCAAGTTTTGCCCGGCCAAGCAGCAATCTTTTGCTACCTCTGGCTATAACTATGTTGATCTTCCCATCTCAGGGAGGACTCTGGATTAGGAAGGATCAAGTACCTATTTGGCTGCTTTTGGAGTGCAGCAAACAGCTCCCTGAGCACAGCCACCAGAGACTTTGCAGTTATTGCAGGGATTTGTGTGGTAGAGGATGTGAAGGGAGACAGGAGAGCTGTGGGGTCTTCACAGAGACCCTGCAGAGAGGACACCCAGAGCCCCTAGATACAGGGAAGGAGGGACAGCTGGAGAATACAGTGGATCAGGACTCCCAAGGGAGTCAGGGGATATTTGAGTGGCTTTTTGCTGAATGAGGCAGGTGGTTTGGTGACCAGGGACACAGATAAAGTTGAGATACTGAGGCTTTCTTCACCTCAGGCTCCCCCAACAAGATCTCTCAGAGATCTCATGCTTAAAGGCAGGGCACAAGGAGGAGAGGGAGTATCTGTAGTCAAGGGAGATTGAATCAGGAGTCCTTGAGGAATCTCAACCTGTACAAGTCCATGGGTGCTGATGGTGTGCATCCAAATGTGCTGAGAGAGTTGGCAGATGTCTTTGTGAGGCCACTCTTAGGTTGGAAAGGTTATGGAGATCAGGAGAAGACCCTGATAACTGTAGAAAGGTGACTATCACATCCATCTTTAAAAAGAGAAGTAAGGATGATCCTAGACACTTCAGGCCAGTCAGCTTCCCTTTGGTCTCCGGGAAATTCATAAGGCGATTCCTCTTGGAAGCCAATTTTGGGCACACGGAGGAGAAGGACGTTGGGAATAGCCAGTGTGAGTTTACCTAGGGGTAAAATCATGCTTGACTAAGCTGATTACCTTCTATGGTCCAGTAATTAGAGTGGTGAATATCTTTTGCTTTGTATTTATCAAGGTTTTTAGCCTGGTCTCCTGGAGCATGCGTGCATCCAAGGTGAGTCATTATAGTCTGGGGAGGTGGACTTCCAGGCTGATAACTGGCTGGGTCATTTGGATTCAAAGTGCCATGGTGGTTGCCTTGTAATCTCTGTGGAGGCTGGTTGCAGGTGATGTTCCTCAGGGCTTTTTCCTTGAACTTCTCTTCCTTGAACTTTACCTTCAACTGCTCTGCAGCAGGGCTGCCATTCAGAGGAACCTCAACAGGCTGGAGGAAAGGGCTGACGTGGTTTTTCTGAAGGCCCGATGCCAAACCCTGCAGCTGGGGTGGACTCACTCCTGCTTCGATGCTGGGGAGCAGCTCTGCTGGAGGCACAGGGGATCTTGGCAGCCAGTGAGCAGAACGGGAGCCCTGGCAGCAAGGGGAGCTGGTGGCATGATCGCCCAGTATGGCCAGAAGTGATCCTCTTTGCCTCAGCATTGGTTAAACCACATCTGGAATATTGTGATCACAAAAAAAGATGTTCATAAGCTGGAATGTGTCCAGTGGGAGGCCACCAACGTGGTGGGAGACTGGAGCATGTGCCCGGTGGAGAGACTGGGGAAGAAAAGAGACCACCTACTTCCTGCAAGGAGCTTATAGAGAGACAACCAAACTCTTTGCTGATTAGATGGCGGGAGGATGAGAGACAAGGGTGATAAATTGAAAGGGAAGGTTTCAATGTGACCTAAGAACAAAAACTTCTCCGTGAGGACAGCTGAGCACTGGAGCAGGCACTGCCCAGGGGAGTTGTGCAGTCTCTACCCGGGAAGATTTTCAAGACCCAACAGGACAGAGCCTGGAACAACCTCACCTGAATTCAGTGCTGACCTTGCTTTGATCGGGAGGTTGGATGAGAGACCTCCTGAGGTCTGTGTCTGTGATGCTGTGACTGACTCCAGGCCCAAAACCTGGAGTGGTGGCTTTCCTTGGGGTGTGTTTTGTTAACTCACAAAGCCTGTGGTTGGTACCAAGCCCAGCACGGCTGTTCTCGGTACCGTTTCATGTCCGGTCACTCCACTGTCCATTGTATAAGTCAGGTTAGGTCTTATGGGAGTCACCAGACCATCTAGGGCTTGATAGTGAACCAAGACCATCTTGTGAGACGGAATAAATGGATTCCTTGGGATGGAAGAGGAGGACACACCAAGCTGATGGATGTCTTCTTGCCATGAAGAGCTGGAGAGGCATCAGCAGCTGGAGGCTGTTTCTCACAGAAATCGGCATTCCCAAGCCCTGCGAGGTTTTTTAGCGGAGAGAGATGGAAACTGGAGATGAAGAGAATATTTCTGATGAGGTTGGTCTCTTCTCAGTCGTGGGTGGAATGGGGAGAGGTTGGAATATGAGCAGCAGAGGGAGCTTTGGGACTGGAATACACTGAAATCTGCAGGAGTGTTTGGCCTTGTATGGGATCAAGTCTTGGGAGAGAGAGAAGGAGAGGACACTGGGGCCAGTGTAGGGTGTTTTTTTTGTCCCTGTAGCATCTACTGATTTACAGTTTGGTTTTAAGGGGAGAATCCCATCCTCCTTCTCGGTGGAAAAATATATCCTGGTCTCTCACAAGTACTCTTCTCTCCCTAACGATTCCCTCTCTTCCTTTCTGGGTATGTTCTTCAGGCACTGGTAAAATGGCTGTGACAGCTTCTGGAGACTGAGCTGTAGGTAACTAGCTTTTAATCTTCCCGTAGAGGAGCCTCACAATTAGCTCTGCTCTCTGTAAATTCCTCCCAGTTTGCTGGCACCGCTTGGCTGCAGAAGCACTGAGGGAAGAGTAGTATATTCCAGGAGCGCTGTTATCAGAGCTATTGCTGAGAGATTTACCTCTTTTCTCAGTGCCACGACGCTGTGGCACGTGCAGGTATATATCTCACTGGCTTTTTGCTGCTCCCCTATTGCAAACTATTTATAATTCCTAATTTGTTGCCCTTTTTGCAGTGGGCCATTTGTTTCCCAGGACCGCTTTATGCAGCCTTCATTTCCCTAAGCTGCTAAGATTGAATTCAGAGATCTGAGCGTGCTTCTAAAGCTGGGTTATGAGGGAATACATGTTTTTGTGGACTATCGTGAGCAGCAAGTGCACCTGAAGAAAGCTGAGATTAATTTAATTGCCAATGCTCACAGGGTGAAAAAGCGTGCAGCGCCAGCTCAGAAATCTGAGCTGGATCTTGCTGGGAGTAGGAAATCCCTGTTGCTCACGCTGATGATTCAGCCCAGGTTCATCAGCCACCGGCACCAAAGCCACTTGTCAGCAGTGTCATCCAGGCAGTTCTTGGTGGACAAAGGCTCCTCCTCGCATCAGGGGGAGAGGGAAAGGGCGATGACATGTTTTCACCCCTTACAGCACGCAGAAAACATTGAATATTTTCTAATGATCTGCAGTATATTAGCAAGTAAGGTCATGGGATGCAGCAGCAGAGACCTCTCAGAGAGCGAGCCACCGCAGAGCTCTTTCCAGGCACGGTGCTTTGACTCACACCTCTCCTCTCACCAACTCACCTTTGAAGCTTCTGCATTTTCTGGAAGAAATCATTTCACAAGTGCAGGGAAGCCACGTTTGCAGATTGTACCCACCACCTGAAGATGAAATAGTTCCCTGTCCTGCTCGTTGCCTTTTGATGGTGGCCCTGCCTTTTTCAGAGGCCACGGAAGTTTGTTTTGACTCTTTGTTGAGACCATTGGTTCCCATAGGCAAGGGAGACTCTTCCTGGTCTGTCTCTCCTGCGACTTCTCTATTATTTCTCAGTCTTTTTGATGCTGTCATCCTCTCCCTATTTAGTACCGTCTGCAGATTTAATTTCCTTGCTGTTTGCATCTTCTCTCAGGTTGCTAATGAAGATGTTAGTGGCACCCCGCTGGTATTTTTCTATCATTATCCTCATTTAATATATTTTTTTACACTCGTGCTCAAAAAACAACGCCAAGCAATGATGCTCTGTTTCGCTGGCTGCTGCACCAGCAGACTCAGACCAAGTCCCTGCCCCGAGAGCTTGCGTTATTATTAGGGACCGGTTGTTTATCCGCATTATTACCGGACGTGTCAGTCTGGCCTTGTGTCACCCCTTCAGAGGGCTCGGTCTCGCAGCTCTGCCCTGCGCACGGTATTTGAGGACCGATTGAGGTTGCTGAAGTGGTTTGCAAGGTCTGCAAGGCCGTGTGAGAAGCGATGACAGAACGGGATCTCGTGCGCAGTAGCTGGCAGGGAGCAGAGGAAGAGCAGAGCGGGGATGTCCTTGTGATTAAAATCAGCATCGTGTCAGATGACATTGCCCTAATCCCAGTCGTGCTACTTATTGCATGAACTAGTTAAATCCGTTCCTCTGGGTCTCTTTCCCATGTGGAAAATACAGCAGTGCTTCCCCGGCAGAGATTAGATGTGCCTAACATGACTGCTCAAAGCTGTCATCTTTGGATTGAAGCCGCTCTAGGAGCAGAAGTTATTATCAGGCAGGAAAGCCCAGCCCAGGTACCAAGTGTCCCCGGCTCCGTTCGCAGGGGACTGAAGCGAAAGCTGCTCTCTGAATTCAGCCCTGCTGAATTGGCTGCTGCCCGGAGCTCCCTCTGCGTGGCTCTTCAACTCAGTATTTCCAGTTGAGCTTTGCACATCTTACACCTCCTCGGAGCGCCTTCTGGGCTCGTTTCCTTCTCTTCCTGGCAGCCACCCAAAAAGCCTTGGTCAAGACCAGAATGATCCCTTTGTTATGCTTTTCGTCGCTAAAGGTGACCTGGAAACTTTTTTTTTTTTTTTTTTATTTCCCCCCTCCCGTAGAGATGTGAGCACTGACCACGGCTTCTCCTCGCTCCGGGGCTGACGTCACCGACACCTCCAGCAGAGCAAGGAGCTGCCTTTCTTTTCCCGCGTGAGGTGTCGGTGACTTCAGCAGCGCTCGCCGGGGAAACATGGGACGGCGCAGGCAGGGCTTGGCAGGAGTCTAAAGCAAGCAGGGAACTATTTACATTTATGCCGTTTTAATGCGCTCTGAAGCCCATGTTCATTTTGCTAATGACTTTGATCCCAGAGACTATTACTTTAACTGGAAAAAGAACATTTCCACTGCTGCTATTTCAGTAGTTGATAGGTGTGTTTGGACTTATTTGAATGCAAGCGTGCAGACGTGCCGATATCTAGATACAGCTATTACCTCGGGTTGAAATATTGGGTAATTATGTTTGACGGGAGCAAAGTGTTTATTTTTCATTTCTAGGTGATCACTTAGTGTCCTAAATCTGCACGAGGGAACATGTCTAAGCTATTTTTGGGCCACGAGATTGCAACTATCATTTAAATGGGCTCCATCTTTCCCTCTCAGGAAATTTGCGTTTAATCTCTTGCCCTCCTCTTCCCTCCCCAGTGAAAATAACAGCAAAAAAAATGAGACTTGGGCACCAAGCATGCAGGACTCCCTTTAAATTCTCAAATAAGAGTGAAGAAGAAGGGTACAAATTTTCTATATTTAGACTCCAGAAGGTGCCTGTTGAGATTATCTCCAAATAAAGGAACAATGGCCTGCTGGTAATATTTTCCTAAGAGAGAAGTTAACGAGAGGGAGAAACACAAACATATACACTGACGTCTGCTTTGAAGAACGGTATAAATACGTAGGGGCTTTTTACAAGGACCTTCTCCCCAAAGTAAAGGTTTCCCAGCGCAGGCTGGGAGCGAGACAAACGCTCGTTTGTGCGATGCTGTGGCTGCCCTGGCACCTCTGCTCGCCCCCCACCATCGGGATATTTGCCTTCTCATTCCTGAGGTTTAGTTACTGCACCTCTACCAGCGAATGATTTTGAGCAGGGGTTTGGAGGCTACATCAGATCTCCTTCCTTCTGCGGCGATCTCGGTGGCTGTTAATGATTGTAGCCCACGAAAGGCCTTTGAACTTTGCAGGTCCCTGAATTCTCCTAAGCTGAATTTGTCTTTTGCGTGTAGCCCGATTCCAGATCAAGAAGAATTAGGCATTGGTCTGGCTTGCAGGGTGAGCCATCTCTTTATTCGGTTTCTCACCGCGTGAAGCCCCCCTGGTTTGTGGTTGTGGGAGCGGCGCGGAGCAGGCACGCAGCTGCTTTGGATTATAGACGGTAAGAGATGGGGGAGTTTTTCCTTATGTGAAGTGCTTTGGTTTTCATCAGAGACTCTTCTGAGGCTCCAGCTGCCTTGCATAAGCCAGCAGGTTTGCTGAGGCCACTGCTCAGTCTGTTAAGATGAAGGAGAGATTGTCACTTGATGATGATTAATTTAGGAATGCATTAACATGCCAAAGAAATCGAATGATAGAGGCTAGCTTGCCCTCTCCTCTGGTTTCCTAGACCCTAGGGAAAAAACGAAGCCAAGGCTGAAGCATATGACTTAATTAATGATGACTGTGGACTTAGCCTCTGCTACCATTTCAGCAAACTAGGCAGTGATGTGGGATTATTTTTTTTTCTCCTTTCAGATGTGGTCACTGATACTTCCAGCCTTCTTGGTGTTTGTTTTTTATTTAATGCTGAAACCAAGGGTTAGATAAAATTGACCTCGGGCCTGGCTGCTGCTCAGGTGCCCCACACTCTCACCGTCCAGTTGTAGCTCCACCAGGTTGAGCAGTGACCACCCTTTAGGTGGTGACCCCGAATGACAGAGGAGCTGGCAGCTACGGAATATAAGCGCTGTGGTAAATGTACCGGTGCCTGAGGACTCCGTGTGCTTCATCTTCCCTCGGTGTGTCACCGGTTTCATAACCCTGAACAGACCGGTCGTATCCTGGTTCTGCCCTGCGTTGGGCTGTGAGAAATCCCATCAGGTTGGTGGGACTGAATCAATAGCTGGAAGCGGCCGCGGGCGTCACGCCTCCTCGGGGAGCAGCAGCAAGGGTCAGCGCGGGGAGTGGTGGCTGCCCAAGTAAACCAGGGCAGGGACACCGATGCCTTATCTGCAGAGGGCTGTGCTCACCAAAGCTAGGTTTCTATTTTCCAAAGTTTAGCCCATCTCCGTCACCCGCTGTGCTCGGCTGCCCCGCTTTTACCCCTTTGCAGAGCAACTCTGATTTACGAAAGGACTTTATGAAGCTGATGGGTGCTGGGTGGCTGCATCTGGCAGAGTGCAGGCCTCTGAGCTGCTTGGGCCAGAAGCAGGTACCCCGGTTCCCCATCATCTCCTCCTCCCCATCGCCCTCTTTCCTCCTCCGTGCCAGGTCCTATCTGGCCGTGCGGGCAGAGGGGCAGCATTGCAGCTGAGCTCAGCCCTGCCTGCGCCGGCCCTTGGCACGGGAGGATGAAAATGGCTCTTTCAGCTGAGCCCAGTTGACTACAGAATATTTTTTCCGAGTCCACCCAGTTTCCCCCGCCGGTCGTCAGGCGTTCTGGAAACATCTCAAACCCTTTGCGTGCCACTGGTGGGGTTTGCCACGGGCGGGTGTTTTCTCAGGCTGGGATTTGAGCCGCAGCAGGGTGTTGGTGGCTGTAGGTCCTGCGCCGCCTGTTCATGGAGAGCAGAGGGGGTGCAGCCTGCACCGTGTTTGCCGGCGTTGCGGGGTCCTCCAGGTCCCCCTGTAGGCCGTAGCCTTGGCCGACTGCTCGGCGTTTTAAAATCCGTGTGCACCGGCACGAGTTGGAATATTAAATCTACATTTCAAAGTCCTGTTATTACTTATTACGTTTTAATTGCTTCCCCTGCCCTTTGAATCAAAGTACAGCTTGTGGTGTAGGAACGCGACGAGAGCCGGCGTGGAGGCTGGGAGGCGGAGAACACCCACCGGCTGGATCCCAGCGGCCGGGGGGAAGGATCCCGCGGCGATCCCAGCCCGCTGCCTCTGGAGCTGGTGGCGTAGCAGCTCGGCGTGCGAGGGGCAGAGCGGGCAAGGGCTGACGGGCAGCGCTGGGGGAAGAAGGGGAAAGGAAGGCAGGCAAGCAACACGCCTCACGCATCCTGGCGAAGGGAGCCGCTGCCAGCACATGATCTGCCAGCAGCAGATGTAAGCTCTCAAAAACAGCAGGGAGGATGTTGACTGCAACAATGCATCAAGGCTGCGGTTTGTAACCTCAATAGTAAGGCAGTTAACTTTTTTTTTTTTTTTTTAACAAAGACATTTTGATTGCCAAATCCATAACCATTAGCAGCTGTGGTTGCGAGCTGTTCCTTCCTCACACGTTGCAGTCTAGACCTGACAGGCTTTCAAACAAAAGTTTGGCTCCCGGCTTTTGTTTGTGTTTCTTTGTGATCCTCCTTTTTTTTTTTCTTTTTTTTTTTTTTCCCTTTTTGCCCGTTCCGTTGATTGGGATTGAACGTCAGTGTGTATCCCTTTTCTAACCCAGCCTCCGCGGAGTGCCTCCTCTGCATCCATGTGGCCATCTTCTGTGGCCAAGGGCAATGCGTCGAGTTCCTCGGATGCGTGTTCGCAAGGCTGCAGGGCTGGATGTTTCTGCCTCGGGCTAGAAAATGTGTCGTTTCTAGAAAGTTGGATCTGCTTTGGGGTTTCTGTTTAGGAAAATGTTATGTTTCTTGCGGGCCCAAGGCTGGTTGGCCTGTGCTAAGGCAGAGGGAATGGGCCCTTGAAGGATGATGCTTGAAAACGTGCTGGAAGTTGAAAGTGTGATGCAAGACCGTGTCATGAGGGAGATCAAAGCTCGCAGTGAAGCACTTGGCACTCCGCAAGCTCTTTCCCAAACTGGAGGTCTGAGTCAGGAGAAGGTGATACAGAGCGACAGTGAACTTGGATCTCCTGGCCCAGGCGACGGCTCCAGTTGCCAGTTGAGTGTCACCCTTGGGTGAACATGTCCTGGAGTGCTTCAGGGTGAAGGCTGGGTTGGGAGATTGGCCAGATAATCCCCACCAGTGAGTGTCTTTCCAAAGAGGTGGTGGAGACCACCGCTGCTAGAACAACAGACAGGGAACCGATGCTTCAACACCACTCTCCTTGGAAAAGTGACAAGGATGGATGGCACTTGGGCGCAGCAATTCTCGAAGGCTGGTCCTGCCCACTGCAAGAAGGGTGGGATTTTTTATTTCCTCTTGATATTTAATAACTCCAACCTGCAGCTGGGCTGCAGAACCGCTAACTGAGCTTCCAGCGCTGCATCGCTTTGGGCTGCAGCTGCACTCGGGCCACGCCGTGGGGTGTCTGCAGGCAGGACCCGGGGTTATTGCCGACTTTGCAGCACCCACAACTGGATAAGCACCTTCTCTCTCATTTTTGAGGGCTCCATTTCTCCTGCATCCATGTGTCCATGTTCCAGGCGCTGCGAATGCCCCTCTTTGGCTGTGGCACCCCCGTCACTTGCCAGAAACTCCCGACTTTCTTTTCCTCTTTTGCAAACCACTAAAGAAACATTTTCTAGCTGGATGGTGAGCAATTTCCCTCCGGAGAGGGGAAGAAAATGGCTGTTTAGTAGTTAATTACCTGTTACGTTAGTCTGACAGCTATGAAGCTTATGAGGCGTGAAAGAAGAGCGGATCCGCCTTTCCCACAAATCACCAAGAAAAGGGGGTGAAGGAAGTTGCTCCCGGGGGAGGCCTCGCATCCCGCTCCTCTCCCTCGCGCGTGGCCACGGGGCTTCTCACAGCGCCCGGGGAAGAGCCCGGTGCGTGTTTTTGCCTGCTGGGAAAAGCTGATTTATTGCCACTGCTGGTTCCTGCAGCCCTGCTCTTTCCGAGAGGACGCCATCTCTGCCAAGATTATTTTTTTTTTCCCCCCCTTTGAATGCGTTTTACGGTGAGCTCTCTTGCCAACACATGGGCTCTGCTTGCTTTTATTCTTTCCAGACAGCGTTGCTTTCCAGCGCTGCCTCTTTCATTTCAAAGCTCTTAGAGAGCAGCGGGGAAATGAAGGCTGGAGCTGGTGTCCTGGCCCAGCGCTGCCTGGCAGAGCGCGCTGTGTTTCCCCTGTTGGTCACCCAGCAGGCACGCCAGGAAAATGATTCAACCCTTTCCGTTATTAACCTTGCAGAACATCTCAACCACCTCCTCGCCATTCGGTGCTGGTGCCCCTAGGCCACCCCCAGCAGCTGTAAGATGGGGAGGATGGTGGTGACCTGCTGAAGAACTACAGGTTCCAGCGTGCAGTTCTCTGCCGCGCTCCGGGTAACCGGGAGGTGCGCTGGGGCCGGGCAGCCGCACGCTTGGTGGGCATGAAGAGTGGAGGGGAGCTCGGGCTGCATTGCAGGGCTCTGTAGGCCAGCCTGTAGGCTATTCCCACCCGCTGGCAGCGTTCAGTCTCCTGCACTGCCATTGCTTGTCTCCTTTTGTGGCCAGAGACCTTAATAAGAGCGAAAGATGCTCTTGAAAGGTCGCTAACGAAGCTGCCGGGGAGCGTTTGGCTTTGTGCTGCGCAGAGCCGCTGCTCTGCTGCACGCGGTGCCTTTGTTCCTTCCTCGGATGCACCGGAGCAGAGCTCATCTTGTTAGTGATGGTTTGGCACTCTCCCCCTCCCCGGCACGGTTTTCTTCAGCTCTTTTGATTCCCCTGCCTTTGGTTCATGGTACTCGTGTTCCAGCAAACGCAGCTTCTCAGGGAGGGGTGAAGAAATCGAGGGGCTCGGGACAGCCCTCCTCTGTGGGTTTTATTTTCCCACCACTGGGATGGAATAGGGATGAGCTAAGGGTCCTGAACCCCGCGTTGTTACCAGTGATGCTGGGCAAGCGTGCACAGCCCCCGCGTCCTGCTGCAGCCTTTACCCAAATCGGGGAGAAAAAATATTTACTTTAACAGATTGGTGGAGGGGGAAAAAAAAAAAATCAGCAGGATTTTTTTTTTTTTTTCTCAAATGTCAGAGAAGGTGGTTTCGTGTCTCTGCTGTCTCCGAGCTGGCTCGTCCCCTCCTTTGCTCTTTTGCTGTGGGCTGCGGAATGGGGAGGCTGGGCAGCTCTGCTGCTATTTCTGGTGGTGATGAGCTGGTGATGGGAGACGGTGAAAACAAAGTGTAGGGAACATTCATTAGCAATTATCCCTGCTTGCAGCTTGATTGGGGTGGCTGTTGGGGACATCTGATAGCCACTTAATGTATGTTCAAAGTGCCGGCTCCAGCGAGAGGGCAGATCTGGTGGTCGGTTTTCGGAGGAGCCCAGTGCTCAGCTTCCTTTTCCAGCTTGTACTCAGATGCCACTTTTAACCTCGAGCTCTTTCTGCGTGTGTTAAGCTGCCTTGAGATCTGCTTTTCTTCCTATCCCCATCCTCCCCCCCCGGCTAATCTCTTCACAGCCAGGATCTTAGAAACCTGTTAGCAGCAAACTGAAGCCCAACTGGTACGGTGGCAGGGATGGGATGAGCGAGGAGGGTGGTGGCTGTGGGGACGCTGGTGTATGGAGAGCGTACGTGGGGTTTTCAACTGTGCGAAGCGGTGGGCTGGAGCAGCAGTTGGTAAAGCTGTGCCGGCTGTTGGCAGCCCACAGAATCCACCGTCCTCCCAACTGCCTTGTCACAAGCCTGCTATGAGGTGGCAGAAGGTCTGAAAGGAGGCTGAATCATTTTTTTTTAACACTGTAGTTCCATTGCATAACCCTTCTCTTTTGAGCTTTCCTGCTCGTCTGCAGGATTGGAGGAGGGTGGATTTTCTCCTACTTGAGGGACAACTTGGCCTCTGCATTTATTTGTTGTAAAGGGCATTTTTAGCCACCTTCTCCTAAGGTTGGTTGAGTTGGTTCCTGCTAGAGGCAATGTCAAAGCCTGGAATACTGGTGCTTGTCTTATTTATACTCTCAAGATTATAACGATGAGTGCCGTTGGAATTAGGAACATCCCCCATCAGACTCCTGGCTGGGATTGATTCTCAGTCTCTCGTAGAGAGGGAGTGTCGTTTCCCTCTAAATTGACCTTTTATTTAAAAAAATGATGTTGCAGTTCCTGTTTACTGGGCATATGCTCTGTCTTCTCTCTCTGGCACGTGGCTTTTGGGCTTTTACTACAAGTCTCGGGTTTGCTGAAGCACTGATGGGCAGTGGCTGCTGTCTGTGGGGTATAGTAGTTGGGAGTAAATTTGTTCTCTGTCTCCTAAACTTACTGCGTTGCAGATTGTAGAGTGACTGGACTGACCTCTTACAGCAGGAACATTGAGAAATGAGCTTTTTACTCGTTAGATACTTGAGCAGCTTTGCAAGATGTTAACGGAGGCAGCTGTGTTTGGTGTCTTGCTGGCAGCGTCTCTGCTGAGAGCGTAAGTCAGCTGGGTTCTTGTCCATAGGAGAAGCATCTTCAGTGTGGGGCAGGCAGGTACCGATGTCCTAGCGCCGAGCTGAGCTGTGGAAAGAGCCGTAGAGGCAGAGGAGTGCTGCTGTCCAGCCATGCTGTCTGTCCTCATCCTGGTGCTGATGAGACGAGATAGTGTAGATACAGCCTGGAGGTGTCTACAGGCGACGTCGCTCATGGTGACCACGCGTGACGTCGGAGCGAGCGCTGTTTAGGGGGCGGAACAGCAAGAGGGAGTGATTTTGGGTAGGAAACAGTAACACCTCCAGTGACCTCTAGGAGTGAGCTCCATGGAGGTGGTTTCTAAACAGGTTAAATATTGGCAGCTACTTACAGGTGCGCTGGGGAGGTGCTGAGCTCTTGGTCCTGGTGATGTGTCGTGTGGCAAAAGCATCTCTGACTGTTTCTCTGCTCAGTTTGTGTCAAGAGATGCAGCTGGCACATCTAACTTCTCACTGCTCTTCAGGAGGAGTCTCAGTTCCTACCAGCCCCCGGCCACGGACTCCAGCCATTCACCCGCTTCACCGGACCCTTCTTGGAGCAGCTCAGCCCATTAATCCAGCAGAAAACTGACTTTACCCAAAAGCTCCCTAAATTTCTGCAGGATGAATGAGCTGAATTGAGTTGTGGAAGGGACCAGGGGAAGAGTGGAGCCATTAGGTTGGCTCAGCCCCAGCTTCTCCGCCTGGGAGCATCTTGCCTCTAGGCAGAGGAAAGGGTTACGGCTGTTTCTCAGCTCACACAGGCAGGAATATTCTGCTTTTGTTGTTCACCAGGATGGGATAAGAGGTTTCCGGGGTAGGTACAATAGGAACCCTTAAATGTAGTGGCTCGATGAGGGGCTCTTTCCCTCCCTCCTGGGAGTGAGAATCCAGAGGAAGGACGGAGGCTTTTGAAATGCAGGACATGGACAGATTTGGCACACGTACAGAAACGTACCCTGGGAGCGAAGATGAAAGGCTGCGCCGTGGAAGCGTAAACCCAAGTCACAGCTGTGGCATCCGCCTTCGCCGTGGGATGGGATTGAGCTGGAAGCTTTTGGAACTGAAGGTTTGATCCTGGTTTTGGATGGAAGCTCTCAGAGGAGAAACCAACCTGGCTGTTGCTTTTGCTGCCGATGCCAGGGTAGCTGTTACAGGGATAGGCCCTGTGTGAGGGCCTGTAAGGTGTGTGAAGGGGGACATGGTGATGTCCAGGAGATGGTGGCTGAGGACATTTGGGAAGTAGCTGTACTCGAGGCAGTAAGACCTCGGTGGCACACAGGTACTGGACACACAGCCTGGCTGAACCACGTGCAGTAGAGTGGGGATGGACCATCTCTGCGACTGGGTGGTGGCTTATGCTCCGCCGCTTGATGGTGCGACCTTCAGAAGCCATGCTCATGTGGGTGAGTCAGGTCCTCGGGCTGTGGAGGGGCCACCAGTCCCCTGCGTGATGCCGAGAGCAGGAACGCGGTGCCAGCATTTCACACTCACCAGGCGTCGGCCGGGAATATTCACATTGGCTCTTTCTAACCTTCCGAGATCCTTCTTCCCTGCAGATGGGAAATCAGAATCCTTGGCATTGGTGTGGAGCAGTGGAAGCAAGTCAAGAAACGTGGCTCAGCCAAAAAAAGAAAGAGGAGGAAACCTGTCCAACCCCACATGGGTACAGCAGAGCACATCGGTGCGGCTGTTTCTCCCCCGCCGCGGGTGTTGTGCGGAGCAGCTCAGTGCACGTACATTTCTCTCTCTTGCTCAGCGAACAGCTCTTCCACACTGTTGTCAAACGAGAGGGGCTGGAAAGGCTTTTCCCAGTTGATCCAGTCCCGGTGTCGGGCTTCTGTAAATCTCCCCTAACCGCTGGCAGCGCTGCCAAACCCCACTGCAGCGCGGGGAGAGCGGGGTGCTCCCTGCTTCGTGCCCAGCTGTTCCAGGGCAAATCCAAACTCATCTTGGCAGGTCGGTGAGAGCTTTTCAAACACTCGGCCTAGGAGTCATTTGTTAGTAACAAATGGGGGATTTGCCAGGACACGCTGCTCCATCTGGTCTGGCATCCTGTCCCCTACAGCAGCCTTGACGGATCTGCTTGAGGAAGGCAGTGGAGCAAAAGAAAAAAAGGCAGCAGTTTTCCCATGGAAGGAAAACCGCTTCCGCGCTCTGTTTGAAGCGGGTTTCCTGGGCTGGAGCACCTTCCTAGCATCCCCGGTGCCTCTGCGCCTCTCAGCACGAGGTCTGCAGCTAACGGAGAAGCCGAAGCGGTGGTTGCTATATACATTTTTTATTACTGTTCTGCATTTTGCTTCTGAACAGCAGTGAGGCTGAGCTGCATCCAGATAGGTCTTTGGTGCATTTCCTTCCCTGAGAGGTTTTGTGGTTTTTTTTTTTTTTTCTCCTTTTTCTCCCTGTGGTTCATGAGAGAAACGATCTGTTCATGCTCTGCCTGTGAAATTTGCTTGTATCTTCATCACAGTGAAACCTCTCGGCGGAGTGTGCGCAGAGCCCACCCTGCATGGAGACCACCGGCCTCTCTGAGCCAGCGACCTGGCACGTTGCAACTGTTTTCTCTTCTGTCCACCCTTTGGATGCAGGCAAATCTGAAGGGCTGTGTGTCCCACAGCAGGACACCGCGCGCTCTCCAAATCTCAAAGCCCTGGTGTTTAGACTCAGCTTTGTGGGGAAGAGATTGGGACGTACCCCTAGCTGGGACAGCTGCTTCAGAAGAAGAGGTGGCCACCCTTCTGGTGGTCATCCTCTTGTTGGGTTGGCCAAGCTGTTTGGGTTGAGGTGCTGGTTTGCTGCCCGTGACCGGCTGAGGTCTATCAGGGCTACCCACATCCCTGGTCTGCTGAATCTGGGAATGCTTCAGGCTGAAAATCGGTCCCACGCTTGTCCTGGCACAAAGCAGGCAGCAAGCAGGAAAATTTGGGAGGGCAGGGCCCCTGACCGCCTCTCTGTTGACACCCCATGCTTTAGATCAGTGAAACCACACTTCTTAGGTGGTGAAACACAGCTCGGTGCTAAAGGGGGCTGAAAAGGATTAGGGAGTGTTCAGGGAGGTGGCTTGGTAAGCAGATCCAGAAAGGGAGCAAGCTGTGGCAGAGGCGTGATGAGAAGAGGCTTAGTGAAGGGCACACTTTGATTAAGACCCAAATCTGTGATAGGTTGGTTGTTTTTTTGTTGTTCAGAGTTCTTGATCTGGTTTAGTCTGTGCTGCTACAGCCTAGACATAACCCATCTCTTAAATTTCTCTGCTCCCGACCGCCGAGCTCTTTCACACCCGTGGCAGCCGCTCTGACTCTGTTTTGTGTGTGTGTCTGTGTTTTGCAGTGTCCGGATTTGAGCCAGGAGTCTGGGTCTCCATTTGTCTTTATCTGCGCTAATCCCCAGGAGATGGTTGTGAAGTTTCCCATCAAAGGAAAACCCAAAATCTGTAAGTAGTAAAGTTTCCACAGATGCCCCCCTTGGCCTTTCGTGCCTGCTCTCGTCACCACCTCTGCTTGCCTTTGCCATATGAGTTCGCAACCTTTGCCCTGTGCTCTTTGATCTGTAGGTGTTTGTTTAATGACTCGAATACATCTGTAATATTTTTTTTGTCTTTGGTTGCCCTTTCCCCAGATGTTGCTTCCTTCCAAGTACATGCCTCTTCCTGCCTCTGCAAACACTCGGGAGTCAAAGAGCGCTCGTGTCTGCAGCTGATCCGCTTCTGGCATCAGCCTGGGTCGGGATACGCGCTGCTGCGGGGCTGCTGGGGCAGATCTGCGCTAGCTCCTTGCCTGCGCTTCAGAAATCGCCCTCTTCCCCCGCGAGGACGGTGAGGGCTTGAAGGAGCAAGAGCTGCAGGGCCAGATGGATGTTCTCCATCCGGCAGGATGGGATGTCCTGGCAGAGCTGGCAGGGAAGCGCCGCAGCATCTGTCCGCGCTCCGCTTGCCAGCGTCGTTAGTCCCTTTTATGAGCCACCAGCCCCTCCGCAGGCTGCCAGTTATTCCTGCCCGCTGCCGTAAAAAGGCTGGAGGAGGGATGCAGCAGCTGGGGAGCCTGCAGTCAGCTCCCTCCTTATTAGCAGCCTCCCCACCACACAGCCTGGGGAAGGCACCGTACACGCTTTCAGGGGATGTGAAAAATTAATTTGACGGGCTAAAAGCAGCATAAGCAGAAATAGTCTTGGTTGTTTGTTTAGCAGAGCTGATGACTGGGGTTTCTTTCTCGTTCGCAGCGCGGTTCTCTGGGAGTAGTTATCTAGTGGCACGGGAGCGGCAGGATTTCTTAGGACCGGTTAATAGGGGCTTTTGAAGCATGGTGTGGGGTCATTTTTGTTGGTTTTGAGGGTTTTTTGCCCTCCTCTCTGCTCAGAGGAGTGCTGTTACAGCACGGCTTTGGTCGGTGGGGGTATTCCTGCCCTGCTGGGGTATTGAGCGGGGCGAACAATTTGGGTTTCCCCCTGCTTTTTGTAGCAGTGCCTGGGAGGTGCGTTGAGCCGATGGTGACAAACGGAGCTTGGTGAGCTGCATGGCTCAGATCCCGCTGCTGGCACTGTCCTACCCCGGGGACAGGCCTTTCCCAGCGCCCCGGGGAGCAGCAGGGCTGTGCCCAGTTATTTAGGATGCAAACATCTTTGCTGCGGTAGAGCAGCCTCGTCGCTCTTGCGTGCTGGAGCAGCCGCTGCATCCTTTTTTATTATTATTTTTTTTTCTTGTTTTAACCTCTCCTTGCTCTCTGTACAAGCTCTCTTGTGCCCCTTCGCTGCCACATCTGCCTCCGCCTGGCTGCGGTTAGGAGGGGAGCTGCCGGGTCTGCCTCGCCGGGTGCGGGCACTGCCGGTCCCCTGCCCATCTGTCACATCATCTCCTTTGTGTTGTGACACTTTCCTGCTTGGAGAAGGATCAGTCTAACAGGCTGGAAGGAAGCCGGCTGTGCTGGCGGCCGCCCGCGCTGCCCGCTCCTGCTGCTGGCCCTGCCTCTCCTGCCCTCCATCCCGACAGGAGCTGTCACAAGAGCAGCGGCGGGGGAGACTGTGGAGTTGCATTTTCCCCTCCCGGAGGGGGCATTGTCTGTCTGGGTGATGTTTGTGACAGCCTAGGGAAGAAGTGAGGAAGGCTTTGACCTTTCATCGGGGTAAGGCAGTGTTTTAATCGAAGCTGGCATCGCATCCGAGGCAGCCAAAAGCTTAATTCTCGGAGCTGGAAGCAGAGCAGGGGGAAGGTGCGGGCTCACGTCCCCACCTGAGCTCGCCGGCTGCCCCGGTCTCCTTGAAACCTGGCTCAAGCCATGACAAAATGCCAGTTTGTCTTGTTGGGAAGCCAAGCCAGAGCGGTTTTCCTTGCCAGATAACAGCATGGACCTCGCAGCGATGACATCCCAATGCTTCTCCATTGCAAATTAGTCGTTTCTAGCAGCCCGGGGATGGGAAAAGAAAAAAAAAAAAAAAAAAGGAAAAAAGTACCATAGTTCAATTTTTGCTGCCAGGGTTATTGTTTGTGTGGAAGGGATGGGCACTGCGTTTGTGTTGCATCTGGGAGCATGGCTGTCCCCAAACACATCCTCACTTAGTTTCAGCGCATGAGGACAAAGCTCGGTGGCGATTCTCCTGGGAGATTTCCTTGAATCTGGGCAAAGCTTCCCTGAAGCCTCCCTCAAGCATTGCTCAGAAACCTCCCTTCGACAGCCGACGGCTGGAAGAGCGTGGAGCAGCGGGCAAAGGGACACGTCGCAGCGCGAGACAAGAGTCCTTAAATCACTGAGCGGAAAGAGAAGGGGACCCTGGGGCCGTTGCCTTATTTTTAGCCTTTTCCTAAAGGTTACCCACGTGATGTTTGATCTTTGCCAGCTGATAGAGCCGAGGAGCTTCCTGATTGCTTTTGGGGCCCGGGAGGAGCAGGCAGGCATGTTAAATAGGAGGCTTACAGCCCTGGAGCTGCTACAGCCTTGGTGGTGGGGGACCAGAGCATGGAGCGAGTGTGAACTCACTGCCTTTCTCCTGCCAAAAACCCCGCCGTGGTCTGACACGCCGCTTCCGGACAGTCTGGCCCTGCTGGCTCAGCCTTGTTGGGTGCCCATTGCTGTTTCCAGCCATTGCAAGGAGGGGGCTTCTTCTCCATCCTTGGGCAGATGGGGTAAGTCTTCTCCCACATGGGGTGGCAGAGGGCATGGTGGATCTCCCAGACCTTGTAGGGAGAGCATCTTCCAAACTTCACAGCTCAGGGTGAGAACACTGTCTGAAAACGGGCACTTCAAGTAATGCCCTGTTTTGCCCTTTTGCTTGGCCTCAGTTTTAATTATCTCATTTTTGCTGGTGGAATTGTTTCTCAGATGGCCTTTTGTGTCCCGTGGGCTCCAGGGTGGCAACTGCTGTGTTGAGACATCGGCAGCGTCTGGTTCCTCCTCCCACTTTCCACTTGACTGTAGCGGCGTTTTAGTTTGCAGATCCATGGCACAGGGACCTGCAAACCCTTTCTCACATTTTCTTTTTGCACGTGTTACGGGTTTGGTGCAGTGGACTTCCTTCTCAAGCTCTGACAGGAGCTGGCCCACAACTCAAGCTGAAGGAGGAGGCCTGGGTTCAGGGAGGTTGGGTTGTCTTGGTGGCACATCCTGAGGGAAGCAGTTTTGTAATCTGCCTCTCCTGGGAAAAGCGTTGTTGGACTCTTTGTTGAGGTGAAATTGAGAAGTTTTCTTGATTTGAAGAGAAGGTGATGGTCTCTGGCTGCTTTGGAGCCATTTTCTTTGGACAAGTGTCTGCTTCTCACCTCACACAGGCAGGTACTGGCAGCTTTTGGAGCAGTGCCCAGAGCAGGACCGAGTTGGAGCCTGATGGATCTGGTCCCCACCAGGGCTGAGATCTGCTGTGTGCTGTAGCTGGGCTGGAGCAACGCAGATCTCCCAGGGTCTGCAGGGGCTGTGCTTCACCCACGGGGTGACCCCAGGCTTGGTTCCCTGGAGGGACGATACCGAGGGACCCAGATGAGGTTCTGCCAGCTCTGGTTCCGTCCACCTCACTGGGGTTTCACTGCGATGGGCTCTGCCTGTCCATCCCCCTGGGATCAAGCTCTTTGCTTCCCCTCCTGATGGTGTGACCATGGTGTGACCACGGTGGCTGCCCATGTCCCTCCTGAGGGACACAGGGAATGGTCCCCGGGGACCGGGGCCACCCTCCCCAGCTCCTCCGAGGCAGTGCATTGCCCTCCTGGCTTGCTCGCTGTGCCTGGCTTTTGGCTTCTTCTGCAGGAGTTGCCCCAATCCCGTGTTCTGGTGTTCCTGCTCCTCTCCCAGGTGGGAAAGCAGAGCTGGCAG
>JAHREE010000341.1:181991-199290 GCA_033628505.1 Tringa tobata
GGGGGCTGATGCCGGGGGAGTGTGCCAGGAATAACCTGCTAATGAGCAAAGCTGCTCCTCCACCCGGCAGCTGCTGGCAAGGGCTGTGGAGCAAAGCTCTGCCTGCTTTTCCCTTCCTCCGCTTCCAAAGGCTGGCTGGTTGGGGATTCGCTGTCTTTTCCCGGTTTCCTGCAGGCACAGCGTCTTCCACGCTGCTGTTTTCCTGCTGTTTGCCTTGAAAACACGGCGCTGTGTTGCTCTGCTGCTCCTCTTGAGGTTGCTTCGGGCTGGAGGTGTGAAATCCATCTTCCCTGGGAGTCCTTGCGTAAAGGCAACCTCGGAGATGCGCTGGGCGAGAGGGCACCCCAATATTCAGAGCTGATGGCGAGCAGCACAAAGAGGGATGGCAGTGGACTTCTGGGGTGACTTCTTGTGACGTTCCCACCTTGTGGTGATCAGCACCTGGAGCTGGAGACCTTGCCAGGCTGCCAGGGGAAATCCACCCCAGGTCTGGTGGCTGTTGAGCCGGCGGTTGGGAAGCCACAGCCCAGAGCTGGAAAGAAATCGCTGGGCTCCGAAATGATTTAAAGCTACCAGCAGCCTGACGCTGTGTTGTATTTGGTGACAACATCTGCTCGAGATATTCCTGTCCCTGTTACTCATTCCTGCCCACGGAGCAGATCAGGGAACTGATCTGATGTAAATAAAGGCGCTCGGGGTTTTCTAGGGTGAGCTAAGGTTGCGGGCTGGCGGGGGGGGGCACGCCGTGCCCCCGGGGTGGATGGGAGACTTTGCCAGGGTGATAATAGGGTGTAAAGGGTTGGGGGCTCTGCCCGGTCACCTCTTTGGCCAACACCATTCAACCCAGGAGGACACGTGGTGCCATCCATCTCCCCTCCTCCCTTGCCCCCCGGCTGGAGGATTGGTGCCGGCTCATCCCAGTGTGCCGAGGACGGGATAAATCCCTTTGCAGGAGGATGTGAAACCACAAAGCTTTTATACAGCGTGGTAATGGCACACGCTCATATCTGCTGATGCTTCCCCGGTGCTTGACACTGAAATTGGTTTAAAACTCAGTAAGTGTCTAGATTTATTGTAAAATATTGCCTGGCCCTCGTTCGCTTGGGGTCCCTTGAAGCCTGCCGCGATGAATAATGCGGAGAGCAAGGCTGCTTGGCAGGCTTAAATATTAATTCTGGTCGTGACATGGAGGTTACCACATTTTACATCTTGTTGAGGGGACAAGATGTGATAGAATTGGAAAGCACTTTTTGTCCAGTGTGAAGGGAGCCAGAGGAACCGTTGGGACTCTTGGCTGCCCTTCCTCAGTGTGAATGCTGGAGCCTCCGTGCCTCAGTTTCCCCTGTCCTCTGCACAGATCGGATCCTCTCCTATTGGATGGGAGCACAGACTTTGTCAGGGGAGAGGACCTGGGGTGCTCCAGTGGAGAAGGCACCACTACAGCTTCTAATCCTGCGGTTGTGTTGTTTTGGGGTTTTATTTTTCCCAAGCCAGACAGTAATCTAATTCCAGGAAGCTCGCTCCCTCAATTAGCTATGTAAATGCAGTGTTGTGATTTTCTTCCCCAGGTGCTATGCAAATGAACGCCGTTCCCAGACTCCCTCTGCTCGCCCCCCTGTCCCTCCCTCCAGTCCCTGGGATGCAGGTACTCTGCCTCCTGCGCTGGGAACGGCCCCCCTCATCTGTGGAACAGATGGATGTGGCTTGTTCTGGAGCACGCCGCGTGCCGCCTGGCTAGCAGCCACCCTGCTCGGGCTCGGCTCTCCAAGGAGGACCCCAAAGCTGGGGTTTGGCGTTGGGTTCAAGCCTGTCATTGGTTGGGCTGGTGGAAGGAGAGCTGTATCTGGTCTGTTCCCCAAAATAATCGTACGATAGGATGGTTTGGGTTGGAAGGGATCTTAAAGACCATCCGGTCGCACCCCTTGCCCTGGGCAGGGACACCTCCAGGTTGCTCAGAGCCCAGTCTAGCCTGGTCTCAAACCCCTCCAGAGATGCTGCGTCGTCGGCGTGATGTGGCGAAGGGGCTGTGATGTCCTCGTGGTCCCACGCCGAGCACGGTGCACGCCGAGAGCTGCAGCTAATGTGCCTATACCAGCTCCAAGCCAGTATTTCCAGCTGGCGCTGCCCTGCCAGCTTGGTGTCCTGACCCACCCTCCCCGGAGGGATGCACAGCCCCAGGTCTCAGTTCCCGTGTCCCCTTGACTCGCCACAGCGGAGGCAAGAGAGACCCTTGGCAAGGAGAAGGGAGCAAAGGCATGGGGGAGAAGTGGGGGCATCAGTGCTGAGCTCCAGCACCAGAGCAGGGAAGGGAGGCTTGGAAAAAGAGGAAAGAGCTGAGGCTGGGTTGTGCTCGCTTTGGGAGGCTGGAAAGGATGGTGTAAGGGGAGGGTGACCAGGTGCCAGCCAACTCTTTGAGGTGGTAACGAAGTCATCAAGAAGAGCTGGCTCCTGGTGCTGGCGAAGCCTGTCCCGTCGGGCGCTGGGGAGAGCAGCAGATCTATAGGGTGCCTTGTGAGTAGAGCGATGTTTTAGGGTTTCAAGTGGTGTTTGCTGTTCTGTGGCTTGGAGGGGAGGAAGGCAGCCGTGTATATATATCACAGAGCTGAGCAGTTTGCTAACAGGAAGGTTTCTTTTTTTTGCTTAGCATTAACATTTCAAGGTACAGGAGCTCTTTGGCTATTTAGTATTTTATGGTCTTCCAGGGTAGCTATTAATACTCTGCTTTGTGTACAGGGTGAAGGGAGCTGGAGGGGCTGAGCTTTGAATGCTCTTTTGAAGGAAACCAACCTTTTGGTAGAAACCTGACGGCCACGAGCAGAGCATTTCTTAGCTGCCCTGACCTGGGGGAAGAGTTAAAACCCCTCACTGGCGTGGAGAGCAGGAGGTTCAGCTCTTGGGCTGTGCTCTGTCTGTGGGGACTGGATCTTGCATCCAAAATGCAAGGGCTGCACGTGAAACCACCCTCTGGTGTAAGGGTGACCGAACGTGCCGTGGCTTTGCCGAATCGCTGCCTGGTTTGTTTGTGAAGGAGCCGTGTCCCAGGAAAAGGTGCTGCTCTTGAGGGGCTCACAGCCTGTTCTCCTCTCTGCTCCATCCTGCCAACCAAGAAAATAGGAGTTCTTGTTGTTCCCCGTGATACTCAATGGTAGCTAATGGTTTTAAGTTGGAAGAGAGGAGATTTAGACTAGATACCAGAAAGAACTTCTTTGGTGTGAGGGTGGTGAGACACTGGAACAGGTTGCCCAGAGAAGCTGTGGCTGCCCCATCCCTGGAGGGGTTCAAGGCCAGGCTGGATGGGGCTCTGAGCAACCTGGTCTGGTGGGAGGTGTCCCTGCCCAGGGCAGGGGGGTTGGAACTCGATGATCTTTAAGGTCCCTTCCAGCTCTAACCATCCTATGATTCTATGGTAGCTTGTACCAGCTTGTGTTTCGTCTACATGGTCTCTGTAGGTAGGTTCAGCATTCGCCCGTTCCCCCAAGGAATGTAAGGAGGTGTATGCCATTAAAAAACAAATTTTGGGATTTCCAGTCTGCGTACTTGACAGTACTGCCTTGGCTCCTGGCAGGAGCACCTCCTTCTGTGGGGCCTTTCAAAGGCAGAAGACACGGTGAAGAGGGCAGTGGCAGATCCAGATCTGGTTTTTCTTGTTGTGTGAAGGGAGGCTGCTTTAGCATTCCCATTGCACTGCCTCCATTGAGCCCTGGGGTCAAATGCATCCGCCTCCCCGCGGGGAAGGGGCTCTTCTCAACCGCCCTTGGCTGGGAGAAGAGGCCCGGTGAGATGCACCACATCTTTGTGGTGTCCCGACGCTCTCCAGCCTTCGGCCGCAGGAACGCGAGTGACCAGACTTGCAGGTTCCTGTTGTTTCTGGGCAAGAAACCAATGGCTTCATCTTCCAGGCCACAGAAGCGGCCAGATTTTCTGGGCAAGGAGGGGGATCCAATTTGGCGCAGATCCCAAGCCAGTAGCACAAGGAGCTGCCGTGATGAGTGGTTGGCTCCTCTTTTGAAGGCAATGTCACGAAGCAGAGCGTGTCAAGTTGGGGTGGGAGACCAGGGTTTTGGTAAATTGGATGTTTCTGGGCATGGAGACCTGTTTTACAGTTCTGTGCTTTGCTCCTTACCCACTGCTCTGCCGTTGTGTGTTGCCTCAAAGCCTTTGGGAACCATCCTGCCTGGTCAACCCCTTTCAAACGTGGCTCTAAAGCTGCACCCAACAAGAGGTGCCTCAGCAGCCCACGTTGAGCGAGCGATTCCAGCCTCCTGGCAGCGAGCAAAGCCATTAAAACCCGGTCTCCTCTGGGAGCTGATGGTCTGATACGGGAGGTGGGAAGAGAATCACTTTCAATTTCCCATTGATCCTAACGAGCTGGTGTGGGAGACTCGGATGGCGCAGCTGTGTTGGTGGCTATTAGCTCCGGCACTCAGTGCCGCTCTCAGGTCTGCTTTACTTCTCAGTTCTAGGAAATCGAATAAAGAGAAAACCACTTAGGAGGATTTTAATCAGAACTTGGCAGAAGAACTTAAGGAAACCCAAGAAATCTTCTGACAACCGCACTCGGTGCTGAGATTGCCGATGAATGGAAAGGGCAAAGATGGGGCCACGGCGTGGGTGGGTTGAGTTTCTTCTGGCCAGTTTAATGGGATTGCGTTAAGTGTTCCTGCCCCCCTGGGCTGGGTGAGAAAAGGGAGAAAATAAGCCTTCTTCAATGTGCTGGAGACTTGCTGTCAGCTGGAAATGAGGCGGAGTCCTCTGGGAGTCCTCCTCATCAGTTGATGAAAGTCATCCCAGACCTGCTGGAGAGAGCGTGGCTCAGAAGGAGAAGATTGCTCCATTTATGGCACTCGTGGCCTTGCAGATTGGGGCGTTAGTGTGGTACGCTTGGATTTCTTCAAAAATTTGACCTTTACAGGCTGGAGGAGTGGGCCCATGTGAACCTCAGGAGGTTCAGCCAGGCCAAGTGCAGGGTTCTGCACCTGGGTTGGAGCAGTCCCCACTACCAGTACAGACTGGGAGTGAATGGGTTGAGAGCAGCCCTGTGGAGGAGGACCTGTGGCTACTGGTGGGTGACAAATTGGACGTGATCTGGTAACGTGCGCTGGCAGCCCAGAAAGCCAACCATATCCTGGACCATGTCCGAAGAAGTGTATTTGGTGGTTGGAGGGAGGCAGTTTTGCCCCTCTACTCTGCTCTCGTGGGACCCACCTCATGCACTGCATCCAGCTCGGGGGTCCCCAGTGCAAGAGAGACATGGACCTGTTGGAGCTGGTCCAGACGAGGGCCATGAAAATGGCGAAAGGAACAGAACACCTCTGCTATGGAGAAAGGCTGAGAGAGTTGGGGTTTTTCAGTTGGAGAGGCTCTGGGGACACCTTACAGTGGCTTTTCTATATATTAAGGGGCCTTATAAGAAAGCTGGAGAGAGACCTTTTACCCAGATCTGCTGTGACAGGACAAGGGGCAACAGAGGGTAGATACAGATTGGAAGTAAGGAAGAAATGTTTTTATGGTGAGGGTGGTGAGATGCTGGAACAGGTTGTTCAGAGACATGTTGTGGATGCCCCATGATGGGAAGTGTTCGAGTTAAGGCTGAACAGGGCTTTGAGCAACTTGGTCTATGGGAGGTGTCCCTGCCCATGGCAGGGGGTGGGACTAGATGATCTCTGAAGGTCCCTTCCAACCCAAACCACTCTATGATTCTATGGTGCCAAGTTGTTGATGGTGATAGTAAGTGCTGTTGGGCATGGGAAACGCTGCTGTGAGGAGTGTCTCCTTGCTCGGACAATCCTGCTGTCCATTGCTGTGATGGGAGATTAATCTCAGTTCTCCAGACCCCCACTTCGAAGACGAGTTTCCCATAACATCTTCTCACCTCAAGTTTCTCACTTTGGGGTTTGGCTTTGTTCTAACCCCTTCTGTAAATTGTTATTTTGGAAAATTTGATTAAAAACCCATTGAGCGGTGTGAGTCCCTTGACCATGTAGAGGAAGGAGAGCTGCAGGAGTGGCTCTTGCCTGCGTGTCCTACAGATGGGTAACCCAAACCAGCCTTTATTTTTCTGATTCCAGGTGAGTGTGTAGTTTTGGTTTGTGAGTGTGGGCCTGGTGCTGCTGAGCAGAACTCCCCCCAAAAGTTGTGTTTATTTCTAAAGGGATTTTCAAGACTGCATTGTGCTGTTGCTTTTTGTTTCACTGACATTCCAACATCTGGACTGTTTTTTCTAAATGTGCTTTCATCCAAGAAGAGGTTAAGGGAGTGAGAACTGTTCTGATAAAGCTGCCAAAAATAATCTTTGCTTGAGACTAAGCTCTGCTCTCGGGACTTTCTCTTGTAAAACAATTTGTGGGTGAGCACAATGAATAACCCAAGGAAGCCCCCAAATGCTCCAGCTGGTCATTTCTGCTGGGGGTTATAGGACTATAAATTCTCCACAAGAGTGTTTGAGTTTCCATGTGCTGTGTGAGATGATCCAAGAGCGGTCAGGGAAGTTGCAGAAAATTGTGGTTGAAGCGACCGAATCCTTGAGAGGAGGGACCTGCACGTGGTGGGGTTGATGGGAACGGTCTGGAACCTGCTGATGAACCCATCCATCTTCCTCACCCCCACGATGAATTGCTTTTTCTCCTTCAGGGTGACACCTGACCCTGCAGCAAGCTGATATAACGAGCCCCCTGGCTGGCATAGCTTTAGGTGTCGAGGATGCAATGGTGACAAAGGGATACAGATGATCTTTAGGATGCTGTATGGAAAAGCCATCTTAAAAGTAGGTTGGTGCAGCATCGGAGTGGAGCGTTTGGCGCTCAGCACCTGGGAAGTGCAGAGCTAAGCTGAGTGCGGCAGCCTTAACTCTGCCCCCTTCGTCATCCTCCTTCTGGCAGTGTTTTCACTAAAAATCACACGTCCGTATGCTGTGACTTTGTTTGACAACTTGTGCACTGAAAAGGAGCTACACTTCTTCCTTGATGAGCTGTGTAGGTATACGCGGCATGTGTTCTCCAAAGTTGCATGGCCACGAAGCAAAATATGGTTTTGATGCCATCTGCTTCGTATGGGGCAGAGTTAGATCCGCTGGAGGAAGCGTAACGTGCTCCTCTTGCATGGGATTCATCCCCGGCTTTGTGTCGTACCACGTCTCTCGCCAAGGACCTGGGATTGGCTGTATTGGGTTTCCTCGGTTAATTCACAATTAACTGAACACAGACAATTCTTAAGGTGCAGTTAAGAAAAGCAGGCTTGTAGGAGGACCTTCTTCTGAAGCTCTTGGATGGTGGTTTGCGTATCGCGTCAAGCCTTGGGGATCATGTTTTGTAGGTGGAACTTTCCTCATGAGAACATTTGGTGGCCATTGTGTCCATATGAGTAACAAGCAAAACCAGGCCTTGACGGTGCTGCTGCTGCTGCTCAGGTTCCTTTAGAACAACCAGTGGCTTTGGAGGCAGCAGGAATGAAGGGTGAGTGCAGCCAGGGGTTGTCACCACCACTGGTGAGCAGAGGAGTAAAGTCATGACCGGTAGCCTTGACTCCAAGAACAGTTTCGATACTAACGTGGAAGAGGTCATACTGGTGGGGCAGCTTGTTCCTTCTCAGGGGCTTCTCTTGGCTCTAGAAACATGAACTCTAGAAAGTACCATGAGGCTTGGTGGCTCTGCCCGCAGAGCTTCTCCAAGCCCCAGGATGGCTGAACTGTGCTGGTTCCTGCCTGGGGTGATGGGGAACGGTGCAGGACCTGGAGCCCAGCTCTGGAGCCTTGCTTGGAGGACTCCAGCTGGCTTGTAACCCAACAGGGCTGAAAGCAGCAGCTGTTCCATCCAGGCCAAGGATTTGTAGGGGCTTAATTGAGCTGTCCTGGCGCCGGGCTGCATTGCTGTTGCGGTGGCAGATTTATTGCGATTGGCACGAGGTGGCCCGAGCACCCAGTGCAGCTTCTGCAGCTCCTGCCTTCCCGCTGGGGCAAATGCTGCTTGCTTTTTCTGGACCAAAATTAATGAAAACCTCAGCGTAGAGTTGCTTGTGAGGCTTTTTTGGAAGTCCAAGACTGCAGGTCTTGACACTTCATCATTTTTCTTATGGAGAGGTGATTGTACAGTGTGTATTTCTGAGTGAAGTGGGATCAACTTGGGGAAGATTTTGGTCCTTCCTTTTACTCAGACCATCTCTGCTTGGGGGGAAGGAATCTTTATCTGTGTATATTTTTCATGAGCACATTAGGAGTACGTGGCCTGGGCTTCATGCGTCTTCCACCGTGGCTACTGGGCAGTTTGAGCCTGGTGGTGTTTTGCTGGGAAGAAGGTAGGTGCTGGAGCAGAGCTGCCTGGGCTTCCCCTTACACAGGAGCATCCTTGAATCCCAGCGGAACATTGGGATGCTGGTACGTGGATGTCAGTGTGCGTGACCTGGGGAGGCTGAGGTTGGCTCTGGAAGGTGATCATTTCAAAACGGTGGTGTCTCACTCTACGGGTCCTTGCCCCAACATCTAAGCCTGTCTCCTTGTCTCTGACTGCTCGGTGCCTCTGCCATTCCCCACCATTGGCCTTGTGGGGGAAGCAAGGGAACTGGAGCCGGGTTGGTTCCACCTTCGGTCTCGGCAGCGTCTGCCTTGTGAAGCCCTTTGGGTGGGTGGTGCTTTGAGAGCCTCCCGTGCTTGAGAAGACACTCAGCGTGTGGATTTTGTGGGGAGGTGCTAGGCAGAGATTCACTGGTAAAGCAGGCAGGTCTCCCCGGTGCAGGGCAGCCTGCTCTGGGTGGCCCTGCTTGAACAGGAGGTTGGACCAGATGACCTCCAGATGGCCTCTTCCAACCTCAACCGTTCTGTGATTCTTTCAGATGCCCCAGTGGTTCCTTACTGGAAGGGTCTCCCACCAAAGCCAACTTCCACATGAGAGTGGCAGTGTCAGGATGTGGGTGCACACCACAGCCCACCGGCATCTCAAGATGTTGCTGTCCCCTAAGCCGGGTGTGAAGAACAGCGACCGGTGCCCCGGACAAGCGAAGCTTCATTTTGTGGTGCTTGGAAAACCACAGCTGTGCTGACCCGCTAAATTGTCCCAGAATGAAAGTTTGCATTTTCTTAGCTCCTCCATAAATCTGTCCAGACATCAGTGATGGAGTGTTCCACCTGCTCTGCCACGTTGTAGCCTTCTCTGCTCGAGGGGCATCCTCTGAGCACCTACACGCAGTTGCCTGTTGCTCGAGGGCTTTCCACTACTCTTTGTACCCTTATCCTTAGGAGTTGGGTTCTCCTGGATGATGACTGGATGAGATGTGAGGTTCTGCCTTCCTCCCTGCTGCCCTGGGGAAGACCACAGCCATTGTCTTCCTACTTGGTGGCTCCTGCCTGGAGAAGGAGGCAGAGTACGTGGGGACAGGAGGCAGTGGTGGGGTATGGCTCTGCTTTGGGATCTCCAGTCTTGCCTGTTGTCCTGAACTGCTTTCAGCCCAGCCAGATTTCAGGAGACAGCTCTTTGGAGTCACTGATACTTGGTTGTGATTTGGTTGGAAGATGGAAAATCTCACAAAGCTCATGGTCAGTTTGAGCTTGGGCACAGGAACTTTCCTACCTACTTGCGTGATCACTGAAGCTTCACTGCTACACCAGGAGGTGTCCTGCCTGCTTCTGGCCACCTCTTCCCACACTGATGCTCAAGGGTTTGTGCAGCCATGTGGGGAACTGGGGCAGGGAAACCATCCAATTAAAAGCTACGTCAAAGGACATCAAAAGCAGGTTTTAACCAGGCAGTTTTCCCAACGTTGCACAAATGCTTGTGTTGGTAATAGAGGGTTTTGGGCCAGGGTAGGGATGGGCAGCTGTGGTTGCAGCGTGGTGGGATGGTTTCTTCTGGTGGTGGTTTCGGTCTGTGAAGGCTTGCTGAACATGGCCTGTGTTGGTAGGCAACGCGAGGGACAACAAACCCCACTCCTGCTGGCATTCTGGCTGGCGAGGCTTCGTTTTCTTCCCGGAGGAGCCCAGTCTCGCTCCCCTGTGGATGGGTTGATGTTTCAAGGCTGCTGTTGCTCATGGAGAGGCTCCTCGCCATGCTCTTGGTAGGCTCCTTCTCTCCCAAGGGTGCGGTGCCCAGGGCTGTGAGCGCAGGAGGGGAATGCTGGGGCTGCACCGCACCCATCCTCGCTGCTGGGGGCCAGGGGGGTTGCCTTCGGTAAATCCCACCTAATCCTTTAATCTGCATCAACACTGATAGGTATTAAAGCAGGAGATAAGGTTCAGACCATGGTTTGGAGCTCAGCGATATCCCCACCCTCTTCCAGCTAAATCTGCGCTGATTGCGCTTTCTCTTAAGGGGACCGTGCTCGTTTGTTGAGCAGCTGGAGCGGGTTGAGCGGGTGGATTAGCTGCTCCCAGCTGGACCATGCCCTTGTCGCTGGGCTCCAGCTTGCCAGACAAGTCCATCGATCCGTCTACATATGTTCCTGGTGACCAGCATCAGAGGGGAACGAACCCCTCTGCGCGTAGCTGAGCCGCAGCAGGAAATCTGCCGCCTCCTGCTCTTTATCTGTTACGTCCACCTGGATATAAGCCTGATTTGGCTGTAAACACCTCATCGACCTCTTGGGCAACAAACGTGAAGCTTTCTTGGATCAGCCGGTGCTTGGTGACCTGTGGTTCCTTGCTGCCTGCTGCTCTGTAGCAGGATTTCCCTCCTACCCCACCTTCAGACCAGGACTCCCACCGTATCCTTCTCCTCCAGGCCTTCTGCACTCCCTTCTTTTTGGGGCACCTTTCCCCATGCCTGAGGGTTGTGATGTTCTGAAGATGGGCCTCCAGAGCTGGCTGTCCCCATCCATAGTGGGTGGCAAACGGAGGTTGTTAATGTCTGGAAGGGCAGCTCCTGGTTGAGTTCCCTACACAAAGCAAACTCTCCGTTGTTTTTGCCATCGTGGGCTCATCCCCCCCTTTCCCTCTCCTCTTCCAGCTTCTCCCCGTGCTCATGGGATTGCTCGGAGTTTGCCACCGGTTCCCTCATCAGCAAAGCCATGGTTAATCCTTCCCTTAAATCCTTTAAGCTGTCAGCAAACAACCCCCTTCTTAAACTTCCAGCACGCAAGCTCGCCCGGGCTGGAGCCTGGCTCCCAACCCCAAGCTTTTATTTTTGTTCCCAGATCATCAGCTCCTGGTCCCGTTTTTGGCCGGCGCTGGAGGCTCCCCCCACCGTCTCCGTGGAGCAACGGGCGGCTCACTTGTGCGTGGCCTGCAGTGATATATCTTAGGTGTAAAAATACTCAGGTTCTTAATTACCTAATGACGGGTTCCTGGCGTGTCACGTTGTTTGAAGTCACGGGTGAAGATTTGTTGCTTAGATCCAACGTGGCTGAGGTCTTGCTTCTCCAAAGAGCCTGCGGGGCAGCGCTTGGTGGCCTTGCTTTTGGTCTTCATGAGCTGGATGTGCAGCTGGTGGGGCCAAAATGGGCTAAAAAACTAGAATAAAGCTTTTCCTGTAGGCACGCTCACCTCTTTGCACCCGAACCCTCAAATCTTTGCGTGGTGATGATGGGGCATTGACAGTTTGGCTTTTCCAGGCTTGTTTATTCCTTCAAAACACAAGGCTGTTTTCTTGTTCGGGGTCGTATTTTCATCAGTGGTTGGGGTAGGTGGTTCGGTTGTTGCACGTCTTCTTCTGGAGGATCTCTAAATATCCCCTCCTCGGAAAATCGGCGTCCTCCAAGGCAGAACCCCAGGGGACAAAAATATCAGAGAGCCCTTCTCAAACTCTCGACCTGCGTGACTTGAGTTTCTCTCCTGTGGAATTTGGTTTCTCTCTTAAAACTCTGGATGAAATACTCTTTGGAAGCGAGGGGATTTACATCCCCCTGCCTCTCCAGGGCTGCCAAACAAGCACCACAAACCTGGTCCCGCTCTTGATCCTGGGGGGGAGGAAAGGCTCCCAGGCTCCCTGAGGAATATCCACTGGCATCTTGCCGCAGGGTGGCTGCGTCTGGGGATTACTCGGTGAAACAGAAGGGAAGGCAAAAAAGGTTAATGCGGCGCTGGCAGCTCCAGGAGCTTGTGTCCTTCAAGCTGTGATGGTTCAGCTGGGTGGCTCTGGGTGCAGGTGGTTCTCGGCTTATCCCTGTGGTCTGGCGGAGGAAACGGGATTTGGAGGAAATACCACATTAAATCTGAATTTCTTAAAAACTGATTACTTAAAATCGATTTCTTAAAAAAAAAAACCAACCCAACCGTGTGCTTGTTAGCACGGGCTAATTGCAAAAAACTCGTGGCTTGTGAGAACGTGACCCCCCTCCTATCGCCCGGGCTGTCGTGGTGCTCGCCCCTCGCCCGGCAGCGTGGTGGAAGGGACCCCTGTGTTGGGGCAGCGTGGTACCCCCGGCGGGAGCCAGGGAGCAGCCAGCTCTGCCTCTGGGGCAGGGTGTGGGGCGAGGGGAGGCAGGAGAACACCCACGGGCAGGTGTGGGGCAGCCGGGGAGCAGGTCCCACGAGCAGCGCTCCTGCCTGCTGGTTGCCATCGCTCTTTCCAGGAGCTGAAGGGAGGATCAGCCTCCGGGCGTTACATGCTTTCACGCAGGCTGATGTGCTCGCTCACCTACCGCTGGCAAGCACGGGCTTGAACAAAAGCNAGCCAGGGAGCAGCCAGCTCTGCCTCTGGGGCAGGGTGTGGGGCGAGTGGAGGCGGGAGAACACCCACGGGCAGGTGTGGGGCAGCCGGGGAGCTGGTCCCACGAGCAGCGCTCCTGCCTGCTGGTTGCCATCGCTCTTTCCAGGAGCTGAAGGGAGGATCAGCCTCCGGGCGTTACATGCTTTCACGCAGGCTGATGTGCTCGCTCACCTACCGCTGGCAAGCACGGGCTTGAACAAAAGCTGGTTGCCTGCATCTGCCTAGTTTGGTTTTTTTATTTTTTTATATTTTTTTTTTGCAAACGCGCTGGGTGATCTCGCCTCGGCTGTTGGCACCGTGTCTTGCAGCATATGACAGATAATCGGCCTGGCTCCCCGCCCGCGGAGGAGGCGAGGCTCCTATCGATATGTGACCTGGAATGGCACGTCAGCTTTATAAATCACTGCCTGCCTCTGCCGGGGATCGTGCCCCTCTCCTGCTTCTTGACAAATTCCGTATCCACCGCCAAGCCGCCCCATCGCTCCTTGCTGCTGGGCGAGCACGCTGCTCGCTCTCCGAGTCTGCCCGGGGCGAGGAGGCGGGATGGGCTTCCCTTCCCATCCCCACTCCTCTCTTAACGTGGTTTCTCAAGGGACGAGCAGAGCAAGTGACTGCTGAACCACAGGCTGGTGGCAGGGCTCACCCCTCTGCCCACGCTCCTTGGGATGTGGAGGACATCTCACTAGGAGACACCGGGACCACCACCCAACCCCACCGGCAGCCGAAATCTTTAAAAGGCAAAGATGAGAGAGTGAATGATGGTTTTATGTTGTTTTTTGCCATAGCAAAGCTTGGATTTTGAGCGTTTGCCCAGTGCTCGACCTTGGAGTCCATCAGGTTTCCAGCTCGTAGGGTTTCAGCTGCTCCGGTCCTCCACTGGTCTGCCGTGATCGGTCATGAACCATCCTGGGAGCAACCACACACTGCACCTCAGATTCTTGTTCCAGAAAACAGTGAAATCAACGTGGTGAAATGTTGTGGTGTCTTTTTTTGGGGTTTCAAGCGGGCTGTTCCCTGAGCATCCTCAGCGAGAAGCTTCTGCTGCCAGGTCCCCGCTCCAGCCGGCAGCTTTTGGGCACTGAGTTCCTTCTGCCTTTCCTCCACGCATACCTGAACTTGGAGCCCAGCTCGCTGGATTTTGCAGCCAGCAGCAGGTTTGCTGAGAAGCAGGAGGATCTGGCCAGGGGCTTCGCTTGGTTCCGTGCTCGATGGGTTACCAGCACCGAGTTTTGGGGTGTCTCAGGCTTCCCTGTCTGTTGTAGGGAGCAGAGGGGGTGAATCCCCTGATCTCAGCACAGGCGTGTTAATGAGCCCAAAGCCATTTTCTGTCGCTGGCTGAACTGCAGCAGGAATCTCTCGGCGGGGGCACGGTCAGGCCCTGAGCTTTGTGAGCGCTGCCAGTCCCCGGCACTCGCTAAACAGAGCAAAAAATTGCTGTAACGCTTTATTCCAGCAGCAGGAGCGGAGGCGAGCGGAGCTGCCAGCGCTGGGCTGAGCACAGGGACATCACCGCTGCCTGGCTTTGCCCTCCTGGAGCGGGAGACGTCACCGGGCTGGGCTGCCAGGCATGATGAAGAGGAGGGTTAGGTGAGAAGGCTGCAAACCGGTTGGCGGGTAATTCCCACGGATGCTTTTTCCTCGTTTGCCTTCCTTTCAGGGCTGGCTTTTCCAGCTGGGGATCAGACCAGCACCTTCTGCTGGATTTTTCTCCTTCCTTGAAGGTTTTTGCTCCAGCTGCCTGTGCTGCCCTATTCAGGCTTTTCCTTAAGTATCTGCTTCTCGTGGCTGAAGATGCAGCGAAGGCGGTCATGGATCCTGGCACTTGCTTTGCTGCTTTTCCAGCATCCCAGCACCTCTGCTTTCCGGGAGCTGCAATCTCTGGGATCAAGCCACAGAGGCTTTGAAGGACAACACCTCCCGGGGACAGGCTTTTGCTGTGGTCGGTGGGACGGGCTGGGGGTGACGACGGGGACGGAGCTGTGCTTTGAACGGGAGCTGCGGTGCCTTTGCAGACCAGAGCCCCAGCGTGGCGGTGGGAGGCTCCATCTCCAGTCCCTGCTTGCCCTTGGTGGGGGTGTTTGCCTGACCCCCGGGGTTTGTGGTGGTTTGTGGCTCTTGGGAAGCGTGCTGGAGGCTTTGTCGCGTGTGGAAGGGTGAGAGACCTCCGTTTGGGGCTAAGGGATGACTTCAGGAAAAGGACTGTGGGGCTTAAAGCACAAAGAAAGCTACGGTAGTGATCCGGGTACAGCTCTAGAGATGCTCTAGGAGCGGGATGCAGCGGGTGAGGCCACCGCAGCTGCGCCTGCGGCTGTAAATAGTGCCCCTCTCCTTAGGGAAAGAGAAAATTGTTTCCCTTTGCTTGCTGCATCCCTTTCTCTCTCCCAGTGCCCTGTTCCTCCTCCTCCTCTTCCCTGCCATTAATTGCTTAGCGGTTGCTGATGCAATTAAAACAAGATGTGTCTGCAGCCTCTGCGCTCGCCTCTCCTCCTCCGAGGTCTCCCCCTGCCAGCCAGGAGGTGGGAGCCACCAGCTGGGGAAGGTGGCCCCGCTCCCCCCCTTGGCTGGCTCTTGCCCACAGCGCTGGGAGGTGGCCACCTGCTCCCCGGAGAGGGGGAAGCAGCCGAGCCAGGGCTGGAGCAGGGACTTTTCTCCTGGCCCTGACTCTCGCCGCTCCCAAGGATGGGAACAGGCTATGGCAGAGCCGCTCCGGCTTCTCGCAGCTCGTGTCTGACAGCAAACGTCTTGTTCCCTTTGCTTGGGGACCTGGGTTTGGTTTACAAACGTGATGGTGCGCGTCGCTTGGTCAAGTGCCGGGCTGAGGAAGACCTGTGTGAGGGCAGCAGGAGGTAGGGAGCCCTCCCCGTTGGTTTCTTGGAGTGGTCTCCATGCTCCAGAGCATCCTCCTCCTCTCCAGCCGCGGCTCGTGTGCCTTGGTACGGTCGTGAAATGCTGGAACTGACTCCCAGGAGAACTAATGGCACTGATTGTCCCAGCGTGGCCGTATCCAGACGTAGAGATGGATGGGCTGAGGTGGGGCTCCTGGAGGAGGGTGGGCAAGTGCTTGGGGCCTGGTGGGTTCTAGCTGAAGGGTGTGATGCTGCTGCACGTGCTGTGATGGCTGGTGGAAACACTCCCACAGCAGCATAAATAGGGGCTCCTCTGCATTTCCAGCTCTGGAACAGCTTTCCGTAGCCTCCGGTTAATGCCTGCGTGAGGTTTGCGTGGGTCAGTGGCTCTTCCTCCTGCTCCGGGCTGTCCCCTAGCTGCCAGGCAGAGGCTGTGATGACTGATGGGCAGGACATCTTGGTGGGGCTGGGGATTGTTTGCGCGGCCGCTAAAGCTGGATGACTGATGAGTTACGGTCTCTTGGCTTTCAAGGGAAGAAGAGTGACAGCCATGGACCATGGGAGATGCTCAGCTAAAGGCACAGGACCCTGACTCAGTAGTCTCCCAGGATGGCAACTGCAGGGGCTGCTGGCAGGGAGGTCAGAGGCCACCGAAGACGTTTGCTCCGCTCTGTGTGGGAAGGGAGGTTGCTAATATAAGAGAGAAAGGCTTTTCCCCTCTACTGAGCAGCATCCTGCATCTCTCCCTGCCTGCGTAGCTCTGCCCAAGGCAGTGTCCCCTGGTGTGACCCCATCTGGGTGACCCCCTCTCTGTCTCTGAAACCTTGTGTGTCTTGTGGTCTCCTCACTTACTCCTTCTGGAGGTCGGTGCTGCTCCTCCAGCGCTGCCCATTGGCTTTGCTGTGTCACTTTGGCTTTTTGCATCCTTTCTTGTGTTCCTCTGGTTACTGTTACCTTATTGAGGGATGTTCTTCAGAGCCCCTTTCTCTGTCGTGTCTGTGGTGATGTTCCTCCATGTGAAGGGAGTCATTCCTTGGGTTTTTACCCAGTTTTAATTCTTTAATCCCGTTGAATCCCTCCTATGCCCTGGTCCTTTCCTAGTCCCCATGCAGCTTTCCAGAGGCTTTCGTCCCTGCAGCCATCAATTTTCTTCTCCGAGGCAGTGCCCTTCAAACACCAGCGTGTTGTCTTTAGTCTCCATGGCAGAGAAGCACCTCTGGGATCTGAGATATTGTCCCTGTCCCTCTCCTTCCCTGGCAGCGTCTGCTGCTGTGCACGTTTGATCCCTTTGAGCAAAGGCCTCCTTGGCTTCAGGTCTGGGGCAGCATGGCTTCTCCAAACTGCTCTACTTTGCTTCCTCTTCTTTCTTTATTTTTTTTTTTTGCCCCTGTACCTCTGCTTTTGTGGTGGGAGGGGGTTGAGTTGGCCAGGGACTGTGTCCTTGGGTTGTGCTACTGGGCTGCGTTGTGTTGGATGCCCTCAGGGAGCTCCTTGGTTGTCCCAACGGGAGCTATATGATGTTGTTCAGGGAACATGGACGCTGCATCTGCTGCAGAGAAGAGGTTGGTGATGTTCAGACAGGCACCAGGGTGTCACCTTCTGCCTCTGCTTGACAAAAGCCACCATCAGGTGCAGATGTTGGAGGAGACCCAAAGCGATGGGTGGTGAGGGCAAGGAGGGCTTTTGCTGCCCACACCGCTCTGAGCACAGGGGTTGCCCCAAACAGCCATCTGTCCATCTGCCTCTTGCCTTTGTGTGCACCTTCCTGCCTGCTCCCAGGATGTCCTACAGTTGTGCAAAGCCCTGCTATTCCCTGGCCAGGGC
>JAHREE010000342.1:0-26381 GCA_033628505.1 Tringa tobata
CCGCCGTGTGGGCCGCGCCGCCGCCTGGGCCTGCCGCGCCGCGTGCGTCCTTCGCCAGCCTGGCCTCAGCCGGGCCGAGGGGGGACCCGGGGCCGCCGCCGCTTCTCTGAGGAGACCGGCACTGGGGTCAGGGTCGCTGCCGCGGGCGAGGGCCGCTTCTCGACTCCAGGCGCGGCCCGGTAGGCCGGACGGGGCCTACCCGCTGCGGCGTGGAGGTTGGCGGGCGCGCAGCCTCCCCGGGAAGGCGCGTCCCGGGGCTCCCGCCGTCTGAGGCCGGAGCAGGGAAGGAGCCGGTCCCTCGGCCTGGTTCTTTGTGCACCGCGCAGGCCCTGCTGTACGGCGGCCAGGGGGATCTTTGCCTATCCCGCTAAGGAAGCGTTTCTGCTGGGCCTTAGTGGAGAACTTAAAACTTCCCCTAGAGGTATAGGGTGTGCCAGCAGGGTGGGTTTTGATGTGCGAAGTCAATTACTTCTAATTGTGTCAATGATAGGTTGTAATAGTTAGGTATTTCTCAAGCAGTCATCTCTAATTTTCCTGCAACATTTGGAGTAAGGTGTGCTCCGTTTGGTGGTTGGTGACTTCCCTCTGGAGCAGGTTAGGAACAGGAAAGTCAAATGCCTGGAGAGAGAGAGAGGACTTGAAGCCAGGTGCTAAGTTAGGTTTGTGTGTCTGATGTCAATAGAATGTTACAGAAGCTTTAAAAAAAAAAATCTGCAGGAAGTTATTAAGGTAAAAGGCCCACAAACGTGGGGATGATAAGCAGGAAAAGTTTGAGGTGCTTGCCACTTTGCTATGCTAATGCTAACCTCATTTTGGAAAATTCCATCATTAGCAAAGCTTTTTTTAATGCCAAATCTGCGGAATATAGAATACTTTTTCTTCGGTTAATTTCTGGCCCCAGGCCTTAAACGCTGTGGAGATAAGAACCAGCATTTTGAACCTCACGTTCTGTGAGTAATGTTTCAGACTTGAGGTCAGATGTGTTTATCTGCTGTTCCCGAGCTGTGTTCCGTAGCTGTGTGTCAGCCAGGTTGTCGGTCGCTGCAGGCTGTTATGCCCAGGCATGTTGCATAGCTGCAGTCTGACCCAGAGCTGACAAATCTGAATAGCAGAGGCCAGCTTGATGGTCTGTAGTTAATTGGAGATAATACGGATACGGTGAAGAGATGCTGATGTGTCTCAATTTGAAAAGCCACTCTCATCTGCATCTGCTGCCTGAGTTTGTGGATTGTGTTTTACCTGACCTGGAAGGAAGTCACCTTTTTGGGGGAAAAAATTGTCCTTTTTTTTTTTTTTTCCCAATACAAACCAAGTAAACTGTGCTTATCACAACTGAAAAATTATCTATATATGTAACTCTTTCTGTCTTTGTCCTGCCAGGCAGGAACAGACATGCCTGTTCAGGAGCAGAAATAGTCCTGATCCCAGAGGATGGGAGTCCCAGTGCCACCACGGCCCCCGATACAGTGACAGGCAGTCTGTTAGCCAGGGCTAGGGAAGGATCTTTCCCATCATATTCTCCCCTCCTCATGTTGGGTAGTTGATACATTGAGGATGTTCATGTCTTAAGATTCTGTTTATACCTCAAAGCTCGCTCATGATAACTATAGCAGAGCAGGCAGCTCTAGATAATAATGCAATCAGTAATTTGTCTTATATGGGTAGATGATCTATTCCTGGAATTATAAGTAGAAATGTCTACTTTGTTCTGATCTTTTTTTTTTTTCCTGACCTTCTTTATAATTGGAGTTTTTCCAGAGAGCTTATCTTTTCATCTAGGTGCAATTCTGTATGCAATATTAACCTCCATGTGGCAAAGCTGACACAGCTACAGTGATAAGTGCCAACGTTCACGTGGACATATTTTCAGTGTCCTGGGCTGGGGGAAAGAGGGATCTGCCTGTCCTAGATTTTGATTCTTAGCAATTTCTGGTACACTTGTTGGGCCTAGGTGCCACGTTTATGAAGTCTTGCGGAGGAATGTTCATAATAGTTTGTTTCTTTGGAGGAAATAAGAGCTTCCCTTTCAGTTCCTCCTCCTACACACATCACAAACAGGATAATTTTTCCTTAGTCTTTATAAAGCGTTCCAGTTCTGTAACCCAAGGAAAAAAATAATCAGAGAAGATGAAGTATCTTCTGAAAGTAACTATTTAAGTGTATTATTTTTTGTGGATCTTGTGTTAGCCTTGGGGGACATGGATCAGAGTTACTCAGAGTGGATCCTTACCGGGATGGGCAAAGCTGCTGTGGGAATTTTGTCCTGCCTGCCTTTCCAACTTAGGGATATTTTGGTGTATTTTAGAGGTGATGTGGGGCTCGTTCCTTCCTGCTGTCTAGAACTCCTTTAAAAGAAACCCTACATCCTCAGCTGTTCCCATAGTTCGTAACCACATCTTTTTGGACCTGGGCTTGCCTGTGCTTGTCCTTTTGGTGTGTGAAACCCATAGAGGTGGTGTCTGAAAACCCGTATAAGGAAAAAAAAAAACACCACAAAACTTTGCAGCTGAAGTAGTTTCCTTGACGTTTCTTTTGACCTGGCTGGGTTTTGTTAAGAAAGGGACTATTTTCTAGGCTAATGCTTGCCTTCAGTGGCAGGTGCTGTGGTTTTTCTGAGTTCCTCACAGATTTATCAAAGCTTGAGGTGTTTTTAAGCTGACCTGGGAGCCTTAAATGCAGGATTGCAAAAAATATCTGCGTCATACCACATTACTTCGAAGCATGTTATACAACGGTTCAACCCAGAGGAAATGTAAATAGTTCCAGTTTGAGGAGTAACTATAAAAAAATGGGTGTAGCTTTTAGCACAAGCACTAAATTTTGTGTTATTTCTTCAGCCAAACAGAAGTCAAGGTGTTTGAAGGATTGTCCTACTTCAAATCTATTTTTGGGTTTTTAATTACTTCCTTACTCAAGAAACTTTAAAAAAGTTCAGTGAGGGGAAGTCTAAAAATTTCCTTTTTTGATGAAATAAATGTTGGATGTAACTAAAGCATGCTTTTTTTATAGACCTCTTTTCCATACTGGCCATACTTAGAGCTGTATCCATAAAGTATAATATTTTTTTGTGGTTTTCAGCCTTATGGCTGAAAAAGTGTAGGCTGCTATGTAATAAAAAAGGGGAACCCACTCAAATGTAATACTTGATTGACATCTTGGCCCTTGTGGCCAAGAAGGCCAATGGCATCCTGGGCTGTACTAGAAACAGTGTGACCAGGAGGTGGAGGGAGGTCATCCCCTCCTCTGGGGAGGCCCCATCTGGAGCTCCGTGTCCAGTTTTGGGCTCCCCAGTTCGAGAAGGACAGGGAACTGCCGGAGAGGGTACAGCAGAGGGCTACAAAGATGATGAGGGGGCTAGAACATCTCTCTGATGAGGAAAGGCTGAGGGACTTGGGTCTTTTTAGTCTGGAGAAGAGAAGACTGAGGGGGGATCTGATCAACACCTATAAATACTTAAAGGGTGGGTGTCAAGAGGATGGGGCCAGTCTTTTCTCAGTGATGCCCAGGGACAGGACAAGAGGTGACAGGCACAAACTTGAATATGGGAACTTCCTTCCTGTGAGGGTGGCAGAGCCCTGGAACAGTCTGCCCAGACAGGTGGTGGAGTCTCCTTCTCTGGAGACATTCAAACCCCCCTGGACATGTTCCTGTTGGACCTGCTCTGGGTGGACCTGCTGTGGCAGGGGGTTAGAAGAGATGATCTCCAGAGGTCCTTTCCACATCATTCTGTGATTCTATGATCTGCATACTTGTTTCTTTTATTTTCCCTGTGGGCTGTTGTATCTGATCAGTGATTGAAATGGTTCTACCGGAACGGACAGTGTTGGTGCAGGACTGTGTTCGCATCAGAGCCAGACTTTCTGGTGTGGCTTGGACTCTGCAGGGCTATGTAGGTGTGAAGTTGAACAAAAGCTCAGTCTGTGTGCAGATAGGTTTTAGAAGCTTTACCCGCTTTTTTTGACTACCATGTTCTCAGATGTATTTCTGCTTCCTCTCAACCAGCACAAATCGAACAAGGAGATTAACTGGATTAGTTAAGGAAATATGTCAGGCTGAAGTATTTCAGTCTGCTGGTTGGGTTTTTTTTTACATACTGCAATTTAGGGCCATTTGTGTCCTGTTAAAACCTGGTGGTCATCTAGATTGGTTGAGAAATGGTTTTAATTTCTAATTTTTTTTTATTTTTGACCTGTTAGCATTGGTATTCTGAAATAGTTAAAAGAACTATTCAGTATGTTTGCTGCAGTGCACAGAGGCTTTGAATTTGTGTCATCCAAACCTGTATTAATCGGAGAAGAAAAAATAGTGTTAGGTAAGAGTCATTGACCTGATAGTTAGACATGGGTTTATTTTGTTCAGGTTCCTCTAGTGTAAGACTACAAATACGGTGGGTCAATGTATCATTTGACTTAAAGGTGTTTAATTAGTATAGTGTGCTAATGGGAAAAGTCATAGGGTGGGCACCTGGTCTGGAGCATCTTGAGGAGATGGAGTGAGGCTTGGTCGGCTTTAAAGAGTTTATGAGATGGAAAACTTTGGTCAAGTTGGATAAATGTGGGAGGAAATAGTGGGGTTTCATGTCTGAAGTTTCTGCTGTTAGGAAATCTTTGTTACAATACACCATGTGTAGTGCTGGTACTGTGTGTACCAGCTTTGGTTGAAAGGTGTAATGTTTTGCAAATAATGTGAATGGATGAAAGTTCACAAGTTTTGATTTAGTTTTAAGAATGTAACAAGTGATGTTCCAAGAGGTGGTATGACATTGATCAAATGCCAGAGTAGTTAACGTGTGTGATCTTTCTTTGCTTGCAGTGAAGGTGAACGACCAAGCCAAAATGAAAAAAGAAAAGAGAAAAGTGTCAAAAGAGGAGGAAATCGCTTTGAGCCATATGCTAATCCTGCTAAGAGATACCGAGCTTTTATTACAAATATTCCCTTTGATGTGAAGTGGCAGTCTCTGAAAGACCTGGTCAAAGAGAAAGGTAATGTACAACTCAGGTGGCCAAGTGATGTCTGTCATCTTACTTGTGGCTGACTTTGTTTGTAAACTTAAGAGTTGAAGTTCTGGGTGGACCCTAGTGACATGAGTTTTGTAAAAGGTCTGCCTGAAGCCTTTTTGGGTATTGCACAACACCTGCTCCCTGGCAGCCTTCCAGGTGGATGGTTCCTTCACAGGCATGTTGGCATACAGCTTGTAGTGCTTCATCGGAGATTTAAAGAGTATTTTTCCTAGGGGGGAAAAACTGAGGCTTTTATCAGATTTTAGCCTTGTCATGCAACAAAACTTTCTCAAGCATTTTAATGTCTTTTGGGTAAAAAAGGTAGTTATTTACCACTGAACTGGTGTGTGTATATAGAGCTGTGTCCCCAAACTTCGTAGTGATTTGTGCTTAGGTAAAGATCCATACTGCCATTGAGAGCAGTAAAATGTATTTAAGGGTGACCTGCAAAAACGAAAAATCGGGTTTGTGCTTTGGCATGTGCTGCAACACAGTTAGGGCTTTGGAAATCAGGTTCGTGGTGTTTCCCCCTTCCCTACTTCTATTTAACTGTCCCATGTGAATGGGAGCTGCCTTAGTTTGTTGGCCTTGGCATCTTCTTCATCTGTGGAAGAAGCTGAAGGAATTGAGCAGATTATCCTCAGGTGGTGACAAGTGTAAACGTAGTGTTATTTCTTTAATAAGCTAGCTTAGTAGTTTTCAAGTCACCTTGGCAATGCAGCGGAGTGGCAAGAAATTACTTGGCTTCTCCATCATAAAAATAACTCAAAACACGTTAAGAATAATTGATACAACTCTTGTGGGTCACTTCTAAAATACATAGCATCAGTCATAAATGTCTTGCAAAATAGTGATCAGTGTTCACTTGTGTTTGAACTAGGTGAGGAATGATAGTTAATGTGTTCACAAGGTGTGGCCTAATGAATGGGAAAACAAATTTCCAAAGGGTTTTAAAATGTTTGTCTTTGGAGGCAAAATGGAACTGAGTCTGCGTAATGAACTTCAGGACTGTAAGCCCTGGGAAACTTCCATAATTAGAGGCTGTGAAACTTTAATGCTTGAGATTAGTAATGGTTTTTTCTAATATGAAGAATTACAGTCTTAAAGACTGATTTAACAGGCTCTAATTAGGAATGATCCCTTGCCTTAAACTATGCTTTCACTTTGCTACACCAGATACGTTGGTTAATAGGAGTATCTGTATGTGTAGATGTCTAATTTTAAGTACTGTGTTGAATTCCGTTCCAAGTGTCTTGTGGTTTCTCTCCAGTTCACGTGGATGGAAAAGTCCGGTGTGAGATTGTTTCCTGCCTTGCTGTTCAGCTGCTCATTCCAGCAGATACTCCTAGGGGAACATTGAAACCTCTCCGTTCTGTCTGCAGGGCTTGTTATGCTAAGCATGGAGAAGCCTTGTTCTTGGTTTTTGGGACTGCTTGTTAAATTCCAACAGTTTAGATTTGCCGTTTAGTTGCGATTCATTCTAATTAGTCACCGACTTCTACCAAATTGGTGCTCTGGTGCTGTGCTTGAACTTGCTCAATCGGTATTTCTCGATACAAGGTATAGTAGTTCCAAGAACCAGGAATGTGACCGTGGGAGGAAAAAAAAAATCTAAACGTTAGAGTTCTTGGTTCGTAAGTGTAAGAATTACAGGCCAAACGGTGAAGGTTTTGGGAGCACGTGAAGCAGATCCGTACACAAAGGGTAAACGTAGGTGTTTCACGGCTGCTCCATCGCTTGGCAGTCGTGAAGACGTGAGCTGTTGGCAGCGATGGCAGAGCAGGTTGCTGAACGTAGGAGGAGTTCACCTCCATCGGCTGGTTTGCGTCAGTAAGTATGGGTTAGGAGACACGAGCTTTGGAGGTTCTGCTCGTATTTCTGCAACCTGGTTTTTTCAGACGCGTACATCTGAAGTCTTCTAAAGGTGACATCTCTCTCAAGAGTAATGCCTTGGTTCAGTCATTTCAGTGTATTTGTTGGTGAAACTCAATTACAGGTATGCAGTATGATGTACTTATTAAAGACATTAAGAAAATGTTCTTGTTTGACACTCCCTTGGATTGGCTGACAAACACAAGGTTCTACTAAACTGATGTACTCAGCATTGATAACTGGCAATTGGTGAATGGCTTCAGGAGAAGATTGAGGCAGCAGTTCTTCAGCATGTAAGTGGAGTCTAAATGTAAACGTGATTGAATGCTAAATAGCTGTCTTAATCTGTCCCCCAACAAATGGCTCTGTCTTCGGGAGAAAAATGGTAATGCTTCATGGCAGCTGGCATAAGCGAGGTGATACCACGTGATCAAAAAATAATTGTATTTGAATTGGAGATATTTATTGGTTCCTTTAGGAAATACAGAATTTCGTATCTTAAATCTTTTTCCTGACTGCAGTACCAAGTTGCCATACAGTATGAGGAGAAAGATTAGCTGAAAAATGAGGCAGTAATTATGTTCTGCTGGGAGCAGTTGCAGGTGAGGCCACGCTCGTGTCACATTCAGAGATTCCAGGACACCCCAGGGACTGTATCACCGTGGCTGTACCCACGCTTACCTGAGGCAGAGCTGGAGTGTGGGGCAGGCATGCTTGAATCTTCATATGGAAACCTGGATGTGTGAATAAATGTGAGAAAAAGAAGCAGCAAAGCTTCCCCAGCTTAAATTATGAAGAAGAGCAGCTGCTAAACTTCATGTGCTGCCTTCTTTCTTGCTCCATCTCTGGAAGCTTTGGAACCTTTGTGGCCTCCTAAAGATGGAACTCATGTCCTCCTGATCCCAGATTTTTTACTTTGGTACTAACAGCTGTTATTCCAGTACCTGAAGGCGGGTGTTACTAGAGAGTCCCCTGGGTTACAGTGCCCAAGAGTCTGTCACTGTGTGCTCTCAGGCCAAAGTTTTAGGTGGGCAAAGAGAAAAGGATGAATAAACAGCGTGGATGTGCTGTTCAGCACTTGACTTGCTCCCCCTTAATTCAGTAGATGCGCTAATGAGTTGCTCTGTTTTCATTGGCCTTAACTGCCTTTTCAGAGAGGCACTGCCCCATCAGTACATATGAGCTTTTTCACTTCGTCTTCCCTGCCTGGACTCTGAGAGTCAAAATAACCCTTTTTTTTTTCTTTTTTTTTTCTGGGTTCACTAGTGCAAAAGTGAGAATTCCCTTCCCCTACTGTAAAAGAATAGTTTGCGAGCTCTTCTGTCTCTACTTTGGGAAGAATTCTTGTCTTCTCCCCTTTTTACTACAGCTTTGTACGTGTATAAACTGTGTCTCTCTTCTCCCTAGCTCAAGCGTCCCCATGTAACTTCTTAGAGGTTACCTGTCACGAGCTTTAAACACATAAATGAAGGAGGAGCTAAACTAATTCTGAATTGCCTCATGTTGAAAGTGTGAAGCTTTTGATGGCAGGGTCCTCTTGAATCAGTCGTGTTGCTTGTAATTCTTTACTTCAGAAGATGATGAGATATGCATATAGCTTTGGTAATGTCCAGAGGCTTCCTGCTCTGCTTAAGTGTTTACTTTTGACCCTCGAGGCCAAAGAAATCACTGTGATATAGAACATTTACCTCTTTTTTTTTTTTTTTTTTTTTTCAGTTTCTGTGCTTCTGCTCTTGCTGAGACTTGCCCCTCTGCACCTTTTGTGCCTTTCAGAGCTTCTTGACTTGTCGCTAACTATTAAAATCATGTTGCTCAACTTTAGAATCTTCAAAGTTGATGTGTACGTTTGAGCTGGTTATCCCAGTTACTTCCCAGATGTGTCTTTAGGGCTGGGTGAATCCATCCAAGCCATGCCTTGATTTACTGCATGGATGTGCTTATCTGAGCTTCCTGAATGGTCATTGGGGAACACCTGAGTGCTGAGAGCCCAACCTGGCTTCAACATCTTAATTTTCTGAAGGGGGGGGGAAGCAATGACTGTAATAAGTAATGTTGGAGAATCCTTTGGCTTCTATTTTTAGTTATTGCAGTGATTTCTGCCTCAGTCTCACTTCAGGAAATGCCAAGCTTCTGAAGTCTCTCGTGTGAAGTTTAAAAAGATAAATAAATCCGTCTGCTCTAAGTTGAGTCTTAAAGACACCACGGGGAATGTGTTTCTTAATTATCCTTCCCTTGACTTAGAGCTAGGGTTTTCTGGAAATTTTATCTCCCTTTGGAGGCTGATCTGGTAATAAACTTGAGTTCCTTAACTAACAGTCTGTTGTGCTTGAAAGAAATTTCTTCAATCGTGGATAGAAGAAGTGTTTCCTGAAAAAAGCCAACTGTTCTTCAGCAGAAAGAAAACCTGCCGGGATCACTGCATTTCTTTTGCCCTCTGAAGCAGGTTTAGTCCATGGATATTTGCCGTTGGTACTTTTCCATGGCTTAATGGCTTGTGTGCTATTGTAAGCCCCCCCTTGTCTGCTGTTCTGCTTAATCCCTGATGTTCTGAGATACTGTGGCTTGTGGTCTACAAAAAGCCAAATAAAATGTTACCCAGCGTAAGTTCTTAAAAAAAATTTCCTTTGCCAGCCTCAAACAATAGTTTCCTGGAAGAAGTGTCGTGTTGAATCCTTCTACATGTTTTTTAAGTGGAAAAAAAAAAAATGCATTTTTAGTGCGGTTGTTCTGTGCTCTGGACTTGGTGTCTCTTGGATGCTGAGCTGTTACACCGTTTGTGTTGTTCCTCTTCTACCCTGCTGTTTTTTGAATTTGGCTCTTCAGGAAGTTCAGATGTCCTTTGAAGGAAAACAGGTATTTCAAGATGTATATTTAGTTATTAATGAAGGTGATTATAAGGCTTGAAAGTGAAGGCCTCAGCAAAATTGGCACATTATAGATTTTCCAAGTGACAAACAATTGCTGGTGTGATGGACTCCCGGAAATCTTGTGGTTCAGAGTTTTGCTAAAAGAGTAACTGTTAAATGGTTTTCAATATGTTATGTTCAAGCTTGGCAAACTTCTTTGGAAGCGTTTGTGTGGATCTGAAGTAAGAATTGTAGCTGAATTCGATCAGTGGTTGGGAAAGGAGAGAGCCCTCAACCCAAGGGCTCAGTAGTGTTATTAGGAGCAAAGTTACAGACTAATCTGTGACTTCTGGCCTCTGTGAAATGGAGTGGTTTGGTATCATAGGTAACCTGGGAATGTGTTGTCTTATCGCATAAATTGTTGAATCACATCTGCATTCTTGATCAAAGCTTGGTTGGACTCTGGCTGCTGCTGTTGAGATGGATGGCTTCAGAAATGCTTGGTAATGCTGAACATTTGGACCTGGTGCACGGCCACCGTCTACCACCAAGGACTAGTCCAGGAGGGCTCTTTACAGTGCGGCCCCTTTCACTGTGGAAACAATTCCATGCACTACATGATCTCACACAGTTCAGGTTATAGGATGGAATTCATTTTTTCGGCTTTATAACAAGAAATATTGTTTAGATACTGAAGCTGTGGATAGTAATCGAACATCCTGATCTGCCTTGTCCCTTTCAAAGGGACTTGTTACCCTCTACCAGCCTCAAACAGTATCCTCATATAAACCTGAATACATCAGAGTTTATTCTGTCTTGCTAACTATTCTTTGGCTGGAATGCTCATATCGCTAAATTATTCTTTTAAATAAGAAATGGAGATTAAAAAAAAAAGGCAGTGATTTCATTAAGCATTCCTTTTCCTACAACTTTGAGAGAGACCTTTCAGGATGTTTTAATGATACTAGATGTCCTATCAATGACTGGTCCTGTGGGAGGTCAGCCTGAACACCTCTTCTTCTCTGTCCCTTGCCAAGAGGTAGACTCTGGAATGTGAGACTCCAGTTCCTGGCACAAAGTGTGCCATCAACACTCAGACTGGGCCGTGGTTTCCCAGGAAAGCTTCTTTCCACCTCTCAGATAACACAACTTGGAGTCCTCCCATCTTAAGCTTAAAAACTGGGACTTCTAAAACCTGAAAAAAAAAGGTCAAAAAAACCTTTTATTCGATGATTCTTCTGTATGCCAGTCACTTCAAAGGCAGCAGCCATTTCGGTAGTGGTATTCTGGAGGTACACGATATGGTTATGTGGTCTTTAAAGGCAATCCTAATCTTGTGAGGAAAGGTGCAGATGTTTTCCAGTGCGTTTTGCCTTTTACTGTTTTTTGTCTCGAGAGCAAGCCTGGCAGACTATTTAATACTACTTACTGAAGCTTAAAAAAAATGGGCTTTATTTTATTGTGGCTTAACAAACAGCTGAAAACCTGCTGACATAAATCATAGGCAGTCAGTGATCTCTTGCTCTCTTGGTTCAGTCTGCCTCCCCTTTTGGAAGTTTCTGTTTAAATCCAGAAAAAAGCAAATAACTATTTAAGTTGTGGACTGTAGAGACAAGATGGAAGGGAAGGAAACTTGTTCTTGCAGACTTTCCCATGGATTTGGATTGCCTCAAGTAACGAGTGGGTACTAAAGATCAAGGAAACTGATATTGTGGAAATAGCTGGCTTTTGAAGTGGAGGAAAATCAAGAACATGTTTAACTCTTTTAAAACTTTACTGCATACCTGTAATTGTCCAGTTTTGTGGTCTAGAGAACATGGAGTGTTTCTGGGCTTTCTTATAAGGCAGAGGCTCCATACACGGTTGTTGATTGTTCTAAATTCCCATTGTTTTCTTGGCTTTTCTCCCTTGGTATATGTGTCGTCTGGAATCTGATTTGTAGTTGGTGAGGTAACATACGTGGAGCTCTTAATGGACGCTGAAGGAAAGTCAAGGGTAAGTGTTTGAGAGATTTCTTCTGTGGATTTTCTACATGACAAATGTAACTGTATGGTGGCGTGGAACGAAACGAAGTCAGGAAGGTAGAGAGCGTGTATGTTTAGTGGCTATAACATAGGGTCGCTTAGAGCTGTTTTTTGGGGTGGGGAGGAGGTGGGATGGGGCCTTGTAAGCAGTGTTAGGGTGGTCTTCCACTGTGTTCAGTTGGTGTTGGCTGTTTGAATGACCCCCGGACCCTAGCAGTATGTATAGTGGTACGGAATATTAACGTAATCCTTGCGTTTTGGAAAACGTCCGTAGTGGTTTGCGGAATTTGTAAGGCCAGTGTGCAAAAGCAGGTTCTGTAAACTACACTTCCTGTGCCAGTCAACAGCAGTCAATTCTTAAACCTAAATGTATATTGCCTTCAGAGGTACTTAAGTCCTTTAGTGCAGGATCTTACAGGGAAAAAAAAGTAGTAGGAGCACGTTAACTGTACTGAAGGGTACGGATTTAGGGTGAGAGAATCTGGCAAGGGTTTCGCTGTACGACAGAGAAGGACAGGTCACGTGAGGCGTGTGGTATTTCTCTTGGAGAATCGGGCCTTAGTTCTGGTTGTTAGAACTTGTGAAACAGCTTAATCCTGTTAACACATACGAAATTATATCTTATGGAATTCAAGTATTGAAGGCTTTATTGGGTAAGATTACATTTATTTTTGCTATTAGGGCTAACTAATGTGATTTGACTTAAAAAAAAAAAAGATAGTTTTGTGTGTGTTGTGCTTTTACTTACTTTATTTCTTCTTTCTTCCCTCCTCTCCTTCCTGTTACTCGCCCATGAAATCGTCTCATCAGGGATGCGCGTAAGTTCACTTCTGAATTTATAGCAAGAAATGAGGAAACTCTTCAAAAATAAGCAATGTTCTTAGATGTCTTGTATCCCCACAGTGTTGTTGAATTCAAGATGGAAGAAAGCATGAAAAAGGCTGCAGAGGTTTTGAACAAGCATAGTCTTGGTGGAAGACCATTGAAAGTGAAAGAAGTAAGACGTGCATCTGTTCTTTCAGTATGTTGAATTTGAAGGTGAAGGGGTAGTTCTTGACTCATTTGCAGATAAGAATAATTGACAAAAGGCAGGACTCATCAACAAGATTAAATAAAAAAAAGTCAACCTCTTTTTTTTTTTTTTTACCATCAGCATTTACTGCAGAGCTTGAGTTTGAACGTGATTGTCAAGGCTAAATGTGGTTTAAAGACCAGGTGCTGGTGGCAGCAATGCAGAGCTTGGACAAAGCAAGAGTTTGGCTTTAACTGCAGGTGTAGTTTCTTGTTTAGTGATTTGAAGAAGAAACCTGCATAAGCATTGCTTGTTCTTGACTGCCTTCCCTTTTTAAATCTGCATCATGGTGAATGTGTTCTACAAACAATTCCATAGAATAAGCTGGTTTCTGAAATACTGCAAAGATTTATTTCCATTTTAATAGCTTTGGTATCATCAACCAGTGCGACACGCTCAACTGTACCATGAGTTAATTCTTAACCATTGGCAAGTTTAAAGTTTTATTCCAGCAGTTTGGAACCTGTAGCTGCGTTGAAGGTTCAATTAAACAAAAATAAAAAGGGACTGACTTTAGTGTTAGCTTTGATTCTTCACCTTAGGATATGGGAGCTGTGTTCTTGGCTAAGGGGGCTCAGTGCTCTGTTGTACCCTGCCCATTTAATGGTGAGGAGTAAAGGACATCTGTGTGAGTGTGAGATAGGAAATGTGTGCAGAAGCTCTGCCCTCTGCAACCCGCTTCTTCCTGTGGTCTGAGGAGCACTTGGGAAGAAGGATAGGGACAGCACTTCTCAAATCTCACAGAATAATGAATTCTTGGAGCAGCAGCCTGCTCCTAGGCAGAAGCCATCTTCTGGCACTATTGACCTCTCGCTACCCGTTAAAGGAAGGAAGAGGTGAAGTGGAAGATTAGAAAAGCATAGTTGTACCTGGGATTCACCAGGTAGTGGCTTCTCTAAGGGGAACCTTGGAAGCAAATGCTACTGACATTTCTGGGTCAGTTTTCCTGTTAATGATACACCATTGGTACTGGAAGTCAGATTGCCCTTTGGTACCAGTCCATGAGAATAAGTGGTTGCAATTTGCCCAACTCTTCATGAAACTGTTGTCATAGAATATTTCTGTCCGTGTGACACAGACGGAACAGAAGCGATACTTAGATCGACGAAGAAGCATTTTACCAGTATTAGAGTCTTTAGCCACTTACCCCAGCCAAGACCCCCAGTTTGACTGTGTGGCATGAATTAAGTTCTGGTGGATGACCATCAGCATCAGTTTTGCCAACTGGCTGGCACATACCTCTCCTTGGTGGCTGTGTCACTGCACAGGAGCATGGAGGCCTTCCAGTGACACCATAAACATCTATAGCAGAATAGATAAAGCTCTTTGCCTGATGAGAAGGCTTTGGTTTGTATGACAACCACTCCTGGCTGTCTATGGGAGCTAATCTTGTTTTAAGCAATAAATTATTTTAACAGTGAAATAGGAAATTTAAATTGAGAAGTGACTTGTATTCACTTTAATGTGTTCTCCACCTCAGACTACTCTGATTTTCTGTAGCTGGAATAATCATGTGAAAGCTACCTTTCTCCTGTTTTCAAAATATCCTATTGTTTAGTCTTAAAATTCAGATCGAGATTCAAATTAATTCAAATAGCTTTTATTTTTAAAGCATCCGTATTTCTGACGAATTAATTCTATTTGACATTTCACTTTCTTCAGCAGTCGTGCAGTGCTGGTGCATTTTGCTCACTGAATACAGACATTTCCAAGCAAAGTAACATAAATTCACCTTGTGTCGTGAAAGTGCTCGCCTTCGCTTTCAGTATAAAGTGAAGTGACAAGAATTAATCTTATTTACTTCCTTGAATTCTTCATCCTATGCTTCATGTTCTCTAGCATGAGAGATTATGTAGTAATAGGGGGATACATTAAAAGGGTTTTTTGGGGGGTTAGAAAGCTGGTGTGGGGGTAAAAAAAGAAAAGTATTACCCAAAGCAATCTTGAAATTTTATATGCTTTTTATCTTGGCTTGTAAAGAAATCCAAGTGCAAGGTAAAGGAATTGGTGGGTTGTTTTGAAGATGCCAAGAGTTAGCTGGCATTTGTCTTCCCAGATCTCTCCAGTGCTATGCAGTGTTGGCATATTGGTTAAATGACAATAAATTAGTGGATGGAAACGGTATGTGAGGTAGTTGGCTGGAAATCTATAGGGAGTAGATAGGGATTTCCCTTTCTACAGGGGTGCTTCTTATGACTGTTTTAGTCATGCCACTAAATCCCCACGAGGGAACCGAGCATGTTGTTTCTGTTTTTGCAGGATCCTGATGGCGAACACGCCAGGAGAGCAATGCAGAAGGTCATGGCAGCAGCTGGGGGAATGGGTATTGGTCCAGGCCCGGGAGGCCCTGGCATGATCAATATCCCACCCAGTATCCTCAACAATCCCAACATACCCAACGAGATCATTCATGCCCTACAGGCGGGGAGACTTGGAAGCACTGTCTTTGTTGCAAATGTAAGTGCTGTGCAATCTGTGCACAAATATCTCTGTCTTAACTGAGTTAAATCTAACGAATTAGAAGAAATCCTTAGACTTTCAGCTTTTCCAATGAAACTGAATTATTCTGTGGCCAGGCTGAACACCCCCTGCTCCCTCAGCTGCTCCTCATAAGACTTCTTCTCCAGACTCCTCATCAGCTTCATTGTCTGTTAATTTGTATTCTTGAACAAACACAAGAGCATTGTATTAAGCTCTGTAGCATTCTTTATGCTATTTAAATTTTATCCTATCTCCACGAAGACCCTTTGTTTCTTAAGATTGCTGGTATCGGGAAAGGAAATGTAAGAACGCTAAAGCTGTTTCTTGATGGAAATCTTTCTCATACTTCCAATATCACTTATCTTCCAGTTGGATTACAAAGTTGGTTGGAAGAAGCTGAAAGAAGTCTTCAGCATGGCCGGCGTTGTGGTTCGGGCTGACATATTAGAAGACAAAGATGGCAAAAGTCGTGGGATCGGCACCGTCACTTTTGAGCAAGCTATAGAGGCTGTTCAGGCTATATGTATCCTTGAAGAGTAATGATGGTGAATAGTAGGCAAATAACTTAGTAAAGAAAGCAGGATGAAAATATAAATTGTAATATTATATGTGAGGATATGGCCAGGTCACAGTAAGTCAAACCATTGCAGTGGACAGAAAATATAAGGAAAACTGAAAAAGAGGAAAAAGTCCATCTTGAGGAAATTGTTGCTGTTTGCTGAGGGTCACTAACAAAGTGGATTCTCTTTCCTATGTGGATATAAGTTTCCAGCCCAAACAGTAAACTGTCTCTAGGTTGTAGCTAGTATTAAAATGCAATATCTGAGAAAAGACTTGTCTTAAATTCCTGTGATTTAGGGAAAGGAGGAACCCAACAGATGCATTAGCAATGTGAGATGGCTTGATTTAGAGTGTTCCTCCGTTCCCTGTGTCCTTACCCAGGCGGTGGTTTGCTGTGTAACCATCCACAAAAACCAAACCATAACAAAGTGCAAATCCATGTGCGTGATCTCTCAGCTTGTGGCTGTGTATGGAAAGGAGGGAAATATTCTTCCCCCCCTAAGCTTTTCTTTCAATTTGAATGTTAATTCCATTCTGCATGTGCACCTGGTAAGTTTAGCCCTGTGAGAGGAAGGCTTGTATGAAGTTTACATGATTTGTTAGCGTGAAATACTTCAAAATTTGGCTATTTATTGATTTTGAAATGTTGAGAACTTTCATATGTTTTCTCGTGTTGTAAATGTCTAAATTTACTGATGGAACACTTAAACACTTAGGCTGACTTGGAGTCATATTTTGAGCGATCTCTTAATGAACTTAAGGTGAACCACAAGAGTCTTTTTAACTCACGTTTTAGGCCGTTTTTTGAATATTCGGTTATTTGGATTTCAAAGGCTTTTAATTTTGGAGAAGGCAGGATTTTTGCTAATCTGACTGTGGTTTTGGACTCTGCATCAGGCAGCACTTTAAAGCTTTAAGACTTTGTGGTTCTAGTACTTGAACAATGATCCTTAATGAAACAACAGCGATGTTTAATGGGCAGCTGCTGTATGACAGACCGATGCATGTAAAAATGGTAAGTTCATTCAAATCCTCACTGCTTTTTTGAAATGTGATTGTGCTTCTGATTTTGGATGATGTGTGGTTTCAGGGTTGGGTGGAAATACTGGGAGGGGGAACGTGGGACTTGCTGAATTCCTAGTGATGTCAGCTCACACCATTGGGGAACATAATTCTGATTTTGCTAAAAAACAATCATAAATACAGTGAAGATTGCTTTAGTTTAAGTTTCTGTGTTTTAAATAAAAAGAAAGGCAAGAAATAACTTCTTACTTTTCTTGCTGACTTAATATATTGAATTGTTTTTAGGACGAACGAGCCTTTCCCAAAGGAGACTTCTTTCCTCCAGAGCGACCCCAACAACTCCCTCGTAAGTCTCTCCTGCATGACTGAAAATGTTACGTGTTTTTTATTTTGCTGTTCAGCAACTGGGACCCAATCCCAGCCCCAATAAAACTCTGGTTCAAATTTGGAAAGCTGGGATCCAAATGGCCTGAGCGATATCAAAGGGGAAAATAGTAAACAAGATCTGCTCAGTCTTATATATATTTTTTTGGGCTATTTTTTTCAGCTCATTGCTAGGAGCTTGTCTATAAACACTATCCCATTCGTGTTCTCAAGGCTTCCACATCTCTCGATTGCAATTCAAAGACTTGATGCCTTGTAAAATTACTGTTAATAGCGGGATTTAATGGCAACATAATTAAGTCAAGAGAGAAAAGCGTGCCTCCTTTTACCCAATGGTATTCTGGGTATCTAATATTTTTCCTTCAATTGGAAGGGCTGAATTGAGGACCTGGGACTCTTCCAGGCCTTCAGGTTTCTGAAGGGGATTTTATCAATGTATATAACAGTACACAGAAACTGAAACATGGGAGACTCCATCTCAGTATAAAGAAACAAATTACTGGGAGGGTGGATGACAACAGGTTGCCTAGAGAGGCTGTGGAGTCTCTGTCCATGGAGATACTCAAAAGCCATCGGGATATGGGTCCTGGGCAACCAGCTCTCAGTGGCCCTGCTTGAGCCTGGGATTGGAGCAGATGATCTCCAGAGATCCCTTCCAACCTCAGCCATGCTGTGATGAGATACTCAAAGTATTGAATGGGAAGAGACTGGGTTGAAAGGGAAGAGCTGGAGGTGGGAGAACAGGAGCTTAATTTGTTTAAATCTAGGAAAAATGTAAAGTGTAACTATTAATGTAACTCTGTTAATTCATCCAGTCGCTGTTTCCCTAGGCATGGGAACCAAACCTGTCGTGTGCTGCCAACTTGCACAAGTTTAGTGGTTGGCAATTAATCCATCCCTTAATTAGTTCAGTTTTCTGTGTATCTGTCAAAGCCTTATTCCACAGCAATATAATTCCTGGGTTTTATTGCTGTTTTGACTTTCTATAGGGGCACGCTTCTTTTTCAAGAGAAAGTCATTGGGTTCCAGTTTAACTATTTTTGTATAAAACTCGACAAATACCAATGGAAGCCTGTTTCTTGGCCTTTATTGGGGCAGGGAAGGGGTATCTTGTGTTGCTTTAAAACAAGGTTCAACACTTGCTGTGTTTATTGTGCTGAGCTGTAAATGAGGAAGTCCTCTTCTCATAGGCAAAGAATGCCATTAAGCTGTTGTTTGATGCAAGCGCAAGCAGAGAACTCTTTTTTCTTTTTTTTTTTTTCTTCCTGATTGACTATAAGGAAAACACAAGGGCTTTTTCTTCTTTCTTTGGACTGGGGATTCCTTAATTCATTTGGGTACAGGAAGATGCAAAATTATGCCTGGGAATGATATATTTTTGTTTGCTCAGAGAAGAGGCTGGCTGTGTGCTCTGAATTCTATAGGTGGCTATCATAATGATAGGTTGAACTTTGTGGTTAAATTCTTACCTCCAAGGAAGGAACCTTGGCAAAGGTGGAAATAAGCCATTTGTCAATCAAGGGTAATATTGTGCAAAGGTTAGAAGATCTTTAATACTAAATTGCCCACTCTATTCTCCTTAGATTGAGGAGTTGCACAAAACAAGCAGTGTTCTAGCCAGTTATTTTTCAGGAGTCAGCTTAAAACCAACCAACCATGCAAGTTTTCTCAGTAGTAAGATGGAAAATGGATTATGAGGAAAAAAAAAATATTTGAGAGAGTTTTTAGTATATTTCAAAACACATCAACTCTGAATTTACTATACATTTTCATGCTTTAAGTACACACCCCAAAGTGGGAACACAGCAAGCTTTTTGGAGAATGGAAGTCAATTACTTAAGAATAAAACTTGCTGTTTTGTCAAACTATGGAAAGAAGGCTTTTTTGATATCTGAATATTTTCTTCAGATGGTCTTGGTGGTATTGGCATGGGATTAGGACCTGGAGGTCAACCTATTGATGCAAATCATTTAAACAAAGGCATGGGAATGGGCAACATGGGACCTGGAGGTAAGAAGATTACTCCTATGCTTTTGTTTCATGAGAGCTTTAAGCTGTGTAGAAGGTAGATAGCTTTGTTCTGCCTACACAAAAAAGTTGAAGTGTATTAGGAGTGTTAAAGCCAAATGAGTTTTTGTTGAGCAAAGTAATGAGCTTGATAATGGAAACTTGAATTTAACCAACTACTCCATTTTTTTTCACTGTGGTCAAGGCACAGCTCTCATTTTCTGACTCTTGAGCATGAGCAGCAGACACTGCAAATATACATTAAACTTTTAAAACCATCTGTCACTTTTAACACTTATTAGTGGGCTTGCAAATCTTTGTTTAGGACATGTTTAAATAGCACAAGTTTTAAAGAGCCACCTAAAAAGTAGCACACATTCAGCTTTCAATTTATAAATGCCTATGGGTGTTTCCCCTTTGCTGCTTCATTTTCTAGAAGGAATGTTGCGATCTCCTCAGAGTTATCACATGTAAGCTCTTCAAACAGTGGACACGTTGTATGGTCTCTATTTCTACAGCCAGTCTAATGGCTGAACTCTTGTAGAATTACACCTGCTACATAAAGCTTTCTCTTTTATTTTGAGGAATGGGAATGGAAGGCATGGGCTTTGGAATGAATAAAATGGGAGGTAAGCTGTGGTTTTTTGACATGTATATAGCTTGGGCTTTCTGAAAGTCATGTAAACTTAGCCATGTACACTTGGCAGGCATTTATGTTCTTTAAAATCATCAATTTAGTAATAACTTATTCCTTTTTGAGTATTAATAAAACTACTGAAGGTGTATGGGAAGGGGTCAATACCTCAGATAAAACATGACCAATGTTTCTGCCGTGGGTCTTGTTAAAACTGCTCCTTGCTTTAGGAAATATTCTGAGCAAATGCTGTTTTGGGAATCTGTGATAGTCTTGATGCCTGTGGAAATGGTCTGTGAAATTGGCTGATGTGGGTGAAGTGCAGCGTTAAGTTGAAATGCATTGCTAAAGAATTCCTGAAAAAAATGTTTTCTTTTAGGAATGGAAGGTCCTTTTGGTGGCATGGAGAACATTGGTCGCTTCCCAGCTGGGATGAACATGGGCAGAATGAGCGGTAGGTGCTTTTTGTTTTTTGTATATTCAACTCCTGACTTGTGTTCTCTGAAAGTGTAACTCTGGAGAGACTCTCTAGACTTGTAAGAGAGATACCAAGGGGGGGTCTAGAGAACAAGTCATAAGGGGAGAGGCTGAGGGAACTGGGCATGTTTAGTCTGGAGAAGAGGAGGCTGAGGGGAGACCTCATTGCCCTCTACAGCTACCTGAAAGGAGGGTGTAGAGAAGGGGGATTGGCCTCTTCTCCCAAGGCAATAATGACAGGAGCAGAGGAAATGGTCTGAAGTTGTGGTGGGGGAGGTTTAGATTAGATATTAGGAAGAATTACTTTACTGAGAGAGTGGTCAGGCACTGGAACAGCCTGCCCAGGGAGGTGGTGGAGTCATCAACCCTGGAGGTATTTAGGAAACATGTAGATATGGCACTTCAGGGCATACTCTAGTGGCTGAGATTGTGGGGGTCTTCTGTGTGGGTATGGTTGGACTCGGTGATCTCAGAGGTCCTTTTCAACCATGAAGATTCTGTGATTCTGTAATTTCCCTCTCCTCGGTTTTTTACTGGTAAAACTTAAAAGCTTAGAGCTGACACGGCGGCCACAAGTCACTCGTGGCCTCTGAGCTGCAGAAAATAAGTGATGAGGTTGTCTTGAAGGACTAGTTTAAAAAGAGGTAAAGTGTGCTCTATCCATGTTCACCAGTAAGACTTCTCCAGGGCGAAATGGTGCCTAAAATGTGTTTGTCCATATTGAGATGAGTCGTCCTTTTTCTTGGGGGGGTTTTTTGGTCTCAAGAAGACCTGATAAAAAGATAAGAGAATGTAATAAATGTTTTGAAATGATCACTGTATTAAAATCTTCTTTTGGGACTTATTTAGACGTCATGAAGAAAAGATCAAACTTAACGTTTTCAGAGATGGATCGTGCCATGGGTGGAGGATTTGAAAGAGAATTTGGAAGAAATGAAATGGGAATGTCTCGTAGTTTTGGAGAGACTTTGGAGAGAGGAATAGGTAAATAACACAAAGTACTCTTACGACCTGCTTTTCACACCTGAACTGTACATAAAAATTATGTGTGTTTTGTTATAGAAAAACAGATGATGTTTTGTACATATATTTGCTTTAGTAGTTTGGTTTTGATTAGACTCCTAAGAGCTGTACAGAAGTTTTGAGGGATATAATATTTAAATAGATAAGCAATATTATGCATTGAGATACTTCTCAAAAAAGATTAGTAGAAGATACTACAATTTTTTTCAGTGAAAACAAAGTCCTACTCCCTCTCTCTGCCTGTATAACATTTAGCTTCCTAAATTGGAATATTTCCACAACGAAGTACTCAAAACTACAGAATTTTGGCGGCAAAGCTGAACCTAAATGTCTCAAAGTAGGCAGACCTCCCTCCCTTCCCAGTTTACAGAATTTATTTTATTTGCTTCCTGACTAAATCACAATATTTAATAACCAAGAGTTGGCTCTGCCTGCCTGGGATTAACCCTTTTCTGAAAGACTCCTAAAAACAAGTGCACAAACCTGCTGGCTTTCAGCTAAAGAAATACTAAACGTTTGTTGCTGTTCTTTCTTCATTTAAAATAATTTTAAAAAAAAGCCAACTTGCTTGTGCAAGTACAAATGTCATATAATCCAAACCCATTCTGTGTTATTTAAGATACTACTGAAACTTGAAATACTGAAGCAGGACAAGAGCTGTTCATAAATGTCGTTGCTTCAGCTTTCTTGAGCATAGGCTCACTTTAGGGCTATATATATCTTGTTTCTTTTCATTAAGTATACATAAATAATAAAAATATAGGCTTCCTTCAAGGCTTTCCCCTCCTCAGAGAAGTATCAAATTCAATATTATTTTTTTCTACAGGGCTGCAGTGCTAAATTTGATTTGACAGATAAGCTAAGATCCTGTGTATAACAGCAAAATGTCCTAAACCGTTCCTTTTTACGGGAACTAGAAGACCCTGTAGCAGAGTCAGGACAACTCAGCCAAGGGATTTTTAAGGGGCAAATATAGAAACCCTCTTCTTGCTTGTGTTTTATGGTACAGGCAGCCTTTTTGTATTTCTTTCCACATTAAAGGACCAAGTGTGTGTTGTGACTTTATCATGGCCGTTCTGCTGTGCTTAGGTGGAATTTGTATCCTTTTTCTTGGAGCTCTGGCAATAAGAGAGCTCTTAGGTTTGGGAAGCTTTTCTTATAAAAGTCTTTCCCTGGCTTGGCAGAAGCAATCTGAGTTGTGTGGCGAGATTGACGTGACTTCAGTCCTCTTCCAAGAAATCTGGATTTGAACTGCAATTTCAGTTACTAAATTATTATTGCAGTGTAATCCCCAGCGTACTGCACAGGACAGCCAGCAGCTAAGATTATATTTAAAATATTACTTTGATTATCACCTAATCTGCCCCTAGGCTTGCATATGCCTTCAAAATTTTCTCCTTTGTTTTTTTTGGAAGGCTTTATTTGTGTGTACAGAAGTTAAGCTCCTTAGCGAAGGGATAAACGTTTCTCCATCCCAACTATAGTATGTGGTTGGAGATGAGCACTCGCCTGAATCATGTGTTGTAGTCCTGATCATCTGTGTAATCGCAGAATCACAGAATTGTAGGGGTTGGCAGGGACCTCTGGAGATCATCTCCTCCAACCCCCTGCCAAAGCAGGGTCACCCAGAGCAGGTCCCACAGGAACGTGTCCAGGTGGGGTTTGAATGTCTCCAGAGATGGAGACTCCAGCATCTCTCTGGGCAGCCTCTGCCAGGGCTCTGCCACCCTCACAGTGAAGAAGTTCCTCCTCATGTTTAGGTGGAACTTCCCATGTTCAAGTTTGTGCCCGTTCCCTCTTGTCCTGTCCCTGGGCACCACTGAGAAAAGCCTGGCCCCAGCCTGCTGACACCCACCCTTTAAGTATTTATAGGTGTTGATCAGATCCCCCCTCAGTCTTCTCCAGACTAAAAGGCCCCAAGTCCCTCAGCCTTTCCTCATCAGAGAGATGTTCTAGTCCCCTCGCCATCTTTGTAGCCCTCTGCTGTACCCTCTCTGGCAGTTCCCTGTCCCTCTTGAACTGGGGAGCCCAGAACTGGACCCGGTACTCCAGATGGGGCCTCACCAAGGCAGAGCAGAGGGGGAGGCTGACCTCCCTCCACCTGCTGGCCATGTTCTTCTTGATGCACCCCAGGATGCCAGTGGCCTTCTTGGCTACAGGGGCACATCAGCTCTTTTTAGTATCTGAAATAAAAACTTTCCTTCATATTTTACAGCACCAAAACACACAGTTTGCAGTCACTTTTCTGAATGGTGATAAAGTTCAAAGCATTTAAGTCATGTAAGCATGAATTAGGGTTGGTTTTTTTATGGTCCCTGTATGATTACTGATAATCTGTGTGTTGTGTTGCAGGTGGTGGAAATGCCAGCATTCCTGGGATTGAGAGGATGGCACCTGGCATTGATCGTATGGGCTCGGGAATAGAAAGAATACCTTCTGGGATGGGACACGGGATGGAGAGAGTAGGGTCAGAAATAGACAGGATGGGGCTTGTTTTAGATCGCATGAGCTCCAACGTGGAGCGAATGGGGTCAGGAATCGATCGAATGGCCCCTCTGGGCATAGATCACATCGCTCCTAACATAGAGAGGATGGGCCCGGCTATCGAGAGGATGGGGTCTGGCATCGAGAGGATGGGGTCTGGCATAGGCTTCGGTATCGAAAGGATGGGCGCCGCCATTGACCGCGTCGGCACCACTATGGACAGAATGGGATCAGGTGTAGAACGTATGGGTTCTGGCATGGAGAGGATGGGTATAGGTATGGAGCGTATGGTCCCTGCTGGAATGGGAACTGGAATGGGTCAGGTGATAGAGAGGATGCCGGCTGGTTTGGATCGTATAGGTGCCACTCCTATGGAAAGAATAGGAATAGATCGTATGGGTGCTGCTGGTATGGAGAGGATGGGCTTGGAGCGCATTGGAGCCACTAATATGGAAAGAATGGGTCCTGCTATGGGACAGGGCATGGGAGCAGGCATAGATCGAATGGGACTTGCAATGGGAAGCAATTTTGAAAGAACAATGGACATGGAACGTGGAAACTTTGCAGGCAATTTTGCAGGCTCCCTTGGAGGAACTGGAGGACCTGCAGCTGGGGTGGCCAGAAAAGCTTGTCAGATATTTGTGAGAAATGTGAGTAGCCTTCTTCCTACCTTCCCTTCCTCCTGAAATTAATTGGTACTGACGTGTTGATCTCATCTGTGCTTGATTGACTTACTCAGAATATCTAATATTGGGAAATACTAGATGCTGCCAAAGGTGGAGTGAGTTAGATTGGCTTTTCCTTAACAGGAGAGCTCTGTGCATCTGTAAATGATGATGCTGAACAGTGGCTGTCCCGGGATGGAAAATGTGTTCTGAAGAGTTGGCAGCGCTTGCGAGTTCTTCAGCAGATCCTCAGTAATGGTCTGTTCTTCTCTTTTCACAGCTGCCTTTTGATTTTACATGGAAAATGCTGAAAGATAAATTTAATGAATGTGGTAAGTTGCTTTATCGCTTGTAATTACTCTGACACTTGAATATGAATTAAACCAGTAACTCTGGATCTGTATGTCCCCAAGATGAGTATCTTAACTAACATTTCACTCAGACTTACTAAAATCCTAGATCTTTACGTTGTGACAAGTGTTGTGAGGATGTTTTCCATCCCTGCTGTACTAGTGAGATTTCTGTGGTGTTGAAAAGAAATAAATGCCTGGCCATTTGATAACCCAGTTATCAACTGGGTTTTGCGTGTGGTTTTTCTAAGCCTCTGTTCCCTTCTGTGTCTCAGGGGCTGGGTTTATCATGTGGGTAGCCGCTTTGGAGATAGGAAAAGAGATATGAAAGTCCTGGGAACTGCTGAAAAGCACCTGCAGAGATTATATCTAAATGAACATCATTGTCTGGGAAAACTGTCCTTAAAAAAAATAAATAAATTCTGAATTCAGCTACTGACTGTTGAGGTGTGCTCTTCAGCTTCAGGATGTTTTGGTTTTTTTTCTCATAGCAGCAGTTGCTGTGCCCAGACCTTGCTCCCCAGTATCTTGTGCTCCTTGTCCGATGACAAAACCAAGTCCCAGCCCATCGGGGGGACAGTTACAGTGCAAAGTGTGTGTTCACAAGTTGGATGGGGCTTGTGAGCTTGTGCTTCGCTCTGTTCATCTGCTTCTGGTGCTGCTGGAGTGAGAATTGAGAGAAAGGGTTTGAATTAATTCATCTCTCAAACTGAGAAGGGTTCTTTAAAGCAATGACTTGATAAAGCTGCTGTTTCAAAGTAATGGTAATTTCTAAAGGTATACTTAAGGTAGAGAGCTATAATTTGATGGAGAATTATGTGTTACCTGCTGGATTAAACAAGACCTTTTCTTTTCTTCCTAAGGTCATGTGCTGTATGCTGATATCAAGATGGAGAACGGGAAGTCTAAAGGCTGTGGTGTGGTTAGATTTGAGTCCCCAGAAGTAGCTGAGCGAGCCTGCCGTATGATGAACGGGATACAGCTCCGTGGGAGGGAGATCGACGTGCGAATTGATAGAAACGCTTAAGTAGTTGCCTTTTTAACACTGATACCAGATTTTTTGAATTTGTATTTTTTTCTTGTTAACCATTTTAATTTGACTGGATGTAAAGGTGTTAAAAACAATTCAGTTGCTTTCTGGAGTAATTTTAATTACTTTTTTAACAAATGGATTTCCATTTTACTGTTTTTTGCATTGAAACGGCAATGTGCACAATCTTTTTTTGTAGTTGTGGCATCTTGTTGACGTTCCAGATGTAAACAGTACGACTTTGATAATAAATGCAAGTTAAAGATTTCAAGTCACAGCATCCGTTACTGGCAGCGCATCCTCTGCTTGCAAAAAAAATGATCTGTAAACTCAGCTCAGTAAATTACAGTTTGTATTCTCTTGAGTCTCGAGAGAGAGTGTTCCTCTTGGTGTTGTTGGTTTCTGATGGTACGAACCGGGCTTTAAAACGGTGCGTTTTTGCGCGTCG
>JAHREE010000342.1:31123-65136 GCA_033628505.1 Tringa tobata
TAAGAACAGGGAGTTAGTTTGAGGGAAAAGGAGCAGCTTTTCCCTGTCTGGAGGCCAAGGACAGGCCGAATAGATTTTCCCAGGATGTGGGAAAGAGGAGTTAGGTCAGTGCTGAGAGACTTTTAAAGGAGTAAAGAATTTACGAGCTCTGTGTAGTCTGCTCTTGGTCCTGGAGGATGGACTGACTGAAGGATAAGCCACATGATGCAAGAGTTTGCAACTTGTGATCTCAGGAGGGTGCAGCAGAATTTCTCAGTGACGGTTCTGTGATCTAGTGCTTGTGTTCTGTGACTTGAGACAAAAAGTGTTTATCTCTGACTTCAGGCAGCACAAATCTCTACAGAGGGGTCCTGGCTTTCCTCCACGCTTGGGAGAGAGTTATGTTTGAAGCCAGTTTTTGGAAAGTGCTGCTTCTCATCACTAACAGATGTTTCAACTCAAGGATGGATTTATTTGCTCCGTCACCGTTTTCATAAAATCATGGTTCTGTGAAGCTGTGTATGTTTTCTCAAGTGATGGTGAAGAGCGTGTTGCCCCGGTTTGGGCTGCAACTTTGATTTTATCAAAATGAACTTGTAAGCTGATGGGGCACTGCTCAAACATGGAACAGAGTTTTTATGGATGACTCTTATCAAACCAGCCTGCGGCGTTTCTTGGCAGCACTTAGGATGTGTTCCCAGAAGATCAGTGAACATTTGCAGTATTCTTTCCTTTTTTTTTTTTTTTTTTCCCTTGGCTCTTTAAGACTGCTGTCATTTCTGTTGTGCACTAACCTAATGTTTTCCTTGCAGAAATGCCTCATCAGTGGGATATGGCTCATATCCAGGAGATACCCAGTTCCCGCCGTCCCCACGGGTACAGTGTATAGAATGAGCAGGCCGGTTTTAGACATCCATCAGGTTGGTAAACGGCTGATTTTTTTTTTATTTCAGGCCAAAAGTGGTTTCCCACTGATTTCTCAGATGTGGGCATGTTTCTGAGAGGCACCAGTTCTAGGTTGAAACCTTTTAAGATAATGAACTTGAGGAATTTTTCAAGCGACAGAGTCACAGAATGATATGGGGTTGGAAGGGACCTCTGGAGATCATCTCCTCCAACCCCCTGCCACAGTAGGGTCACCCAGAGCAGGTCCCACAGGAACGTGTCCAGGTGGGGTTTGAATGTCTCCAGAGAAGGAGACTCCACCACCTCTCTGGGCAGCCTCTTCCAGGGCTCTGCCACCCTCACAGGAAAGAAGTTCCTCTTCATGTTGAGATGGAACTTCTTCTGTACAAGTTTGTGCCCGTTCCCTCTTGTCCTGTCCCTGGGCACCAGTGAAAAAGGACTGGCCCCATCTTCCTGACACCCACCCTTTAAGTATTTATAGGCGTTGATTAGATCCCCCCTCAGTCTTCTCTTCTCCAGACTAAAAAGGCCCAAGTCCCTCAGCCTTTCTTGGTAAGAGAGATGTTCTAGTCCCCTCACCATCTCTGTAGCCCTCTGCTGTCCCCTCTCCAGCAGTTCCCTGTCCTTCTTGAGCTGGAGAACCCTGAACTAGACATAGTACTCCAGGTGGGGCCTTCCCAGGGCAGAGCAGAGGGACAGGATGACCTCCTTCCACCTGCTGGTCACACTATTCCTGATTCCCCCCATGATGCCATTGGCCTTCTTGGCCATCAGGGCACATTCCTGGCTCATGGGCATCCTGTTGTCCACCAGGGCTCTCAGCTCTTCTTTCTCAGAGCTGCTCTCCAGCAGGTCAGGTTCATCTACCATTGTTAAACCCTGAAACTAACCTCTGGAGTTAAACTTCTGGAGAGCCCTCTTTTTTTAGTTCCTATATAGATGTACTTCACAGGGCATTAGAAATGTGGTGTTGTAGAAATCTGGCTGTTTTGAGGGTAACCTGCTGCTTTTTCAAGGTAGCTGTATTTTTTTCCCCAATATTCAGTACAACAGAAGTGACTCAGTACTTGCCTTAACTGAATCTCCCTGCTGGTTTTGATACTTGTTTAATTTAATGTCTCTTTGGATTCTACAACATGTAATGATTTTCTTTAGTCTAGATGCTACTCTTCTGGAGGAAGAAAGGGCTTTATATCTGGTTTTGTGGAGAACATCAAACAGGAATTAGCAAAAAACAAGGAGATGAAAGAAAGTATTAAAAAATTCCGAGATGAAGCTAAAAAGCTGGAAGAATCTGATGCGCTTCGAGAAGCGAGGAGGAAATATGTAAGTCTTCCTCCTGAATTCCTTTGATGTTTTCATCGCCTAGTCCCTGAGCTCGTCCTGTGCTGAATGTAAATCTGAATCTTTCAGCAAATGAAGTGTTTCTTTTAGAATGCCAGTTTTTATGAGAAGTTCTGCTTGGCTGGAAATACTGGTAAATAGAGGCGTTGGAGTGGTTTGGGGTTTTTTAGTGGTAAATCTTTCCAGCAGATCCTTCACTGGATTTCCCAAGTAATGAGCAGATAAAATAATGAGACATTAAATTTCACGTTGGCGGTAATTAAATACTTCTTTTGCGTTCTTTGAAGAACTATAAACAGCATTGCTTGCAAAAATGAAATGCTGATGCTGGTTAGTCAAGTACGTGCTCCCTGAGATGTAGCTCTTCTTGCCCTTGGTTCCAGCATTAATGGGGTGTGCTCTGTGCTGAACTGCTTCTGAGTCTTTTCTATCCTCATAGTTAAATGCAGCATGGTTTGTTTTTTTTTTCCCCCACAGAAAACCATTGAATCTGAAACAGTGAAGACCTCAGAAGTGATTAAAAAGAAACTTGAAGAAATAACTGGTACAGTTAAAGAGGTAAAACGCCGCTTTGGAAGAACCTTTCTCTAGGGCAGTTCTGCTCTAAATTATGTGTTTTGTGTGCATTCCGATTATCACTCATCCTTTTTACTTGCTGAAAGGTGGTTGCTATTCCAAAAGTGATCACTATTATGAGTCTTTAAGGCCAGAGTCATTAAGAAAATTGCAGCAATAGTGTATGATAGATTTATTCAGTTAGTGTATGGTCAGAGGACAGTGGTTCCTCTCAGGTTTGGAGACTGGAGATGGTCTTTATGGTTCTGCGTTTTCTAGCAGTATAAAAAAAACTCAGGGTGATTCTTCCACCTGAGAGCAGTTAGAGTAATGCTGGAAGGTCACACTGGAAAGCTGTTTAGATGTCATGCTCTTCACACTCATGCTCTTTATTACTAATGTGATGGGGTTCTTACTGCATGTTGAAGAAGACTTGCAACATCAGAGGCTCCAGGTGTTGTACGTAAAAGCGCTGGTGGGAGAGTTGAGGTGTTCTTGTCCAAGTTCCCATGCTGTAAGTGATCCCGTGGCTCTCTGGGAATAACAAAATGCCTGGAGGAGCAGGCGTTGTTCACACCTAACAGGTTTGAGTGTCTTCCATTCTAGGCTCAGACTTTAAAGATCCCTGTGTCTGTGCAGACCTGCTTTTAAGTGATTGAATTCAAGTGACTTTTTTAAGCTGGGACTAAGCACTGCACCTTGTACTCGTTTATTTAATTTCTTGTCTGAGTTCATCCAGGCAACAGATGTATTTTTTTTTTCTCTGGAGTAAACTTCTGAGGAATCTTCCTGGTAGTATTTTAAATACAGAATAAATCAGGTAGATGTGGCACCTGTAGATGCTGATCTGTGGTGTTACAGTATCCGTGAATTCAGCTGATGCAAAACCGGGCTATTTGGGCAGCCCTCAGTGGGGTGCAAGACCTTTTATTCCTTACTCCCTCTTTTCTGTCCCCATCTCAGCACGAGGAAGTCAAGGAGTCCCCATCCATTCAGTGTCTCCCTCTAGATGCTTCCAGAAGAGCTGGGGAATGATTCCAGGTCAGGGTAACTCAGGGATTCCTGTGGGCTCAGGTTGCACCGGCTGCTGGGAGGCTCCAGGGCTGCCAGGAGGAGGAGAGAGCAGGTCTGGGAGAGGACAACGCTGGTCCTACTTACTCCTTTGTGGCCAAAATGCTTGCTTGTCAGCTGGCTCGGAGATCTGCTGCTGGGTTTATCCTCAGCCTTCCTTCTGCTGCAGCCCTGTCAGTCCCCAGGAGGTGGCACTGAGCCTGAGGAGCTGGAGAAGGGCTGTTGCAGTGTCTGCAACAACCCTGACAGTTATTCCCAGGCACCTGAGTCTTGTTTTTCCCTCCTACTGATTAGAGTCATTAAATCTACGGTGACTGAAAACTTACTGCTCTTTATCTTAAAGGGAGCAGAAGATTTTTCTACAGTAAGTTACAGCTGAGAAGCCCTTGGGGAGGCTGTTCCTTATCTGTCAATTGAACTGTGCCAGTCATGAGCTGGATGTGGATATAACCAGTATCTTTTCAGTACTGTTGAGGGTGCTGTAAGCATCTTTATTAGCCAAATCTCATTGAAAACCAGCGAAAACCATTCTCCTGTCATTTCTTTTCCTCTGAGGTTGTGGCTTGTGGCCCATCCAGGATTGGTTGCCCAGCGCTGGTGAGATTTCCGAGATCCTCGAGGATCTGATGGGTGCTGGTGCAGAATGAAAGGGTGACCAGCTACTGGCTGAGTCCTTTTAGCCTCTTGCACAGGAGGCCCTGGGACTGTAAACACAGCCAAAGAGATGTACATGGAGATTTTGGGTTGGGAAAAGCATTTCTAACTCCACAGGAAGAGCTGCGTAGCAGAGAGCTCTCTCAACCACTTCTGCACCTTCTCTTAAGAAGCAAGAAGTACCTGATGGCTTCAAAGGAAAGGGCTGGGGTATTTTAACTTGGGCTTCATTGGTCCTTCTCTTCAGGGCCAGTGGGCCTTTTCTTCACAAAGAGGGATTACTCAAAGTAAGTTTTCATCTGTTTTGCGTGAAATGACCTTTTCTTTCCTGTTTTGTTTCGTTGCAGAGTTTGGATGAAGTAAGTAAGAGCGACATTGGCCGAAAGATAAAGGAAGGGGTGGAAGAAGCAGCAAAAACAGCAAAGCAGTCTGCGGAGTCAGTGACAAAAGGAGGGGAGAAATTAGGCAAGACAGCAGCCTTCAAAGCTATTTCTCAGGTACATAAGTCCTTTGCAGGACCCAGCGCTGCGGGCACAGCTCATTAACGTGGAAGTTATGTGCGAGTTTGTGCTGAGTCTAAAATTAAATGCAAAACTCTTGCAGCAAGACCTTGTGAGCCACATTGGAATAAGCTGATAAATTCAGGAGGTGCGTTTGGCAAGTCTCACACTCACTCCCCAGCCCTAGAACAGTCTAAGTCTGGAGCAGCTGAGCTGCTGCTGAAATGTGTTACTGGAAAAATCACAGAATCATGGAATCACAGAATGCTATGGGGTTGAAAGGGACCTCTGGAGATCATCTCCTCCAACCCCCTGCCACAGCAGGGCCACCCAGAGCAGGTCCCACAGGAACGTGTCCAGGTGGGGTTTGAATGTCTCCAGAGAAGGAGACTCCACCACCTCTCTTCCTGGGCAGCCTCTTCCAGTGCTCTGCCACCCTCACAGCAAAGAAGTTCTTCCTCATGTTTAGATGGAACTTCTTATATTCAAGTTTGTGCCCATATCCCCTTGTCCTGTCAGTCAGTTGCTTTGCTTGTGGGGCACACGTCTTCTGTAGGCAGGTACTGGTGGTACTCTTGGGAACAAACTGGCTTGATTAAAGCTCTCATTTTCTAGAAAATACGTAAGTGCTTGTATGTTTTGATGTCACCAGTCAGTGGTAATTAGCCCAAAGTTAAGTGTTCCCCTTGACTGGTTTTTTTTGCTGCCTCTGAACCATTGGATTTAGCTTCTAAGAGGGGACACCAGGCCAGATGGAGTGTCAGTTGTGTCAGTCCCCCTCTTTCCGTGTTTGTCTGCCAAAGGTCACTTCTAGCCATAGCTGCAGATCACATTATACACTATTTTTATTTTTTTTTGTGTGTGTGTGTCTGTAATGAAACCTGTTATCTCACCCCAGCAGCCTCCTAATCTGAGAACTGTTTGTTCCTTCCATGAAACCTGCTGCCAGGCCAGCCCTTATAAACAGGGAGTGATTTTATGGGACCTTAAAATAAAATTTTTGAGGCTTAAAGATTTGTTCTCCCTGTAAACAGATAAACCTTTTGATTCATTGTCAGATTTAAGTGATTCACAGAGCTTTTAGAGGCTGCGAGCAGTTCTTGTAGCTTTGCTCTACTTTATAGTATTTAGAATATTTAGTTTACTGCTTCAGAAAACCAAATATGCCATCTTTGAAATTGTAGTAGTAGTGTCATTTTGACACCCCCTTTGCTTCAGTATTTAGGAGATATTTTATTTGTATAATATAGAGCTAGATGGGCTTGTGTCTTGTCTCCCAGGTCCTTCAGATGGTTTTTTATAGTCAGTAGGAACAGATTGAGCTTTTTATTTGCTTATCCTTGATGCATAAAGTCACTTAAACTTCAATTTCTGCTTTGTATCAGATCTCTGGCATCTCTTCCATCTAGGCCCTGAGCACTGGTGTAACTTTAAGGAAGGAGTCACCTTGACTTTCAGTAGGGGAGGGGGGCTTCTGCTGGCAAAGGATGTTGGACACTTTGTGTGTTCTCCAGAATGTTCCTGCATAAAATAAAGTTGAATAATAACAGGCCCCATAAAACCACGTGATGCATTGGGCTACATAACTGACATGTCCTCAATAAAAAGGCAGATTGGGAAATAGCTGTAAATAGAGTATATATAAAATCCCTTTCTCCCTGTGTGTGTCTAGTTGGAATAGGAAAGTATTTATTGTGCCACAGATCTTTTGTAGGTAACAGTCAGTAGAGAAAGTACCGCTCAAAAGTTCAGCAGGGAAAGTAGAGCAGCCAAGATGAAGGAGAAACACTAAAAATGCCATTTAGTCCCAATTCCTGTTGAAGTGTATGACAAAAATTGCCACCAAAGGTCGTGGTAGGATGCAGCTTCCTCTTGGCAGAATCTGAACTAAGGCTGTTGCTGTTCACTGACGAGAGACGTATCTATCGGTCCAGATTTATCAAGTCCTTTTTTTTGATGTAGCCTGACCCAAGAGGGAGAATATCTCCTATCTCTCCTTCAGGATAAGCTCAACTACTTTTTTTTTAAAAACTTTTCTTCTCTGACGAAAGCCAGTTTGCTTCGAAGCTACTTTCTCAGCTAGAAGGTGTGTAGAATTCTATAAAAAGTCAGGCTCCTTTTTGTTTTGGGCAAAGCAGTATTGCTGTTTGTTTAACCTTGGGCCTAGAACTTGGATTTTATTGACCTTTGAGGTGGCTTTGCAGCGAGTTGATGGTGTCCTGAAGTCTTTTTTTGTCCCCTACTTTTGGATAATGGGAATAATTTTTCCATTTATTTATTCTATCAGCAGCTGCTGACTGCTCTTGGGGGCTGCCTTCATCTGGGTTGATTTATTCCAATTTAAACTCTGTAGAGGTTACCCCTTGTGAGCTGTAAGGTTTGACTGTGTCCGTAGCTTCTACTGTATTGTTGTTTTTGCATCAGGTTGATTCAATACAACCATCCATTTGCTGTTTGCTACACTGTTAACATGTTAAGGAGAAGGTCTTGGTCCTGGTGTGTTTGTCAATAGACATCAGCAAAGAAGGATTTGCTGAGTAAGGGAGAGGAGAATAACCCGTGGGCTCTTACCCTTTTTTATCTTTTTTTTTTTTTTTTTCTTTTTTTTTTTTCTCCAACAGAAGCAATTTTCAGTTTCTGGGATGGGAGGTGGAATGATAAATCAACTTAATAGGGATATTTTCCTTTCAGGGAGTAGAAACCGTGAAGAAGGAAATCGATGAAAGTGTTTTAGGACAGACTGGTCCTTACAAACGTCCGGAGCGACTACGAAAACGAACAGAATTCTCAGGCGAGAGGATTAAAGAGGAGCGAATATTTGAAGCTAATGAGTACGTATTGGATGTAATTTAGGGTGAATATTTCTGGGTATCATTTGATAATAAACTTTAAAATTCAACTACAGGTCAGGGGTGGTTAAAATCCAGGTGGTGAAGTGAGGCAGGGGGGTGAGGCGTGACCTGGCAGAGCAGGTCTGGGAGCAAATTTGCAGCATAAATTGATGATGCTGAATCTTTGAGAGTGAAATCGGGCCCTTAAAATTATAAAGTGGGCATATAATATCCTGATCTGAAATTCTGAGTTGCGTGTGTGTTGTGTTTTCTCAGTTCTAATGTTTTGCTGTTGAATTACGTTCGGCAGGACTAAGCTGGAGCTCCTTTGCTTTCTCTGTTCCATACTCCACTAAGTCCTGTTTCATTTCTGTGATGTGTCAGCCTCGGTGATGCTGCAGTGATATTCCTTGGGATTTCCACCTTTTTATTCTCATGTGTTGTACGTTACTTGTTCACAAGTGCCTCTCTCTTCTGTGCTTTCCAGGGAGGCCATGGGTGTGGTGCTGCACAAAGACTCAAAATGGTACCAGCAGTGGAAAGATTTCAAGGACAACAACGTGGTCTTCAACAGTAAGTGCTCCAAAGACACGTTGTTTTCCGCGTTCTGATTCTTGCTGTGTTGGATCTAATGCCATCTGTGCAACTAGTCTCACCATAATGCGGATCCCAGCCCATTCTTTTGTGTTGTAGCTGGTGCTGTGAGGTGGTGCGAAGGGGAGGTAGGCACAGTTGACAACACTGCAGCTTTTCCAAGCTGCTCCATCTGTGTTTGGACCCTTCCCCCAGTCAGGCATTGGTTTTGATCACTCCCTGCTTCCAGTAGGTATCAAAACCTGCTTTCCCTATTCCTTAAAGAGAACTGAGCTCTGTTATTCTTTTTTTTTTTCTATTTTTTTTTCCTAATCAGATCCATCCTGGCAGGGGTTGCGTCGGGTGTGGTTCAGATTGAATATTAGGAAAAAATTTAACACTGAAAGGGTTATTAAGCCTTGGAATGGGCTGCCCAGGGAAGTGGTTGAGGCACCATCCCTGGAGGGATTTAAAAGACGGGCTGACACAGTGGTTAGAGACATGGTTTAGTGATGGATTTTATCAGAGTTAGGTTGATGGTTGGACTAGATGATCTTAAAGGTCCCTTCCATCCCAGACAATTCTATGATTCTATGGCACTGGGAGGAGGCCAGGGTGTGTTTGCGTGTCACGAGGGAGAAGGCAGGCAGATCTCTTCTTCCTGACCTTGAGCTTATAACAAGGAAAAATCTTGCCTTCAGTGAGCTGGTTTCTGTTGTCATCTGCTTAGAACTCTGGAATGTGTGGGACTTCGCCTCCTTTCTGTTTTTATTGCAAAATCTAAAAATACTAAATATCTGCACCGCAGTAGGCAATGACTTTTGATAGTTATAGTTATCCAGACACTTAATGTTTCTGAAAGGCATAAAGAAGCCTGAGACCAGAATCCTTCAACAAATCAAAATAATCGCTGCCGGTGCACTGCAGGGTAAATGACTTGTTAAGGAAAGGAAGACTGTGTAAAAGTGCAACATAAATAATTAACTTTGGATTTTGTTTCTTCCCAACTTCTTTTTAAAGCAGAGCATCCTTGGGAGGTATCCAAGAATGGGTTTTTACATCCCATTTGTTGGCCTTTCGGAGGAGAGATGCTTGTAGCTCCTAAAACTCCCCACATGTTGCGTCCTCCGCTCCTGTGCCATCTGTGCATTCTCTACGTTTTATGCCTATTCCCATAGTGATTTTGCAATTTGGGCAGCACTGCAGATGTGGCTGCAGAGGCTTTACGGCGCGCGCTCTCCCTTTACGCGCCACCTGTACCGAGAACACTCTGTGGTTTTTGGAAGGAGCGCAGGGCAGGATTCCAATTGTTAATTGACATGGTGGGAAGAAGCTTCCCTGCAGGGCTCATTATCCAGAACTACCTTCTGCAATTCTGGTCCATCTGATGGTGTCCAGAGACAGATAATGGGTTGATTGAGCCCTTAGTTTTTTTGCAACGATACCTGCTTGCTTAAATGGCCTGTTTTTTTTAATCTTGCTTCACCCCCTGCCCTTCTTTCTGCCTTTGAGATTTTGCTTTGCAGTTCTCCTTCCCCATCAATGACTTGTGTAGTTATGTGCCATGCTTGACTTGCTTTCTTATCGAAGTTGAGAAGTACGTAGAGCTGCTTAAAAACCTCATCCTTACTGATGTCTTGCTATTTTATTAAAAATTGACAAGGTTTAATGTCTAGTCTTGGGTTTTCCTTCCCCAGTTGAACTTTCTGGTGTTGGTTTCCCGTCCCCCTACCCCTTGTAGCAGGCTGGATCAAGGGGTATAAGCAGACTGTTACTGGTGATTTTCTATTTGAAAATCTGCATAGAAGGCCCAGTTCCTGCTGAAGTCAGAGAAACCATCGTTCTCCTGACGACAGTTATTGATAGTTATGAATATTGCAGGAAAATGAGAAGAAAAGTAACTGTTGAAATTAAAACTTGTTCATCAACAAAGAGGTTTAGAACGAGCAGGTTTGATCTTCAACCCGTTATTTGCATGTCGTTTCCTAATTCAGGACTGTGGTGGAAGGACACTGCAGCTTATGTCTCTTCTCCTTTCAGGGTTCTTTGAAATGAAAATGAAGTACGATGAAAGTGATAACGCGTTCATTCGAGCTTCCAGAGCTGTCACAGACAAAGTCACTGACTTAATAGGTAATGTTTCATCATTGCTGGGAAAGTGCACCTCTAGCCTTTTAGCTCTGTTCCTAGTGACCCTTAGCGCTGTTCCCCAGGCGTTACTAACCTTTGGGATGGATTCTGCAGCTTTATAAAAATATTACAAGGCACAGATCATTATCCAGTCTCACACAGTGCAGCAACCTGCTACTGGATCAGAAGCGCAGTGCGATGACAAGTGCTTGTACAGGATAAATCTCAAGCCTAACTTAAACCCCACAGCTGCACCCCAGTGACTGTTCCTCCCCTCTGGTGTATAACCAAAGGTTTTTTCTCTTGTTTTCTGGTGACACTTGTCGTGCTGCCCATCTCACCAAATTGTTTTATTAGGTGGATTGTTCTCGAAGACGGAAATGTCTGAGGTTTTGACAGAGATACTCAAAGTGGATCCATCCTTTGACAAAGATCGGTTTTTAAAGCAGTGCGAGTATGATATAATCCCCAATGTCTTGGAGGTAAGGTGCAGCACAGTATGATGCATTCGTTTTATTTTTTCCTTTACTATAACATGGAAGATTTTTCTTTTAGTTTTCTGATGCTAAAATTAAAAGCTGGGACAGTGTTTGCTTCTCAAGCATCCAGCTTTTCACGGAACACGAGATAACCTTGGGAAAAGGAAGTTGGATCCCACGTAACAATTTAGTTTAAAGCCATAATTCATAATTTAGTAGGCTGGCAAAGTTTTTATTTTTTCTTGCCTCGAAAACAACTGACTGTCTTCTCCCATGAGAAATGATATGAGCGTCAGAGGGATCAAACAGAAGTAGGTGAATGAAAGGTACTGGGCAAATGGTGATACCAAATGTTGATAAGGGAAGGAATTTGGTACGTATTAACTGCTGGATCCTAAATGATCTGTGACTGCTCGGGAAGAAGACCAAGTCATGACAAATGGTTCAGTGAAAATAGTTCTGGCACGGGTCGAGGAAGTATGTGGAACTTAATGTTTTTAAAGGCTAAAGTATCAAACCACTCAGAGGATAGTGCTCGTGAAGGATGACTTTGAGTATAAATGGATATAGTTCCTCTCACTGTAACAGTATGTCAAAAAAGACAGAGTCAAAGTAGGGGATTTGGAAAACAACAGCAGAAATTGTTTTGAGAGATTTGTAGGGGACTGGAAAAAAAGAGGCTTGAAGAGAAACAAATGTGAAGAGAGAGCAAAGGGTTATTTTTTTCACCCTACAAAGCAGCAATCGTGTCTCAAACTGATACGTGCTGATACACAGGTAGAAATATTTATGGTTTTCCCGGTCGTGAGGTTATAGGATGAATAAAACATAATCTGATGCTTGGAGATACAAACATCCAAACCGATGCCTAGTTAGGTTTTGTCACTGCTGTCTTTGTCGTGACTGATACTTGTGTATCCCATGAGTGACGGGAACTGCGACGGTGACAGTGAAATAAGACAGACCTGTCACTGTGAATCTGCTTTTCCTGACAGTGCTGTGTCACTAAAGCAAACTGCAAAAAATGGGCTCTGGACTCTTGGAGAATGAATTTTTCACAGGAGAGGTTTTTTTCATACTATAGGCAGCCAGCTTACAGATGCCATCAGCTATGATTTAGAGGCATTATGCTGAAAAATGCCCTGCGACGTATAACTAACTTTATTTTGAAATCTGTTGAATTCCCAGCATCTGCCTTGGTATGAGTTCCAGGTGTTTTTTACACCGTGTTTTAAAGAGAAACCTTTATTTTTTTTTGTGAGCTGCAGCGTGATTCTTCTGGTCGTTCTGAATTTTTCCCACTCTTGAAAACTGTACATCTGGTTTGTTCTCCTGCTTCTGTTACACCTTATCTTCCAGCATTCATCCCAGAATTCTGCTGACATTTTGGCCAAGAAGGTTTAAAATAGCTTTTATCTCAATTATCTGACTCAGTACGTGTGTGTTTATAGAAGTTCTTATTGCTCTTCCTCTCTGAAGCTCCTATCCTTCTTCAGAGTTTCATAAAATGTAGGATTTAAGGTAGTTTTCTGCTGAAAGCGCTGATAATTTCAACTCTTTGATATAGGGGGTGTTTTAAAATGTATTTTATTTGCTTTTCTCTTTTAGGCGATGATGTCTGGAGAGCTTGATATCCTCAAAGATTGGTGCTATGAAGCGGTGAGTAAAGCTACTAAAAATGTCTGAAAAGGTTATGATTCTCACTTCTAAGTAGGTGTATTGTGCCTTCTGTGCTTGCGAGCTGTCCTACTGTCATATCTAGGCTGTTGCTTACCTGCCCTGCCCAGCTGCTTCTCCATGTAACATGTTCATACAATAAAACACTAAGGCAGGCAGGTGTAGATCCTGGGCTTCTGGAATAGTCTGGGTATGAGAGGAGAGCTGTTTAGAGGCAGTGAATCAAGAAATAAACTCAAACTAGTTCCAGCTGACTCCGGTTCTGCGTTGCCCTTCTTGATCTGGATGGGCTTTAGTGGAGCCTGTATCCCAGCGACGGGGTGAGAAGGTTGCAGAGATTTGAGCTGACCCAAAAAAGTGATGCTTTTCTGCTTGAAGGGTCAAATTCTCCCCGGAGCTACTACAGACACACAGTTCCTCCACTGCAATGTCCCAGCAAACAGTCCTGGCAGGCTGACGTCGTTCAGAAATTGCAGCATAGATCATCTGCAGCCTGGATAATCTCACTGCAGAAAACTGAATTTTTCTTTGTTGGGATGGATTTTCAGTTGGGTAGATTTCATTGCATCCACTTCTTGAAGCGGTGAATCGGTTGCAATTCAGTGATATTGTCTTATTGTCCACTTAACTTCATGAAAACAAATCCTTTCCTGACAGCACAAATGGACGTTTGTTCTGGTCTTCGCCCTGCTCCAAAATAATTGTGTTGGAGGCAATGCAGAACCATACTTTTCCTGTTTCTAAATAATTTAACTGCTTAAAATTAATGTTCTCCTTCCTGATCACCACCACCAGAGGGCTGGGAATGCACACACTGGAAGAGGCAGTTTTTTTAATTTAATTTTTTTTGTTGTTGTCAGTCGTGGATGAACATCTTTGTAACAAAATTGCAGTATGTAAGAGTAAGGTTACTTTATGTTTAATGCAGTGTGAAAGTAAAGAAAGTTCTTTAGTGGTTCAAGCAACCTTTGAAATGACACCATAGGATTCTTCTCCCGTTTCTAGAGGGAAGTAGCAGATTCACTGCAGTTTATAAGACAAAAAGCAAACCCTTCTAAGCTTGTTGAAGCTATAAATTAAGCTCACAAGTCGAGAATCATCCATAAAATAAGCCAAGGGAAAAAATGAGAATCCTATTAATGTGAATGCAGGAGATAAAGGCTCTGGAATGGAGTCGTATCACAGGTGTTAAGTGTGTGATATTGATCACTGAAGTGTTGGCATACAAACCAATAAAGCAAAAACTTATTTAAGTGGCAGGTAGATGGACCCAGCTGCAGGTTGCTGTCAGCAGCTGGCTCAGGTGTAGTTTGTGGTTCCTGGAGCTCTCTCTGCCTCCTGTCCTCAGAACCCCTGCTCTGTAACTCCACCTTCACTCCAGTGACTTTGCTCCAGTAGCTTCTGTGGGATATTTGCATTTAAATGCTGGTGAGGAAGGTTAGAAGAGATCCAGGGCGGGGAGGAAGGCAGGGACTGCCTCCTGTTTGTTTGAGACCTGCCAAGAATACGGTGATAACGCTGGAAGCCAGTAGAAGTTTACTATTTCCAACAACAATTCTCGATGCATAAATAATGAAGCATATGTGCATATGCCTAAATTGAGCCAGGAAATACTGGTCTCCCTCCAGGGTCTGGCTGGGCGTTAGGAAAATAGCTTGGTTCCCAGACTCTTTCTCCCTGTCTGCTGTCAAATCAGAATCAGAAGTGCCTTGGCTCTCAGGTGCCCTCGGTTTATGTACGTACTCTGTTGTGAATGATGGATCTCCCCTTCTGGCCACGGGAGGTGGGATTTTTAGTGAGAATTTGGTTATGTGAAGCCCAGAGCATTTGATGTAGCTGTTTGATACCTTGCAAGACATACGTGTTCAGCATATTTGCAAAAAAACTTGACTTTTACTTTTTTTTGGTGGTTCTCTCTAAGCAGAAAATCCCTTTTTCTTTGTGACAGAGCAAATGCAAACGTGTAACACAAGTTTGTTGATTCATTTAGACTTACAGTCAGCTTGCCCATCCAATCCAGCAAGCCAAAGCCATGGGGCTCCAGTTCCACTCCAGGATTCTTGACATTGACAACATCGACGTGAGTGTCCTTTTCTGTATTTCACCTTGGGGGGACGAATTAGAAACTCGTGATCTGAGGAGGGGGGTTTCTTTTCTCTAACTGTGGGATTTTTTGCCTCATGCCACTCTTTTTTGCCATTTCTGCTCACAGAGGGACACATCTAGGTCCTTCCAGGTGCTGTTGGAAGGGAGAGGTTGGACTAGATGATCTTCCAACCCCTACAATTCTGTGATTCTCATGGGACAGACTTGCTGCTGTGTGATCAAGCCTGAGTTACAGCGTTGTGGGTTGTCTCCTCTCTGTCAGGGCACCTTGGGCTTAATCACCAGCATCTGAGAAAAGCATCAGGTCACTGCTATTTGCCTCCATGAAGGGTGTTGTAGGTGATTAATCTGGATGATAATGAGCAGTACATCTATGACTTAAGTTTGTGCAGGAATGGCTACTAGAGAGAATTAACTGCTCTTCTGGGTGATGAGTGGGGAGGAAATTGGCCCTGTGAATGGGGCCATTTCCTCCTTAGGAGCAGTTGGAGACTGTGGCCAAATGTCTGCACAGTCCCCACACTCTCTGCATTCCCCTTTATTGAGGAGCCTGAGATGTTATTGTTCTACTTAGCAGTAAGCCTACAGCAGTACTTCTATTTAATTAAGTTGTTAGTGTAATCTGTCACGGGCCCCCAAGTTTTCTTTCAGATTTTTCTTTCCTGCAATGGAAAAAGCATCTCAAAGAAATGACCACCTTTAGTCAGACCTTTCATACCCCGTAACCACCTCTGCCTCAAAGGGGATGTCTGAGGGGAACAGGGAGCTGCACGTTAGCACTTGAAAACACATGTGGAAATAGTCTGAACTCAGATCTAGTGTTTGCCTTTGTCATCAAAGGTGCTGACTCAAAGGCAGCAACGTTCAGTGCATGTTTCTGTTGGAACCAAGAAGTCTGGTCCAATATACTCCAGCCGTGCAGTATTATCCTCAATAAAATTATAAGGTGGATCCATTCAGAAAGTTACCATAAAGCCAAGTGCAGGGTCATTCCTGCGGGAACAGAGAACACAGAGCTATTTTACAGGGGTCTAAACCCAGCAGTGAGTTGGTCCAAGGTAAGGAAGTGGAGGATTGGAAGCTTTCAGGTAGAAATGGAAATGGAGTCTGGTGATAAAAGGATGCTGTTCAGAAAGTGAGAGCTGTTCCAGATGTTGTCGGGTATATTGGCTGCCCAGATGTTGCTTATTTGCGCTCACACCCCTACAAGACAAGAAGCCAGGAAGAATTCAGCAGCCATCATGGAAAAAGGAGCTAATGAAGTCTGATGCTGCTGGTGGGTTGCTGAAAGGCAAACTGCTGATAGTGCTTTATCTGTATGTGCTGCCCTTTACAGGAGTCTCTCCTTTTGTGCCCACATCATTAAAAACCTGGAGCGGGTGCAGGAGAGCTCCAGAAACACGTCAGGAAATGCCCTGCAGCGAGAGACTTAGTGTGACTTGTGTAGCCCAACAAAAGAGCAGCGGGAACTGACTTGATTAATGACCACATATCTTCTCAGGGAGCAAGGAGATCATCTCCAGGGCATCTCCTAACACGAAAAGCTAATGTCTGCTCCTCTTCCCACCACCTTTTGCCTTTTGGTCGTGATAAAATTCTCATTTTCTCTCATCCCTCTGAGTCCAGAGGAAGCCTTTCCTGCTTCTTTGGTGACTCTGGCTATTAACCACAAGCACGTGCCAAACGAGCAGGAAAATTTCTGTGGCCTCTGCAATTCTCTTCGTTATCTTCAGCGATAAATAATGCGGTCTAACAAAATTAATGCTAAGGAAGTAATAAACACGGTGGCTTTTTTTCTAAGCATCTTATTTAATCAGAGGTTTTTCTGTATTGTCTGGGAGACTCGATTCCATTGTATGCTAAATAACTTTTTAACTTTTTTCCTCTGTTGATGCTAATTAGTATAGAGCTCTGCATGGATTCTGAGTGGTGACAGGGAAGACATTTCATTATTAACAACTTAATAGAGAAGGTGCTGGAGCCCCTCTGCTGTGAGGACAGGCTGAGAGAGTTGGAGGGGTTCAGCCTGGAGAAGAGAAGGCTCCAGGGAGAACTTAGAGCACCCTCCACTGCCCAAAGGGGCTCCAGGAAAGCTGGGGAGGGACTTTTGGTCAGGGAGGGGAGCCCTAGGAGGAGGGGGAAGGGTTTGACACTGCAAGAGGGGAGATTGAGCTGAGATGTGGGGAAGAACTTGTTTGGTGTGAGGGTGGTGAGAGCCTGGCCCAGGTTGTCCAGAGAAGCTGTGGCTGCCCCATCCCTGGAGGGGTTCAAGGGCAGGATGGAGGGGGCTTGGAGCAAGGTGGTGTGGTGGGAGGTGTCCCTGCCCAGGGCCAGATCACTGCCCAGATCACTGGATGATCTTTAAGGTCCCTTCCAACCCCAATGATTCTTTTAGATGCCTGTATTTTTGCATGAAATTCCTCAAGAAAATTACACCTTAGCTGGAAACTGGTTGATATGGAACAGAAATGAGTGCAGTTTTAGTTAATGCTGTCTGTATTGTGAGAAAGGGGGATAAAGGGTGTTGTGTGTTTAAATTTTTAAATGCGTTTCCCCGGGGAAGATTTATGGGAGTGTGTTGAGTGATCTCATCCAGAAAAACGGTTTAGTGAGTTTAGAAAAAAACCAACCAAAACATTTAGAAGATTTAAGGGAATTCACATGCTGCAAAGTTGGCAGCATTAACATTAAATTCGGGTCTTTCAAACATAAGCACCTGAACTCCTGTTCCAGGTACTTGCTAAGAGCTCTCTGATCCACGAGATGACTACGGCCTTTAAATTTAATGGGATTTTGCATCCTTGATATTTCTCTGGACTATTTATTTGACTGCCTAAATGTAGTTTTAAAGTATGTGTCGTGTGAAACAGAGTTTCTGAACTTAGTATTTATATCACTCCTCCTACATTGTCTTGATTATAGAGGATTTTTTTTTTTTTTTTGCATCATAGTACTAAAAAAATAAAGCAATACCAGTATGGAAGTGTTGGTGCCTGTGAGGGATACAGTGATACGGTCCTCCACCTCCTTGGAACCCCTGTGCAGGTTTATGTTGTCAAATCATTGATGCCAATTGGTGTCATATTCAATGTCTTGTCATGGAAATCGGTCTGATGAAGAGCTTTTGCTTCTTGGGTGGGAGGCTGACCTGGAATCACAGAATTGTCAGAGTTGGAAGGGACTTCTAGAGATTATCTAGTCCAACTCCCCTGCCAAAGCAGGGTTGCCCAGAGCACATCACTCAGGAGCATCCAGGTGGGGCTTGAAGATCTCCAGAGAAGGGGACTCTGCAGCCTCTTACAGGGCTCTGCCACCCTCACCATAAAGAAGTTCTTCCTCAGATTTGAGTGGAACTTCCCATGTTCCAGCTTGTGCCCGTTGCCCCTCGTCCTGTCACTGGGAACCACTGAAAAGAGTCCAGCTCCATCCTCCCTCAAACCACCCTTTAGATCCTTGGAAGCATTAATAAGGTCTCCCCTCAGCCTTCTTTTCTCCAGGCTAAAGACTCCCAGCTCTCTCAGCCTTTCCTCATCAGGGAGATGCTCCAATCCCTTAACCATCTTTGTTGCCCCACGCTGGACTCTCTCCAGCAGTTCCCTGTCTCTCTTGAACTGGGGAGCCCAGCACTGGACACAGTATATTCCAGTTGTGGCCTCCCCAGTGCAGAGCAGAGGGGGAGAATGACCTCCCTCCACTTACTGGCCACACTCTTCCCTGTGCAGCCCAGGATCCCACTGGCCATCTTGGCCACAAGGGCACATTCGTGGCTCATGGATAGTTTCCTATCCACCAGGACCCCCAGAGCCTTCTGCTTTCTGTCAGGTCCACCCCTAACCTCTATTGGTGCCTGGCATTCTTCCTCCCCAGGTGCAGGACCCTACATTTGACCTTGTTGAACTTCATTAGGTTCTTCCCTGACCCAGTCAGGCCAGTTCCAGACGCCCAGTGTGGTCTGGGACGGTGAGAGTTACTGCAGAGCCGGGGAACCGATTCCCCCGCGGTGAGCGAAGGGCATTGCAGTAGTGCTGAGTGTCCCTCTGGGGAGAGTAAAATAGAAAAATATATATATATATGCCTTCGTGAATTGTGACACAGTCTTGTAGCTGTCTTTTGTGATGCGTTCTTTATTACGGGATAAAATGCAATGTTTTTTGAAAGAATATCTCTCATACACAAAATAGTATTATCACGCTCCCTTTTTTGGGTGATGTAGCCAGTAACTGCAGAGTTACTCAAGAGCAAGGTGTTATTCTGTAGCATCCTGTGTTCCCACAGCAGAGGCAGAAAGGCGGTTGTATTTTTTTTAAGAGTACAATTATGGGAAACAAAACCTAATTTTCCATTCCTCCCTGCATTTCAATTAACAAGTTCTTCAAATATTTAACGGAGTGATCTTAGAATAGAGAAAATAATCCTGTCCTTCTCACCTTGAGGTCTTTCTGCTTCTTAGTTCTTTTTATCTAGTTCGGTACAACTTTATGTCAAAGATTCATTTAAAAGCAAGAGGAAAAAAAGCTTCAGATGATGCACTTCCTTCAGAAAATGCTATTTTATTTTTTTTTAAGAGCAAGGTTTCTTTTCTTTTTGGTTTTTGGTTTGGAAATAATGGAACAGATTTTTAGATTTGGAAAAACGATGAAAACTTTCAGAACAATTTTGGGAAAGCTTTTAAGAGGGAAAAGTTTACAGGGGAAAGTTTGCGGGGGGAAATACTTTGCAATAAGTTCTATGGCATCTGTATTAACAAAGCAGGTATAATGTGATTAAAATAACTAGATTCGGGGAGAAGACGGGATTGTTACCCGTGTCGAGCCATAGCAGTTGTGTTAAATACTTCATGCTTTTACATTAAACTGCAGAAATTGCCTGTTTTCTGATGGAATTTTCTTTAATTGCAGCTGGCCATGGGGAAGATGATGGAGCAGGGACCAGTATTAATCATCACTTTCCAGGCTCAGGTCGTGATGGTCATTAAGAACCAGAAAGGGGAGCTGGTGGAAGGTGATCCGGTAAGTGATGCTCGTGGGCTGTGCGTGGTTTCCCGGGTGCCCCCTGGTCCTCTTGGTCACTGTGGGTTCCTCTGGGTGCAGCCAGAGCCCTGGGTGTCACATCTACCACATCGACCAGCATGACCCATATTCCATCCTGTGGGTAAGCTCAGTGTGGGCTCTTTATTCTTGTCAGGCTCTTGGAGTGTTACAACCCATTAATTGAGAATTATCGTGCGTGAGGAGAGAGCAAACGCCTAGAAGGGAGAGAAAAAGGGATATTTTAAATTCACAGCGAGGAGAGGAGCTGGAGCTGTGACCACCAGCAGTGCTTTCCCTCCCAGTTGCTGTCCTCCCTGGCCAGCACGCTCCTTGCCTGCGTTATAGCCTGAGTTCTGCTCCTTTGGCACCCTCTGGGACAGAATTAAGCTATCCTGTTGTAGATTAAAGCTCTGTCACGCAGCTTCCACCTCCTCCTGTTCTTTTTTTCCCCTTTTTCCTTTTATAAAGGGCACTGTAAGAACAGAGCTGGAGAGAAATCATTTGCAGGGGATGAGGAAATTCACTGAGTTAATGTTTTTGGCTGCTGCCTCGCTACACAAAATATCTTACAGCTCCGTAAGCCTTCCAAGAAGCTCTCCTGTATCCTGTGGTATTAAATGCTGTGTATGGCTGAGCTTCTAATGGGAATCTCTGGTTTGTGGAGGGGCTGGTCCTTGCTGTGGTTTAGTTTTTGACACGACAGGTCCAGCTGCCTCTTCTCTTGGGAGTGATGCTAAATGGGGCCCGTCACACGCAACGTGCTCGTTACCAGAGTTAACGACACAGCAGGTTCGAGGAGCCCGTGCATTTTCTGGAATAGCTTTGTTCTGGAGCATCTCACCATCCAAACAGCTCTGGCTTGTATTGTGTCCCTGCAATTTTTAAGTAGCTTAATGATACATAATGGGGGGACATTGTGAGATGCCTGGAGCTGGTGGTTTCTAGCAGACTTCCATTAAAATTAATACATGCATTTAATAAATATTGGCTTTTTGCGACCGTTCTCTAGTCCAGGCTGTAAGTTTACAAAAAAAAAAAAAAGGGACTAATTTTAATGATGGGGCCCATCTGGACTGATTTATAACCTGTCACATCAACTGCAGGGGGGGAACAGTTGATATAGTGATTTCTTGCATTAAATTACTGCATTCCTAGAAGATAGATATTGATGTGATAATTATTGAACAGGATATCAAAGTCCGTTTGCTGTCTGATTGCTCTGGAGCAGCAATAAATCAAGGAGATGCATTAAAATTCTCCACTGGAAACAAAACTTCAGCTTTAATCAAATGTCGGCTGCGGGCTGGGCTGGTAACTATGATTTGGTGTTAACTGCTGAGCTGCTCCTGCGGAGCACTGAACAGATGACCTTCTAGGGAAAAGGAGCCTCAAATTGTAAACCCTTTAAGTAGAAATATGCTTGTAATTGCAGCAGTATTTTACCCAGTTGCAGTTGTTAAAAGTCCCTGCTGCTGCGTTGGGAGCTCACCCCCAGTGAGATGTGGGGTGAGGCAGCCTGTGATGGGGTTGGAAAAGGTGGAGTTAATATTGGGCATCCCCATGGAGTGCCCTAAAATCAGTCTTGGAAGATGGGGCCTTAGACAACCCAACGCTGTGAAGACAGAATCACAGAACGATATGGGGTTGGAAGGGACCTCTGGAGATCATCTCCTCCAACCCCCTGCCACAGCAGGTCCACCCAGAGCAGGTCCCACAGGAACATGTCCAGGTGGGTTTGAATGTCTCCAGAGAAGGAGACCCCACCACCTCTCTGGGCAGCCTCTTCCAGGGCTCTGCCACCCTCACAGGAAAGAAGTTCCTCCTCATGTTGAGATGGAACTTCTTCTGTACAAGTTTGTGCCTGTTCCCTCTTGTCCTGTCCCTGGGCACCACTGAGAAAAGCCTGGCCCCATCCTCCTGACACCCTCCCTTTAAGTATTTATAGGTGTTGATCAGATCCCCCCCTCAGCCTTCTCTTCTCCAGACTAAAAAGACCCAAGTCCCTCAGCCTTTCCTCATCAGAGAGATGTTCTAGGCCCCTCATCATCTTCAGGGGGAAGTCAAGGGGATCTTTTTCAGATTCTATCCTGAAGGACAGTGAGATGGGACCCTGTTTGTCACAGCATACTCTGGGATTAAAGGACAGGTTTGGACAGATTTTCACCTTGTGTGGTAGAAATCTGGGTTTGGGAGTCCACACATCTGCTGTCCGGCGTTCTGTGAATATATGCGGCAGCACGCGCTGTACGTCGGGGATGAAGGTGTACCCTTATTAATAATAAAAAAGCACCAGATCAGAGACCCAGAAATCTCACTGCTTTGGAAACACGGAATTTTTATGTTTCGTCACGTCTCGTTTCCAGGAAGAAAGCCCTGATGCTGGGTCCGTAGCGCAGGCTGCGGGATCGCCGGCGGCTCTAAACTCATCTGCTATTCATCCCTTCAGAAATCCCATCTTCATCAACCTAAACTTTTCCAGACGTGGCAGAGCTTTGATGCCGAAGCGTGTGATTAAATTGCCTTTCCTACACGATCTCATGAAATGAACTTGGAAAATCACACCAATCATACCAATTAAGGTTCCGCTGGCAGCGTTGAATCAATTGTGTTACCCCCTTCATCGTGAGCTTATACTTAGTGTTTTATACCCTGGAAAAACCTCTCTGCAAAGCTCAATTCAAAGCCTGTCTCGAGCAGGCAAAAGTTTGGGTCTTATTCTTTTCTTTTCCCCTCTGCTTTTCCTTCTGTGGTATCCCCAACTCCTGCCTGACTCTGGGTTTCACTCCCCTCTGAGCAGAGCTGAAGCCAGTTCTCCTGAAACACCGAGCAAGAAAAAAAAAAAAAAATAGATGACTTTAGGATATGTGATATTTCTGAAGCGTTGGTTTTCTAATGACTGGCCTGGTACAGAAAGTCTCCCCCCTCGCATTCCTGTACCTAAATTATAACCTATAAAGATTCACACATTCGATCGAAACCGTAGTAGTTAAGTACGCGTCTGGGAGCTGAGCCAACGTGCAGCCTGATCCCTCAGTGATACTTCCTTATCTGAGCGAAATACTCTGCCTGGTTAATGGCTAAATGATAAAAAATCAAAATAACCTTTGATTTGCAGAAGTGAGGCCGGGCCAGATTTTGGCTCCCGGCAGCCCCGTCTCCCATGGGGCAGCGTCCCCTCTCTCCTGGGAGAGGCAGGGACTCTCTGGGGAGTTGTTTTCATAAAACCGTGAGCGATGGCCTGGGGATGTGCTGAGATACAGCTTTCAGCCTCCTTCCCTTACTATGAACAAAGCTGCTGCTGTTCTCATGACATGCATCGAGGATGGAAAAGATGGAAAAGCTTGGAGGTGGCTTTTTTTTTTTCCCCACTGTGACCCTGTATGGTGAAAACCGTGTTTGCGCAGCAAAGATCTGATGGCAGAATCAGCGTGTGTCTGTGGCTGGACTTGGTATGATCTGATTTTTATTGGTAAATGCCAGGGGTTTTTTTGCTCTCTGTCGGACCTGGTGATGAGAATTGAATTATTGAATGATAATTTGAGCTGCTGAGATTGAAGTGTGACAGTTAGTGATACAGATATGGGGAGGGGACGCAGCTCAGGCCGATGGGGGACAGGCAGAGTCACAGCCACAGGAAAGAGACTTAACTTGATTGAAGGTTACAGAGAGCGGTGCTGAACCAATTTGAGACCAGAAATTTATGTTTAAAAATAAGGTCAAATATTATCAAACGATCCTTGTTTGGGGACCTTGGGGCTTTGAACCAGAGAGCAAAATGACGAGGACAATCTCTGGAGGAAGGGTGGAGCGTGTCCCTGTCAGCGCTAGGAGGTCTGTGGCCATCACGTGTGATCCTCCTCAGGACTAGGAGGTCTGTGGCCATCACGCGTGGTCCTCCTCAGTGGTAGGAGGTCTGTGGCCATCACGTGTGGTCTTCCTCAGCGCTAGGAGGTCTGTGGCCATCACGTGTGGTCCTTCTCAGCACTAGGAGGCCCGTGAGCATCATGCAGGTTCTAACGCCAGGATTTTCCTTGCAGGACAAGGTTCTGCGGATGCTGTACGTGTGGGCACTCTGCAGAGACCAGGACGAGCTCAACCCCTACGCCGCCTGGAGGCTGTTGGACATTTCCTCATCGAGCACGGAGCAGGTTCTCTGAGCAGAATCCCATCCCAGGGCTTCCCGTACCTCTCTTGAAGCGCCGCCATCTCTGAACTCGCCCCGATCTGCCGTGTGATGGACCGTGGGGGAGAGAGAGGCGAGATGGGTTCCTTTCCAGAAGAACAGACTAATTTGATGTGCCCTCGTTACACCCATCCCCATAACGAACTGGACGGGTCTGACATCTCTGCCTTACGCTTCGCTGTGTAGTAGCGCACTGTAAGGGTGTACGGTAGATCCCAACGTGAAATGTCTAAGACACTCGCAGCTGCTGTCGGCTCCTTTTTTAATTGTGGCTGAAGGTTGGGTCCTGTGTGTTTCCCAGCCCTTCCAGTCATGGACGGAGGTGGGTATCAGAGAGTGAGATGTGACATGTCTGGTTCCCATCCGCTGTCATCCTCTGGTGGCCTCAAAGCATCCCTGAAGAGAACTTAGAGGTGCTTTTAAGGCATGTTGGTCTTAGCTGACATACGTCTCCTGTACAGAGTTGCACCAATAAGCCTTCTGTTGCTGCAGTGTCTTGCACTTTACCGAACCAAATACAATCAGGACTTTGCACGAGACTCTTGGTTGGGGTGGCGTGGGGTCAGGATGGAGATGTTGGCACCATCAGGCGGGTTCTCGAGGCCGGTTGCAGGGTGGAGTTTGCTGCCCGTGCTAATATTTGTATATCCACAGCTTTGCAAGGGGGAACGTTACTGTTTCTGGGGTTCTGTTCATTGTGTCAGCTCGTCCCACTAAACGCACAATTCATTTCTCTTGGGTTAATCTGATGGTGTGAGGGAGATGGGCTGGGACTGGTAACGAGGAAGCAGGCAGTGCTGGAGCAGTGGTCAGGAGCAGGGATGGACAGATTGACCACAAATGGGTAAATAAAACACAATTACAGGCAGAACATCACCCCTTTTAGCTCAGGTTTTGTGTGAGATGAGAAAAGAGGGTGCAGTTCACACACCTACTGTGTAAAGTGCATTACGAGCGTGGTCTTCTTCACTGGATGGACTTGTGCTTCAGGGGGTGACACACTTGGCCTGGGGGTCCCAGGTGGCAACTGGGACATGTCAGAGGGTGAGCTGCTGGCACATTTACACGGACTCTTGGTTCTGGGCTTCTGCTGGAGGCTCAGTTTGGGGTTTTAGTGTGGGTCAATGCATCAGCTGCCTCCCCTTAATGGAAAGTGAGGTTGAGGGGGGGGGAAATTGATGGTGGAGTAGGAAATCAAAGCACTGATCTGCTGCTGTGCCCTGCCCTTGCTCAAACCAGGGTGATGGAGGAGAGCACTTCCCTGACATCATGATTAAAGAGAATAATTGCCAGTTCTCCCTTTCTTGTGAGTGTCTGGATGGGTTCCTTTGAAGGCAGATGGGATTGTCTCACAGCCCTTGGGTGAGACATTTAACTCGAGCAGCTTTCTTAGAGTGTGAAGCCATGAGTGTGGCAAATTCAGCAGCAGAAGCTGCCCTGTTCCCTCAGAAGATGCCCAGACCTGCTGTCTGGTGGCCACACTGGGTGTTTCTGTCTCTCGGGGCAGGCTGGGGGTGGGACGTGGTCCCTGCTGCCTCCCTCATCGCATGATTTGCTGCCAGCGAAGTAATTCCAGATTTTTACTCCAGTCAGGAGGATGGGGCCAGACTCTTCTCAGTGGTGACCAGGGACAGGACACGGGGCAATGGGTACAAACTGGAACACGGGAAATTCCATCTAAACACGAGGAGGAACTTCTTTGCTGTGAGGGTGGCAGAGCCCTGGAAGAGGCTGCCCAGAGAGGTGGTGGAGTCTCCTTCTCTGGAGACATTCAAGCCCACCTGGACACGTTCCTGTGGGACCTGCTCTGGGTGGACCTGCTGTGGCAGGGGGTTGGAGGAGATGATCTCCAGAGGTCCATCCAGTGCCACCCCCTGCCCTGGGCAGGGACACCTCCCACCAGACCAGGTTGCTTCAAACCTGGCCATGAACCCTTCCAGGGATGGGGCAGCCACAGCTTCTCTGGGTGCAAAGAGGTTTTGAAACCTCTTTCCCCACATCTTGTGGGTCATGACAGCATCCTCCACAGCACGTGGGAAGGTGTTTCTGTGGGCAAGATCCTACCCGAGAGGGAGTCCATTTCCCCCTTGTCCTGGGACATCCCTCCTCCCCAAACCTTTAGCTCTGTGCTAAAGGGACAGTGGAGGGACTTCACTTGTTGCATCTCAGTGGGAATTTCAACTTCATTAAACATCCCAAGAGCTAAACTATAATTATCTTTATTATTTTATTATTTTAAAGCAATTACAAGTAGCCATCTGCTGGGAGGTGCAGATAGAAAGACGGTGCCCAGCCTGCACGTAGCGGGGAGAGGATTTTAAATTATTTTTAAATGCTTCTCAGGAGTGAGTGGATTTACAGCGGGCTGTAAATATTTTGCAGCCCGGAGTGATAGCAGCACCACACGGGGCTGGGTTTGCTGGCACTGCTGTAAAGGCACCGGTGTGTGGCGAGATCTTGGTAGGGCTTATAAATCTCTCTAAAAAAAGATGATAACGAGTCACAATCGGTACAGGGAGAGCCCCCGGGATGGGGAGATCTGCACCCGTGGGCTGTGTCTTGGAGCTCAGCCTCTCCAGGCTGCTCCCCTGGGGATTAAATACAATAATGATGATGATGATGATGTAAACTGCTCTGGTCTCAGTGCAAAGGACAGAGTTTTGTGGGGATGAAGGTCTTGCAAAGGTGGGGCTGGGGTTGAGATGGAGCCAGTGGTGGTAGGGCAGGACGTAAAGGGTGGGTGTCAGGAGGATGGGGCCAGTCTTTTCTCTGTGGTGCCCAGGGACAGGACAAGAGGAAATGGGCACAAACTTGAATATAAGAAGTTCCACCTAAACACCCAGAGCAGATCCCACAGGAATATGTCCAGGTGGGTTTGGAATGTCTCCAGAGAAGGAGACTCCACCACCTTCCTGGGAAATCTGGGAGGGCTTTCAGAAGACAAAATCCAAATAGGGAAGCAGGAGAAGGACAGAAGGACCTGAAGGGACGGGGTGGACTGCTGCAGGGTGTTGGGGACAGCCTGGCTCCCCATAGGCCCCCCCCAGCTGCCAAGATCTGCTGTGGGGAGAAGATGCCCCCCACCCCTCCTTCGGTGCCCTGGAGCTTGGCCCCACATCAGTGCAGACCCACCAGGCTGGCACCATGACTCGGGGACACCAATGACTTGGGGGACAAGAAGCATCCTTCCCCCCCAAATTGCTGGCAGGAGGAGACACCGCAGCCCTGCGTCCCCAACCCCAGGGGGTGTTTGCTCATATGGATTTGCATTTCATTAATAATGAATGAAGGATAATTTGGTGTAATTAGGGCCTGAGCCCTGCCAAAGTGGAGGGGGTTCTTTGGGCTAAGCCAATTAACGGTGGCGCGTTGGGGTGTTTAACGAGCCTGGGGAGGCTGAGTGCTGCCGGGCAGGAGGTTGCTGAGGGGGGGACGGACACAGCAATTACCCTGGGTGACGAAGCGCTGCCTAATTAGTCATCAGGTACAAATGAGCTCTTGCATTTTTATCCCGAGTGATTCTGTAGGGGGGACGATCTGCAGCAGTAAAAGAGCCCGACGGGGCTGTTTGACACCCTGGATGAGCTTCCCCCCACCCTGATGTCACCCTGCTGAGGACATGCAGGAGTGTCACCCCCAGGCTCCTGCTGTCACCCCAAGCAGGGACAGGGGGTGACACTGTGCTGATCCAGCACTGGCAGCATCCTGGGGTATGGGGGGGGATGCAGGACTGCACCCCCAGGCACAGGCTCGGATCGGTGGTTTCCACCCCCTGGGATTTACCAAAACTCTCCAAAGCTGGCTCATTATTTTCAGGAAATTAAATAATTTTTATGGGCAGAGGCTCCATTTAGAAATCATAAAGAAACAATCCAATGAAAAGCGTGTCGCTGCAGCTGTCGGGAATTAGCTTTTCATCCGGAACTTCCCTGGAAGTGGCAGCGTTTGTTACGGGCGTTTGCAGTGGAAAATCTCAGGCTTTTGTGGAAACCCTCCCCACTTCCCTCCAGGGTTTGATCTGACCCAACGAGGGGAACGTGTCGGTATTTGATGGTTGGACTCAATGATCTTAAAAGTCCCTTCCGGCCTAGAAGATTCTATGATTTTATGATTTTTTTGACGAATGTTCTCGTTTGGATATTCCCATGAAAAACTGAGTGATTTCAAGGCAAATGGGAATTTCAGGAGACTGTATTTTTAGACTCTGTTTTGGTTTCCCTCTGTGGTTTTGGTCCTTCCCTAAAGCGTTCCCTTGGCACTGTCACTTCTCCGTGGTGGATGCAGGTCCTCCTGGCCAGGATGGGATGTCCCCACGTCCCCCCAAGTCCCTGATGGTCTGGGCTGGGGCAGTCCCCTGGGTCTGGGCAGTGGATCCTGCTGGAATTAAATCATACCCAAAGCGAAGGGAGATGTTTCCCTCTGCCCCAGGCCGTGTGGGGCAGGAAGATGGGCTGGGGCTGATGCTGGTCCCACGGGATGCTCTGTCCGTGGGAAGGAGATGATGGAGTGAGGCCACATCCCAGGGTACCCCCACTCCTGTGAGACACCCTCGGCCTCTCCGCGGTGAGACCTTTTGCTCCCCGGTGTCGCCGGCGACCGCTGATGCGTGGAAGGAGCCGGCGGTTGTCTAATTAGACAGCTGGGGCAGATTGATTTGTGGGAGTGGTAGAAGCAATCGATTTGCTCGTCGGGAGACAGCCGGGATGGAAGCAAAACGCTCCTCGCGGTGACTTCTCCCTGCTTTTTCTCCCAAAAACAAGCATCTCCGGGCAGCTCACCCTCCTGGCTGCGCCTGCAGGGAGGACATCGGGGCTGTAGGGTCTCACCAAACCCACCGTTCCCTTGGCAGGGGGGTCTGCCAGGCTACAGCCCCAGCCCCCCCTCTCTGGGGCACAGGGAGAGGCTGGGAAAGGGCTTCTCCTCCTCAGGGCTGTGTCAGGAGTCAGAGGGCGTCAGGGCTGGGCTGGAGTTGGAGGTGGGGGGATTTGGAAGCCCCTCATCCCCCCACTGCTGCCCACCTTCTGTCTTGTGCTTCTGCTGGCTGTGAGCCCCACAACCAGGTCTGGGTTTGTGGGAGGCGATAAGGGAGTGCAGGGTTTAGATGGGAACGCTAAAGCTTGTGGTGATTGCCCCCCAAAACTGGCTTCACTCCCCATCCAACCATCAGGGCGGATCAATAGGGGAGGCTGATTCCAGAGGACCAGGCTCGGTGTCTTTCCTGACTTGGCCAGAGCAGAGAGACCTGGTCACTCTTCCATTTTCCTCCCTGAGATGGTCTCCCCGTGGCCATGTCTGAGCACGGTGAGAGCCTCCAGATGGAGCATCAGCCTTGTGTCTGTCCCCAGGCAGAAGAAGTTTGCTGTCACGGTCTTGATCCAGCCCTGGAAGGGTGAACTTGACTTATTCCTGGGTTTTTTTGTGTTTTTTTTTTTTCTCACAATGGCAGGGTAATGGAGAGACCCTCCAGTAGCAACGAGGTGACAGTTGGCCAAAGCCCTTTGGCCAGGGCTGTGGTGGGCTCCTTCCTCCCTAAACCCCCTCCCCACGGCGTTGGTCTTGGCGAGGACCGAGCTGGGAGCCATGGGCACCTCCTCTGCATCCCTGGCACGGCCGGGCTGTCAGCACGAGGCTCCTCCGAGATGAATGGAATCGCTTTAGCTCATCTCGGCGGTGTCAGAGTGATGAACACATCCCCTGGTGGCCTCTGACAAATCCGGCCCCGGCAGCAGGCATTCCTGGGGAGATGGAGAGCAGGGTGCTGGGTTCCTGGGGAAGCTGCCATCATTTTTGGGTAACGGGTGCTGGTGAAGCTGGGATTGTGGGGGCCACGTTTGGTGGTGGGATCACCTGGGGGTGCGATTTCCCCGTGAGCAGAGCTGGAGGAGTTGTATGGTCCCTTTGGACACGGGATGCTCCAGGCCAACGTTCAGGAACTTTGGCGGGGAGGGGGCTGTCCCCAAAATTCAAGTGTGGGATTTGGCGAGTATGATCTGACTTTCAAATGTGGGCACTTCCATCTGCCTCCAGAAGTCCTTGCTGTCAGGTGTCAACATCGGTACGGGTACAGCCTTCTGTTCTTGAGGGCTCTCTTTGGAGAAGATACGAGTTCAGGATGAAAACTTCAATTTTTTTTATACGCATGGAAAAATCAACCCCAAATTGGTTACTCACAGGCCATTCCCACGAGATTTTTCTCCTTGGCCCTGGGCTCTGAGGTTCTGCTGTGAATATTCATAGCTCATCCCCTTCCTCCTGCTGTTGTCACTCTGTGATTACCCTTGTTATAAATAAATCCCTCATTTGCTGAAACCGCTGGGTTGTGCGGGATCTGGGGCTGCCCGGGGAAGCTCTGGGGTTGTGCTGGCTGGATGCTCACACCCCTGGACCACCTCAGGGATGCTCCTGCCCGGTGGGATGGATAGGTGTGGACACCTCGGCTCAATTCTTGCTCATGAGAAACCTATAAATCCAAAAGAAATGGGAATGACTGCTTCCGTGAGGGGACTGATCTCGGTCCTTGTCCCCTCCCTCTGGCACTCGGATCTGCTGGCACTGACTGATTCCCAGTGTTTATCCCAAAGCCGACACACGACGCTGCAGGGTTCTGGAAGCTGGGGAGCTCTCGGCCACACGCTGCTTGAGGGGACAAGGCAGCCACGAGCTCCTCAAATCGCTCCTCTGGCTTCCCTTGTGTGTCACCTGAAACTGAGAAATATTTTCCTTGGTCATCTCCAGATGCTAATTTTTCTTCATTTATCTTTGCCAGTTAATTCCTGCCCTGCCTGCAACGGCTCCTGCAGTGTGTGTTCACATCAGACACAGCCGTGATTCACTGTAATAGCTCCTAAATACTCATTTAAGCCAGTTAAGTGACCATGACTGTAATAAACAACCTCTCGAGCTGTTTCTGCTCTGGCTTGCTACAGATCCAGCCATGCCCTGAGCCTCCCGAGGTGTGGGAGCGTTGGGTGGGCTGGGTGCTGTGGGTGGGGGACTTTGCCCACTTTGACTGTCCATCCTGGGCTAAGCCTGTTCCCCACTGGACTCCTGGTGGGAATCCTCCCTGCAGTCCACCCCTGGGGTGAGAGATCCCTTCCACCCCCTCCTCAGCCTGTCCTGCACCAAAAGATGATGTTGCAAGCGGAGCAAGGGCAGCCATTGCTTCCTTCTTGGCATTGCCACCACCTCCAGGTCCTCTCTCTATGGTGATAATCACCCTCTTCCAGCTGCTGCAGATGGCAGGAGACACTTCTGCTCTCCAAGACCAGTGAAGCCTCTCTGCTGGCAAGTCAAACCCAAGCCCTTTGGGCTCTTCCTTTGCCTGTTCAAAGAGGAGGCCAGAGAAGAGTCTTGCTGAAGACAGTCAGTGAACAAGAGTCGTTTCTACGCTGCCAAGGCTCGTTTGAGGGCTGAGTAGGGCTCTCCTTTTTCTGTTTGCTCTGAGATGCTCTTCACACCCTACATCCCAAGGGTTTGATGGTAGGTAGCTCATGGGCACCTCTCCTCACATGCTGCTCTACAGTTCCTCTGCAAAGGCTGCCGTGGCAGCTGATCCTGCTTTACTCCATCCTCCGGAGATGTCTTTTTTTCCTCCTGGACAGCTCTAGAGATAATAAGTTCCTGGCCTTTGCAATGAATCTCGGTGCTTGGGACAGATTTATGCCGTTTGACCTTTAATATTTCCCTCAGTTCTTTGTTTTCAGCAGCACTCTGACGTCCATCTGCACCTTTGGTGGGTTTCCAGCCTTCACGCCGTATATTAAGGTAGAAATCACATTAGAGATGAACAGTCACAGTTTGCCCTGTAAATTACAGATTTTCCATGACCAAATCAATTGAAGATGGTGGTGGTGGCTGCCCTTTGCTGGAACATGGCTGGGTTTTCTTCTGGACATTTCCATTGACTGAGATGTTGTGCCAAGTTCCATGACTCATGAAGGTCAGCGCAGCTCCAATGACTGAGAGCCTGCTCAGTGGTGTGATGTCTCCTGGTGAAGCCCAGCCTGCTCTTCTCTTGGGTGTTTTACCTTTATTATGCTTCAAGGAAGATTCCAGAGAAGACCATGTGTCCCTAACAAGATCCCAGTGGTCTCTGCTTTCAATTTGCTGTTTGGCATCATGATTCCTCTTGCTGTTGTCCAGGTGTTTCAGCAGGGCCCAGGGAGCTCTGGTCATCACTGGTCTCATTGTTTCCAAAAAGCTGACTTTGCCTTCCCATGTGACTTCCCTCAAGCCCATGGTTTGTTTTTCACCTTGGGGTTTGTTGTTTGTCCTAGGGCACTGAGCAGTTGTGTTTGAGCTCCTGCAAAACGTTTCTATAGAGACATCCAAGCCAGGGTCTTCATCCCCTTCCCAAGTGCTACAAACAAAGTGGAAGGTGGTGGAAGGGCTGTTGTAAGTCTTGATGCAGCAGAGCCCTGGGACAGGAGCCTGAGCAGCCACGTCGGTGGTCTCTGCTCAAAAACGGTCTTTGCTCCTGGAGGAGCTCATGAGATGACCCTCCCGCTTGGGATCAACCATCTCTTAATGGATAGAGCTCCTGTGCCACCCATCTGCAGCACCAGGACCATGAGCTCCGTTCCTGGTAACTACCTTGACACACAGGACACGTGCCGTGGTCAGGAAGGGGAGGTGTGGATGGCGAGGAGTAAGCTCAGGTCTTCAACCCTTTCTGGTTGTGCAGAACTGCGTCTGCACCCCACTGAGGAGCCATTGCTGTGGAAGGTACAGGAGGACCTGGAGAGCAAGGCTTCCCAGCGGCCAAGGGAGCAGAGAGCCTTCCTGCAGAGCACGGGAGAGAGAAGGCACCGAGGCCTCTCTCCGGTGGGAATTTACGAGAGGGCTCCCGGTTGTTGCGAGTCAAAAATAGTGCCTGGAACCCAGGTTGGAAGTTGGAGGATTTGAGTGCGATCCAGACGGTTTCCCAGCGCGGAGTCACAGATTTATCTGATGACGCCGCATTGCAGCTCACAGAGGCTGCTGCACAGAGGAACGTCTGCGCCTCTCCCCGCTGATGTATGAATCAATCGGCTGCACATCCCCGGCTCCAGAGCTTTTATTTTCTTCTTTTCTTGGAGTAATAAGAAACGGGGAAGTGTCTAGAGGTCTCATGAGCCTCCACGAGCCAGGCAAAGTCCTTGGTGGGTCAAAGATGCGACCCCTTGTATTTAAACTGCCTAAACGGGACCAAGCTGAGGGAACAACAGTTGAGGTCCCCTTGTGTGTCCCCTCTAGGAGGCAAGGAATGTGCAGGATGGGTGCCCGTGTGTTTGCAGGGTGGCACTGTGTAAGTGATACAGCGCTCATCTCCTTCAAAACATCTCACAGCCCTGGGTACATATTTAGATGATGTTTAGACATTGTCTTCTGCCCTGGATTGTGTGTGCACCCCTTGAGCAAAAGCTTTGTCCATAATTATTCCATGCCTGGAGACCGGGAGACACCTGTTGTTGTTGTTCTTCTTCTTCTTCTCCATGCCTGGAGACCAGGAGACACCTGTTGTTGTTGTTGTTGTTGTTCTTCTTCTTCTTCTTCCTCTTCCTCTTCTTCTTCTTCTTCCTCTTCTTCTTCCTCTTCTTCTTCTTCTTCTTCTTCTTCTTCTTCATCTTCTTCTTCCATGTGCTCCCATCCATATGTGGTCCCAACCATCACTTTGGTGATGCAAATAGATGTAGCAGTAAAAGACGTGTAACTGGGATGCAGCCAGGAGAAGCTGCAAGGGTGGGAGCAGAGGGAGGAGGCAAAGGCTGGGGTGAGGCCAGGCTGGAAGGGGAGAAGGAGCAAACATGATCCAGGCTGGATGTGTGAAGCAGCCACAAAAAGACTGTGAAACACTGAATGTTCTTTGGCAGCGTTACAGAGGAGCAGCACGTCTCCGTTCTCCAGCTCTGCCCTGGCACCATCCTCAGGATCCCTGCCGGGAACTGCTGCTCCTCCCACCTCCAGTGTCCCAGCCCGTGGAATCTGGGGGTGCATCTGTTGTAGAAATAAGGAGA
>JAHREE010000342.1:65326-80015 GCA_033628505.1 Tringa tobata
GGACAATTTAAGAGTTGTCCCAAAGACTTAACCCCCAATTGCCATTGACCTTCAACAGGAGATGCATGTAAAGGCACAAACTGCTGTGGCAGAGACCGACCCGAGTCAAGGAGCACAGGGGCCAGCAGCTCGGAGCCGGGGGGTATAATTAACTCCGGGCGGCTCAGAACTCAGCATCCTCACTGACACTTAGCTCATTGATTTTTTCTTAGGAGAAATCTAGTTATGTTTCATGAGATCAAGCAGGCACCAAGCCTGGGAGAGGATAATTTGATCAAGCGGAGCCTTTCATGCCTGCTGAGCCCAAAGATCTCTCTCCGGGAAGCGCGGCCGCTCTTCGGCTCGGGAGGGCGAGAGGGGGCTGGAGAGTGACACACTCCTTGGGGAGGATGCTCGAGGACATCACGCTGTACCCAGAAGCATTTTAAACCATTTCAGACCTACATCCTTCAGACGGGGCAAGAGAAGAGGTGATTGGTCACCCTTGGCAAGATGAACGGCCCTTCGCTTTGCCAAGCTTGGTCTTTCGCTCCATCTGCCCGGTAATTAATTAGCGTGGACTTGCCACTGAGTCCTGTCTGGCTGAGATACACGTGTGACAGGTATTCTGGCCTCTGCTCCATCAGAGACATCTCTGTGCCCAGATTTATCCCTCAGCAGTGTAGACCAGCTCTGGGGCACTGGGAGTGTCAGATGAGAGAAGGGAAGGGTCCTGCTGAGCATGGAAGCCCAGGAGACCAGGGCTGTGAGACCCCATGGGGCCTTCAGTGCTCTCCAAGCAACCCCTCTCCATCTCCCACCCAGCTTCCCAGCATCCCTCCAGTGCACCCAGCTCCTGTCCTGGTGTAAACACTTTGATGGAGCTCCTCCCTCCATCCCACCACCCCTCCCTCCCAAGGAAGTCTCCTCAGGTCACATAACCTTGCCAGGGTCCTGCTCTGGGTGGGACAAAGCATTTCAGGAAAAGGAGCCATTCTCTGCGTCGGTCTCAAGGACGTGTTGTTCCAAGAGTGACAGATCCTGCTCGGTGGCTGAGCTCTAAGGAGTCCCTGGTGGCCCCCTTGGACAGCTGCTCTGCTGGCAAGTGCCTCTCTGTTGCTGGGAGCCCGGTGGGGTGGGAATTGCCAGCTTTATGTACCAGCCGGTGGCTGTATCTTAGTGACAAATGACCTGCTTGTGACTTGCCCTGGGGATGGGAAAGCACTGGCCAAATATCGTCCCGGGTTTGTAAAACTGCTGCCAGAGCTTCTGCCTGGGACATGACTGGCTGTGGTGGTCCTGGGTCTCCATCTTCCCTGTCACTTGTCATTGGCAGCGTGATCTGACCTCCTCCCTGAGCGGCCCCCATGGCTGCCACCGCTGTGGGACCTTGCCCTGCTTGTCTTCTCTCATCCCCACCAAAACCACCACCAGCCTCAACCTGTGGAAGCGTCGGGTGCTGCTGACTCCAGGGGCTCCATCCTGGGGTGTCCTCCTCCTTCCTCAGCTGGCTCCCAGTGAAATCAAGAATAATACAGGTGGGGAGAGACTCTGGGGCCCCTGATCTGCCCCCCCAAAGGGTGTTCCAGGCCCTCTCCAGTTGAACTTGAACATTTCTGAGGGTGAAACCCCCCACCTCTTTGGACCTCTTTGATGTCCCTGGTCTCCTGTTTCAGCGTTTGGCCATTCTCACAAAGAAAGCTATTTTTATACATAGTGAGGATTTCCCATGTTCCACCTTGTGCCCGTTGCTTCTCTTCCTTCCACCGTGCACCGTCTCACCCTCCCGTTAGGTTTAATAATTTCCACCCTTCACCTCATCTCCTGAACAAGCCCCCTTCCCTCAGCCTCTCCTCATCCTTCCTGTGCTCCAGCCCTTGTCCATCTTGGTGGCATTAGCCAAGCTTACTCCCGTTTTTCACTGTCTGTCTTCTGCTATTCTTAGAGCTGCATCTTCCCAGGGAAAGCCCATGGTGAGACAGAGAAGAGTGATTCTGTCAGGATTTTCCTGCCGTTCTCCCCACCGGAGGGTGAAACCCTGCCCACCTCCATCTGCTCCCCCCTGGGCCCATGGGGATGCTTGTCCTACAGGGCTGTGCGGGACCAGCTGGTGTGTCCTGTGTTTGTCCCCTGGTCCTGGCAGCATTGGGAGGAAGGGTTCCAAGCTCCATCTTCCAGGGTGCTGGGCATTCGCCGATCTGTGATGGTGGCTCCCATCCCCAGGATGTCTTTAGGTAAGTGGAGTTGCCATGGGAATGGTGACTCACTGCTCTGCCAGCAGCCGGCTGCAAAAACACCGCTCCATGCGGGGGTCTGACGTTCCCGTGGGCTGTCTCCCAGCGTGGGGGGGTGACTTTGGTCCCCCCCACCCCATCACCAGGGCCGTGGGATTCACCTGGCTGCAGAGACTTGGCTGCTTCTCTTCGGGCTCCTGGGAGCAGAGGACTTCCCAGCTGCATCTTCATCTGGTTGCCCCATGCTTCCCAGCATCCCTCCAGTGCACCCAGCTCCTGTCCTGGTGTAAACACTTTGATGGAGCTCCTCCCTCCATCCCACCACCCCTTCCTCCCAAGGAAGTCTCCTCAGGTCAGAAGGGTTTGACACTGCAAGAGGGGAGATGGAGCTGAGATGTGGGGAAGAACTTGTTTGGTGTGAGGGTGGTGAGAGCCTGGCCCAGGTTGGCCAGAGAAGCTGTGGCTGCCCCATCCCTGGAGGGGTTCAAGGGCAGGTTGGAGGGGTCTTGGAGCAAGGTGGTGTGGTGGGAGGTGTCCCTGCCCAGGGCAGGGGGTGGCACTGGGTGGGCTTTAAGTTCCCTTCCAACCCAAACCATTCTATGATTCTATGTTTGATGACCTTGAGCTTGGCTTTCACCCCAAGCAGCAGCTGCTGCTGGGTTCCTACCACAACCAGGCACCCGGTGTGTGGGGCACGGACAGGACACGGGGGGTTTCTGTGGTGTCCTCATGTGGACAGAGCGTCCTCTAAAATCGGCTGCGTCCTCGCAATGGGGGGTAGATGGGGACCAGCCCAAAGCAATGACATTCATTAGTTAATGAGGTGAGGGAGGCTGGCAGTAGGCATGTGTGGGGTGGGAAATGCGCAACGTGGATGGAGAGATTGGAGGCAAAATCATTTGGGGTTTGGGGCCAGAATGGGGTTGATCAGTCAAAGAGCTGCTCTCTTGTCTCTGAGGGGGAAGGTTTGGCCTTGAGGGCAATTCTCCCCTGCAAGAAACTCGAGTGAAAGGAACTCCAATTAGCAGAGCCACTCATTATCCTGCCAGACCCCCAGCTCTGAAAGCAAGAATCATGCAGTCACCATGATTATAGACACAGTGGATTACAAATTGTGAGCAATTTGCAGCCGGGAATTTGCCGGGCTCTGTAACACGATGTGTGTGTTTACGCTGCCGTAGACAGCAACACAGTCATTACGTGTTATTAATAACATGCCCTGCTTTGATAAATAAGAGTGAATATCTCTCTCTCTCTCTCTGGGTTTGCTGCTTTGCAGAACAGCTTGAGGTGTGGAGCTCTTCTCCTGGAGTTGGGGGGCTTCCCCGCTTCCCCCCAGGCTCCCTCCATGGGTAAGCCTCAGTTTTCTGATAAACAGAGAGTGATGGACCATGTGCAGGGGTAGCAGATGGCTTCAGGCATTGATGGGGTGGTCTGTCTGGCCATGTAGGTGTCCAGCCTCCCAGCTCCTCACCTGAGTCCTTCCTTGGATTGTCTCCTCCTCGTTTCACCTGTAAGCGATGCTTCTCTGTTGGCTCCAGCCTGGCTGATCCCTGGGAAGAGCCACCCAAAGCAGGTCCTCCAGCTGCCAGGTCCTGCCAAGCCCCTCACCTGCCTCCCACCCCTCTCCAGAAGGAGCTGGGACTGTCGAGACCTGGGGGAAGATGTGGCAACCCTCCAGGGACAGCACTGCGTGCATCTCTCTCTCCTCCATAAATTCCAAGAAAACCATCCCCAGCCACTTTATGACACTGATATTTCCTTCCTTCTCTGTTCAGCATCTCCTGTTGGAGCAGTTTGACTTTATTTGAATAGGTAAATACTCATGGGACATGGAAATCAGCTCTGTCACCTGGTAGCTCTGGCACTTACCCATGTTTCCTGTTTACACTGCAGCAACTGATTTAGGGTGCAAGGAGGAATAGCTCCAAGAGGACCTTATATCCAGGGGCTGGTGTCTCAGTGGTGCCTGCAGACTGTGGGAAATGGGGAACACCAGCCTGGCAGCAGCTTCACAGCAGGGTATGGTCACATCCTAACAAAGCAGGTTAAAATCAGGGCAGAACTTCTCCCTCTATAGTGTCAAGCAAGAAGACTTCATCACAGTAAGTAGAATTTTGAGGAATAGCTCTTCTCCTAAGGAACCTTTTGAGGGCTATTCCCTGAGTTTGCCGTGCGACCTTGGGTGAGATGTGGAATAAGAAGTCTTATTTTGGGAATCACTACTCCTCTGTCATGGCGTGCTCATGCCAGCAGGTGGTTTTGGTGGCTCCTCTGCACAGATGCCAACACCAAGCGAGGAGACTCTCCATTGTGGAGCAGCTGCCCATGGGAAGACCATGGAAGTTTAAGTCTCCTGTAGCTGTGTCCTGCTGTATGTGGTTCTGGAAGGAACCTGCTCCTCCCGAGCAGAGGCTGTGGAGATGATGCTCCTTGATGGTCCCAGGCACGTGGGTGCTCAGACTCGGGTCTGGGGGGAATGGGAGGGGGTTGAGCATCCCAGCTTTCTGTGGTAATAACAAGGAAATGAGTGGTTGTGACCTGCTGGAGAGGGAAGCCCCAGCTGTGCTGAGGAGCAGCTCGTTTACATGCTAATGAGGCCTTTCAGACAGGGTGTTTCTCTGCTGCAGGAAGACATGTCAGTGATGGATGATGCTGTGCTCCCCAACCTCCCTGCCCAGCTGCCTGCAGAGCAGGCTGTGAGTGAGTGTGGGATGGTCATCCCAGCTAGCCTTGGTCATCCCAGCTGGTCTTGGTGATCCCAGGTGGCCTGGGTCATCCCAGCTATCCTTGGTCATACCACCTGGTCTTGGTCACAGGGCAGCTGGACCTGGGACCCTCAGGGGACACAGCCCACAGGAGGTCCTGTCCCACCAGCCACTTTCCTTGCCCAAAGGGTGTGCAAACAGCCCCAGCCTTCCCAGCAGTGGTGTCCACAGGGAGACTCTGTGCCCTGGTGCCTTGAGGGTTCTGAGAGCTGTGTCCACCTTGGTCTGGTGTCACAGAACCTCCCTGGCCAGCAAGGACCAGCCTTTGGCGCTGTGAGGTTGGGAGCAAGGCTCTTCACAGCTCAGGGGGTCTCCACTGGGGAGAGCCCTGTTGGGTTGTCACCCATCCCTGCTGGGTACCCCCTTGCGGTGTTTTTTTTTCATAAAGAGTTCTCTGTCAACCCTCTCATAGAGGGATCAGAACATGCACATGAGCAATGTTGCTTTTGCACTTTGCCATTATTTTTCTCTCTCTGTATTCAAGTAGACTGAAAGTTTTCTGCCTCAGAACAGCTTTTTCCTTTCCTGAAACCAAAGCAGTTGTCGGTTTTATTTTACCTCCCCATCTAATTCACCTCTGCTTGGCAACCCAGGGCATTAGTTAAGGTTTAGTTGGAAGAGTTCCACGTGGCTGGATTTTGTTTCTAGTTTTCATAGACTAACTCCAGACAGGCCATTAACTCAAGCACCAGATCTAACAAGAAGAATTGGTCTAATTTTATAAGAATTACTCCATTTTTACTCAGAATAATTGTCCCCGAATGTAGACCTCTCTCCACCAATTCCGACTAATAAATCTTGTGAGGTCCTGCTGCTGCCACACCTCTCTGCATATTTTACAGGTACATTACACCCTCCTCTGATTTATTTCTTCATATATACCATCTGTTCACCATATCAGCCAGAAGCCCGTGCTCTATACGTGCTCCTTGGAAATCTACCTGGAGTGGTAAAAAGAGAAGACACCGCTTCTACCCAGGTTGCTTCCCCGCTTGATGCACTCTTTAATTCCCACAGTGTTATTCCATTTGCTTTCATGGTCTTGTTCTAATTTCTCCTTCAAGTCCTGCTTTTGTAGTTTTGATTCGATACTTTATACTGTCCCCCCAGACTTGGCTGTCTCAGCAGTACGTGGCAGCATGCTTCTTTCGCTGCTTAAACCTGTGATTTCCCTCATTTTTCACTTTTTTTTTTTTTCCAGTTTGGAGGTCTCTTGATCTGCATCACAATGTTGCCTTCAGGGTTTGGATTCTACAACCCAAGTATTTTACTCACATCTCATGTCTATTATGAGCACTCTAAAATATTCTCCTTTTTTTTCTGAGAGCATGGAGCATATTTTCTGCAGCAAATACCAGTAGTAACCGGCTTGTTTTTCATCACCTAATCTTCTACTAAGCATATTTCATGCCCCAATTTAGGGATTTGATTAATGTTGACATTAATTAATTAGCAGACCTTGATGGAAAATCTATCCCGTGACCCTCGGTGTTGTCCGTTTTGCTGTACTTGCTTTCGCCCAGAGAGAAAATTCTCACCTGAATCTTTTCTATTTGGCAACTGTGTTCTCGGAGAGCTTGACTTGTGGTGGCATCTGAGGTGGCATCTCCATCTCCTTGTGTTGGTTTCAGACGCTGGCTGGTTCTGCTGGTGACTGGTGGCCTTTATGGAGTCCCTGGTTAATGTCAAGACTACGCTGGTGCTTGGGAGTGAGGCACCACCAGCTTGTGGTACTGGGGTGGTGCTGGAGAGGCATGTCCCAGCACAGCCTGGGAGCCCAGCAAGCTGCAGAGATGTGTGTGGGTCAGGCATGGCTTTATCCTGCTCTGCTGAGCTCTCCTCTTACTGTCTATGGCCCTTTCAGCTGTCAGGTGAGCATCAGTCTCCAGCTTGGGTCCTGCATTGCTTAACTGGAAAGTGCTCTTGGTCTCTCCTCTCCTCTCCTCCTTCTTTTTCCCTTAGGCTTTCCTAAGACTGGCATTTGGCTCGGGGATGAATAAATACTCTATAAACAGGACAGCGTGGCCTCTGTCCCACCCACTGAACACTGAACTCCACCGTATCATTGCCCTGGAAAGGGAGAGCCATTCCCTGCATGGTGGAAATCCTAAGTAGAGTCAGAAAGTTGATGTTTTCCAGCAGGTCCTGAGCAGAAGTTGGAGGCTACACAGCTTTAACCATAGACACCCTGGGTCTCATGGGGAATGCCAGAACTGGGAATGGAAGGTCTGCGAGGAGATGTTGGGGAGCCAAAGGGAAAAGAAGGGGCTGGATTGCTGTCCCTGTGGGAGCAGCGTGGCCTCCAGTGGGGGACCATGCTCCCAGATCCCCTCCAGCCCTGTTCTAGACATCATCGCATCACGTGTGACATCTGCTTAAGGAAAAGGTGTTTGACTTCCTACTCACACCCTCCTGAAGGCAAAGCAGGGACCTCTGGAGAGGGAAGAGGCTCATACTCCAGAAACATGGCAGAAAGCTGGGCAAAGAAATGGAGAAGGGAGGAGACAAGGGGATGGGGGAACGTTCTGGGGCAAGTGAAGGTCTACGTGGAAGTGGCAGGAGGACAGGCCAAGGTGGGGAGGCAGCAGGTGGGATGGGGAGAGATTTTTTTTCTATGTTCGGTTTGTCTTTCACAACATTATAAATTCAGGTCCTATCTGGACCCGGAGACTGTCTGGAGGCCAGAGGCCACCACGGCTGCCAGCAGACGTGAGGTGAAGGAGGGGCGAGGAGGATCCTCCATGGTGAGCCAGGCACAGAAGAGGGCTCTGGCAGGGCAGAAGAAACCCAGCCTGGTGTCCTACCCCTGCAAGAAGGGGCTGCCTGGGGAGGAGAGTTGTATGGGGCAACCAGAGGGCTTGGGGCTGCACAGAAATGTTGGCCATGCCAACCTTGGAGCCTCTGAGGATGTGGGGGAGCAGAGAAGTAGGAGGACCCCCAGTTTCTCTGCAGACCACGTCTCTCCTGGGTCTGCTGCTGCCAGTCCCCAGCTGAAGTCTGCCCAGCTCAGGCCATCTTGGCGGGAACTGTCTGCCTCACTAATTTAATGAGCCCCTTGCTTAATGCATGGCAAATCCTGACATAAATAAAATAAAACATGTCAAAGTGGAACTTCTTTCCAATTACAATTCATTAGCGAGCTCTGAGCCGCCGGCCTGACCACAATCAATACTCTCGGTTGGGAAAAAAGCAATTTGTCTCCCTCCCTGGGGACCTCAGGAGGAGGCAGGTCCACCCACCACAAGCACGTTCGGAGCAGTGGGGGTCCCCGTGTGGGTCCCATCTGGCCTGGGACCTCTGTGTGTGGTGCAGGGACAAGGACATGGTCTTCTCTCCTTCATCTCGCCCCTCCATGGTGCAGGAACACCCCTGCTGTTGGGGTCTTGGTGGGTTGGCCACAGGGGACATGAACTCCTGACAGCTTCATGGGGACCTGCCTGGGCTCCCCACGTACCCTCCTTCTGCATGAGTTGTTATATGACTGAGGAGCTGGTGTCAGGCCCACCCATCTGCCATCCCCTGGCCACTGCCTTCCTGGAGAGCTCTGAGAAGGTTTTTGGCCATTCTCTGGTGCCATGGCCACTGGGTGAGGAGGACCCAGTGGCTTCATCTTTTACGAGTGGGGCTGTTGTTTGCAGTGGCTGTGACATGGATGTCTCTGGTGTCTGGGTTATGTGGAAGCTTTGGAGATCAGATATGGGGCCAGAGGACACAATGCTTCCCTGGCCAGGAGCTATTTTTTCCCAACATGTGGGGAAGTGCCTCCTTCTTGGAAAGCTAAGGTCACTCTGTGGAGCACAGCATGCCAAGGTGGGCTCGTGGACATCTCATTGCCGCCTGTCCCTCAGGAAGCATTGTCCCTGCAGACCAAGAGCAGTGCTGGACCCAACCAAGGCCATCCTGCCAGATGTCCCCTGGGGTTCTCTGCCCAGGAAGCTGGGACATCCCTTGCCTCCTCGTCTCTCCTGCCTACAGACTCTACAAATGCTCCAGGTTAAATTCAAGTACAGAGTCCTTGGGAAATGGTGCTATCTGCTGCTAAAGAGGTCTTCAGGTCTGGATTAGATGGCTTTTGGCAACAGACGTCTTGGTCCATCGTGAGATAAGTAGGTGCCTGGCCCACGTCATATGGAAGGTCAGACTGGAGGATCTCCTTGTCCCTTCTGGCACCCAACACCATGACACTGTCAACGGGCAGGGGTGGCCTTGGGAGCCTGAGGGGAAGCGGGATAAGTTGTCATCTCAGACCTTCCCATGCTGTTATCTCCAGGCTCTTTCCCTGCTGTTCCTGTTGTGTTGACTTTAGACGCTGTATCTGGAGACCAACCACTTCCCACTGAAGATTTTGTTCAGCCGTTTCCAAGTTTTCTACTTGATTTTGATGAAACGCGATGACCGCGATGGGTCTCGAATATGTCCCCAGTGACTCCCTCGGTGCACTTTGGTCCTCTGTTCCTCCACTGAATGGCACATATTAGGGATGCAGCCCATGCTGCCAGATGAAATTGTCCTCTCTGGGCTTTCTGGCACAGCGTTGCTTCTTTCCAGACTTCAGCATACAAAGCACTGGCTGCCAAATTACAGCGACAAGGAAAGTGCTGTGCCAAGACCAATGCATCAACCTCGTTTAGGAACAGTTCATTAGAGGTGGAAGGTTGGGGTTTTTTTTTGAATGAGGTGTATTTCATCTCAGGAACGTACCTGCCTGGCCCGGGTACAGGTCCGTGGAACAGCAGTGCTCTGTGCTGGCTCTCAAGATGCTCGTCTCATCTGCCAAAGCCTCCGAGATGGGTTCGTTTTCGTGGTGAGTGACTCCAGAATGGTTCTTCTCCTTTATTAGATAAGCCCAAAGTGCTGTGAGTTCCCCCTGGGTGCTGCTGAAGAGAACAGAGGTAGGTTTAGCCAAGCTCGTCGGAGGAATGAGTTACCAAAAAATGTGTGGATCCTTCTGGCTGTGACGATACCCCCACATTTAAAAAAAAATAAATAAATTAAACATTAAAATGAAGTTTCTTTGAGGCAAATGCTTTAAAAACACTTTCCCCCTGCCAGGAATCATGGAGAGGAAACAGCCCGGTGGAAGGATGTGTTTGAAACGAAGCATTAGAGCAGGGGAAGGGCGTGAGGTGGGACGGTGTCGGGCTCACAGGTGGGTGAGCTCCGTGAGGGGGTTCCCGGGGCACGAGGAGGGGGGTTCTGAGGGTGCACGTGTCCAACGTGCAGGCTCTTAAACTGCGGAGTCACCGCCGTGACTCCGGGGTGGCACCGGCGGAGAGGCGGTAGCGCAACCGAGACGCGGAACATCATTAAAAAAAATAGCCACACTCCAATTGTCAGCCCTGAGTTATGGTCTGGGCAGCAGCTGCAGATGCCATCAGCAATTTACTTTCCAGAGGGAAAGTGCTCAGCGCTTCCAAACATCACATCCACGTTAAAGTGTCTGGAGGCAGATGCCCAAAATCAAAAGCATCCTGACACAGCATGCCTAATCTGAAGCGGGTCGGGGCGCGTGGCTGAAGATGCCGCAGCCGGTATCTGTCGGCAACAAGGGACAAAAAAACTTGTGGCCACCTTTGGGAAAACCCTCGGGGATGTCCCGGGAGTGGAGAAGAGGACTCTGGAATCCCACGGGGAGGCGGGATCCTGCCTTACCCCTTCAAACCCATCAGGCTTCCGTGTAATTTCTGTGCTGCTGCTTTTCAAAGCAACTCTTAACGGAGAAACGACTCCGGATGAGCAGATGAATGCGTTAGTTTTATTTCGGCCTTGATCTAAATCTTGTATTTCCCTGGAATGCTTTCAACTGAGGTGTTTTGTAAAAACGGCTTTCATTCATTTTCCCTCTGCTGCTGCAATACTACTAATTGGTAACTGGAACTATTTGATGGGATTTACATATATTTCGAAAGAGGAAAAAAAGAATAACATCCAAAAATATCGCAATTTTCAAAACGCGAATGCAGCAGAAACTGAATGAAACCATTTTCTTCAAGTGCACTGAAAAGATCCCGTGATTTTGAAAGAACCCTTTCTCCCCAGAAATGTTTGCTCTTGGAAAGGATGCGACGGTGGATTCAAACACCCCGACAAGCTCTAACTGCAGCCGGGGCCGGGACTACGCAACAGCTGCCCGGGCAGGAGCGGTTCTTCAGCACACGATTGCATTTCCCCAGGCCCCATCTGGAGCACTGGGACCAGTTCTGGGCTCCCCAGTTCCACAAGGACAGGGAACTGCTGGAGAGGGGACAGCAGAGGGCTACAAAGATGATGAGGGGACTAGAACATCTCTGTTATGAGGAAAGGCTGAGGGACTTGGATCTTTTTAGTCTGGAGAAGAGAAGACTGAGGGGGGATCTGATCAATGCCTATAAATACTTAAAGGGTGGGTGTCAGGAGGATGGGGCCAGGGACATTACAAGGCGAAAATGGGCACAAACTTGAATATAAGAAGTTCCACCTAAACATGAGGAGGAACTTCTTTCCTGTGAGGGTGGCAGAGCCCTGGAAGAGGCTGCCCAGAGAGGTGGTGGAGTCTCCTTCTCTGGAGACATTCAAACCCCACCTGGACACGTTCCTGTGGGACCTGCTCTGGGTGGACGTGCTGTGGCAGCGGGTTGGAGGAGATGATCTCCAGAGGTCCCTTCCAACCCCATAGCATTCTGGGATTCTGTGGGAACACGTGCCAAAGCGTTTGCAGCAGCGGGTGGGGACTCGCGTTTCCCTGCCAGGGCCACCTCGTGTGTGGGCCGGCTCCTTCTCCAAATGGCTGGTGGTTATTTTTATCCCCCCACCAGTTGCTGTGTGGGTCCGCACCCAGCAGCCAAAAATCCCTGCCCTGACGGGGGACGAGCTCCCGCCGTCTCCATTGACACCATCACGTCTGATTTCCCCGGTAACGTCTTGCATCCTCTGACACCATCTCCCGTAACCATAGATACGCAGAAGCGGTGCACGGCAACACTTTTTTTCCACGTTTGGGGGTTTGGGTTTGTTTTTTTTTTCCTTTTTTCCCTCCCCCCCTCCTTAGATGCTGTCAGCCTCCTCGCGGATGCGATGACTCGGGCTGTTCCCACAGCCAGGGCTGAAAATTTTAAGCAAATAGAAATGGTGATTTTTTTTCTAGGTGATGGTGATGGTGGTGGTGGTGGTGGGAAAACACCCTCTTAAAGCTTATCTTTGCTCTGAGCATCCTCCTGCCTGGGAGGCAAAGGTCTCTGTCTCACCAAGGGGCTCCTCTTCCCATTTAATGAGAGGTCTAGCATGAATTTCTGCCCCAGGTTCTGCTTTGGGACATGCAGCCCAGAAGCTTCTCACCTGGGAAGCCGGTCCTGGTGGCCCCAGGACGGGATGAGAGAGAGGACAGGGGAAGGGAATACGCATGATGGGAGCTTTGCTGTGGGCTTTCAGGAGGTTTGGACTTCTGTGAGTTGAAGGGAAAATATCACCAGAGCTTCCCAAACCTGGTGCCAGCAAGAACCTGCCCTCAGCTCAGCATCCGGTCACTCCCCAGAGGGCTTCGGGTGGTTTTTCCAAAAAGATGGGGCTCTTCATGGTCCTTCCAGTGTTGGGGACAGGGGTTAAGGCTGCTCAGATCCCAGCAGGAATGGTTTCTCTTGGATATATCACGTGCCAAAGTCTGCTCGCTGGGCAAAACCAGCAGGGACCCGCGGGAGGTGTGAATTTTGTAGCAGCTGTGACTCATCCCAGCCTTGGCAAGTGCCAGGGGGACTGATCTCAAAGGGCTCCAGAGCTTGCAGGGAGCAGGAGCCAGCCCTCGAGGACACCTGGGAGAGGAGCCACACGGCTCCATGAGGGTCCTGCCTTTGCTGTTTGCTGGTCACGGCTCATCCCTGCATCTCCTGAAGGTTGTGCAGCCCCTGCGAGGTCTGGGAGATGCGAGAGGAACCGGAGGAGGGCATGATTTGGTACCAACACATGATGGTCTCTCCTGCCTGTGGCTTTGGTGACAGGTTGGCGTGGTGACTCCTTATTGCAGGATTTTCTTGCCCTCCCCAGTGCTGCTCGGAGACCACCCGGAGCTGCATCTGCATCCTCTGTGCCCGGGAGGAAGGCACAGCCCATCTGTCCCCCCAAAACCAAGTGTGGCCTCTCCACTGAGTCCCAGAGCATCCATCGGGGAGCACCCAGGACCCCTCCTGAGGAAGGGACCGACTCTGGGGAGCTGTGGTGGGAGCCCACACCTCCCTGGGACCCGCTGCCCTGGAGGGGGAGCAGAAAGTGGCTCCCCTGTGACAGTCCCCTGCCAAGGCTCTTGTGGCTTCATCCAGGCGCTGGTCTGGGAGGGTTCCAAATCCCTCCCCATCCCAGTTCATCTGTGCATGTCCCACGGGTCCCCTGAGCTTGGTTGGCCAGACCAGGGGTGACACCCCACGGGTCCAACACGTAACGACACGTAACTTCATCTGCTCTGCAGGAGCAAAGGGCTTGGAGAAAAAAGGACTTTGCAGGAAGGTGTCTGTGCTAACACCACAAGTGTCACAAGAGCCCTGCACGGTGACCTTCCCTGGGGACAGCTCAGGCCTTCAGCACTCAGAGCCTCGGGGACAACCCTCTGTGGTCCCCAGAGCCAGCACCCCCCAGGAAAGGAGCCGGTGGGAGGGAGCATTGTCCCCTGGTGTCAGTGGTGAGCCCAGCACTGCTGGGAGTAGTGAGGGGGGCGTGTGTCCCACTGTGGGGCACGTTAGAAGAAACTTGAGTGTGTGTGGGGGGGACACAGGCCCACAAGCATGGACTGAGTACCAGCAGAAGCTCTGCTGATCCCCATCCTGCCCACCAGCAGCAGTCACACCTTTGAATGCCCCTCTTTTTCTTTTTTTTTAATATGTGCTTTTAAAATATATAGATATATATCTCCATAATACAATTATTACTCTGTGTATCTCTTCTGTACCATTGCAGAGGACAAAAGTCCAAGCCCCACGTTCCAGCCTGAGAAGATGCTGGGGCAGGAGACAGGAGCGTGCACAGGAGGCTGCAGAGCTCCAAGACCTTTTAGGGTAAAAGGGAGAAAAGGGGACCCCGGTGACCCCCCCTCGGTCCCCGTTCCTGGGCTGGAAGGAAGGCAGCGCTGGTGCATCGCTCAGGAGAGCAGGAGGGATGGATCCAGGCAGGAGGGATGGATCCAGGCAGGAGGGATGGATCCAGGCAGGAGGGATGGCCGTGGTTGCAGCAGCAGCAACTCTGCTTGGCTGCAGGGATGGTCTGAGGGTGGTAGCACTTAGCTGGAGAGGACAGGCAGCTCCATCACTGCTCTCCTGTCCCTGCTGTCACCCCGTGCTGGCACCGCAAGTCCCCTGGAGGTGGCCCAGCATTAGCTCTTCTAATCTTTGACAGCAAAGCGTGGTCCCAGCTCCGAGCTGACATCTGACAGGGATGTAACCCCGACCCAAAACCCCCTGTGGGGCCTTAGCCTGGATCCCTCCTGCCTGTCCCTGCAGGGGGTCTGCTTTAATGCTGTGTCCCCTTCCCCAGTGTCCCCTCCCTCGCCCCTCTGCTGCCCAGAGGTGTCACCCACACCCTCCTGCTCTGATCTCTGCCAGCGACGTCACCCCCTTTGGTCCCACAAAAAGTGTGGCACCCCCGGGACAATCCTCTGTGGCTCCATGCCCAGCCACCCCTCCTCATGGCACCCTGTCCCCTCCCCATCCTCCCTCAGGGCCACCATCCTCTCCACAGCACCACTCCTTG
>JAHREE010000342.1:99921-120184 GCA_033628505.1 Tringa tobata
AAGGGACCTTAAAGAACATCCAGTTCCAACCCCCTGCCATGGGCAGGGACACCTCCCACCAGAACAGGTTGCTCCAAGCCCCCTCCAACCTGACCTTGAACCCCTCCAGGGATGGGGCAGCCACAGCTTCTCTTGGCAACCTGGGCCAGGCTCTCACCACCCTCACATCAAACAAGTTCTTCCCCACATCTCAGCTCCATCTCCCCTCTTGCAGTGTCAAACCCTTCTCCCTCCTCCTATGGCTCCCCTCCCTCATCCAGAGTCCCTCCCCAGCTTTCCTGGAGCCCCTTGAGGGACTGGAAGGTGCTCCAAGGTCTCCCTGGAGCCTTCTCTTCTCCAGGCTGAACCCCCCCAACTCTCTCAGCCTGTCAAGGACAGGAAGAAGGTCAAGGACTCTTGTGGAATGACACCAAAAGCAGAGGATGGGTGGTTACTCTGGGCTGGACACTTGTGCAGTGTATTGATACAGAGTGAGAAGCAGGTCTGAGAGGTAACAACCATTGGTGTACCAGCTCTGAAGCTGGGTTCTGCAGGGCTGCTTCTCCTTGGTGATCAATGGCCTGGCAGAAAATCAAAATGTGATCTCTGGAAAAAATATCTGGTGGCCGTAGAGACTGGGGGAGCGGTGTGTGTATAATTAAGGTGGCAGCTCAGTGATATAGAGAGTTGGATGGCTCCTCCAGCAGGTGCTCCCAGCCAACGGCGTGTGTTTTGTTAAAAATGAAAGAGGTTTGGGGAAGCAGGTGAATACTGAATGGGAGCTGGACTTCCAGCGTGCGGCCGTGACTAACACTCAGATGAGAGCCTTGGCTGGAGAAGTGCAGTCTTGAGCAATGGTAGGGCTATGACTTTACGGCCATTAGTTACCAGGGCTGATCAGAGTGTTCATAAATTGGAGAAAAGTCAGTGAAGAAAGGGACTGATGAGTGAAGGTGGGAAACCGAGGCTTTACAGTGAAAGCCTGGGTTTCAGAGATGTCCCAGGGCTGGAGAACCACCTTGTTCAACCCAGCAAAGTAGAACCTAAGCCCAGTGGCTGAAAGATGAAGCTAAAAAAGCTCACGTTAAGTACAAGTGCAGACTTTAAGGATATTATTCAGTTACCAACAGCACAGGCAGATTTCAAAGAATAAAGCAATTCTCAAATATCTGCTATGAGGAAGAATTGCCTCAGGGCAGGTTAAGCACTTCAGCTTCATGACATTCACTTGGATATATATACATACATGGAAAACAATCTATTGAGTGCTTATTTGTCGTCTGTTTCAGCTTTGTTTCATACTTCTAGCTGGACTTTAAAAAGAAAAAACCAACCCATCTTCTTGTGACCCTGGAGGCAGAGGCTCAGTGTGAGATTTCTGGCATCACAAGAGGTATGAGGAAACGGTGGGAACTGGCAAGTACTTCTTGCCTGAAGGACCTGAAAATTGGAAACCAGCATGGGTGTGATCCTGGGCTTTTGGAGAACACCTCCTCTGCATTTTCTTCCTCTTGCAGTGGGTTTCCTTCTCCCTTGCCAAACCCAGCCATGGGCTGAGCAGACAGGAGTCCTGCTCCTGCCTTTGGATCCGCTCATCCACTGAGCTCTCTGGGTCTGGTTTTACCTCCTCCCTTGTCCTCCCCTGCTCAGGGAGGTCCACCTGTGGGAGCATCTCTATTGGCATTGTGGGGGAGCTAATCCCCTCGTATTTCTTTGATGGGGCATCCCTCTTGCTCTTGAGTTCAAGGTGCTCCCTTGAGATGGAGCCATTTCTCCTTGTCCTCCTAAAAGCTGTTGCTGCCGTAGGATGCTTGGGTTGCAGCCTGAAAGACTGACTCCTGCACTGCAAATCTGTGTTTTGGGGCTGGTGGGGAAGACCTAAGATGGGCATCCCTCTAGAGAGCTCCTAGGAGCTCAGCAAGTGGATTTTGGCCCTGCTTATGCCAAGCCTGGGTCCCGAGGAGAGGATACTGGATCAGTTCCTCACCTGCAGTGTAGTGGCAGAGACCTTCCCTGCCAGCACGCTCATTAGGGTGTTTTAATTATTGAGACAGTCATTCTAATTGTGTCCCCTGGTTCCTGTTCTGCTGAGACTACATCTGCTTCTCATTTTCTGCACGCTGGCTCTTGGCCAAACCACTCTGCTGCGCATACGGAGCGTGCACAGGGGGGGCTCACCCAACCCACCGGGGAGTGGGATGCTCGTTGTCCTCCTTCACCTGCCCCTGGCCACCTGGGAGGGCCCCAGAGCAGCCCTGCTCATGGCTTGGTGACAACTCCTGTGGCCCCATGGTGGCCTTGCTGACCAACCTTCTGCTTGTCCGTGCAGTTCTATGGTCCCAGTAGAGATGTGGCCACCTTTGAACTCAGTGCTGCTGTGGTTCTAGCAGAACCCCGGGAGAGATGCAGCTGCTTCTGGCCAAGGAGACTTTGCAGGTGCTTTGTATACCCAGCCCTAGAACAAAACTGGGGTTGTTTCTTTTCCTCTGTGACTTTTTACATTTTTATTTCCACTGCCACAGTATTGTCAGCATCTGTTTTATGCTCCCAAGTGCCTTAGCTTTGCTGACAAGGGTTTGGAGTGCCGTCTGCTCTCAGACATTGAAGGTGGATAAGGGGGAAAAACAGCTCAACGTAGGAACATCCAAACCTGCTTTCTGCTAGAGGTGGTTTAGATGGGTATTTTGGGTTGATTTAGGAGCTTCTGGGTGGCAGCCATCATCAGCATCTCTGAGGCCCTGGGAGATACCTGGAGAGACCAAGCAGTGTCCAGACAAGCAGCTGTATAGAACCACCACTGCCCCACCAGAAAATCTAGTTTGGTGGGTCAGTTGGGGTTCCTGTACCCAGGGTCAGGATGTCTTCAGGATGAGGAGGAATGCTGCCTGATTCCAGCTGAAATATTTCCCTGCCGGCCTAGGACAGTGTGTTTGAGCTACTCTTGGCCTTTTTATTTAACAACAATTCACCCTTTCTGCTCTTTATTCATTAGTGGGTGTTTTTTAGACAGTAGTTATTACCTCTCTGCTGTTTTTTCATTAGGCTGAGCTCTTCTGATCTCCTGTCATAAAACTTCACATCTCATTGACGACCTGCACAGCTTTTCCCACATCCAGCCCTGTGTGAGACCATGTTTTGGATCTGCACACACATTTCCAGGCAAGGGCTTGTAAAGTCTTACCCTTATGGCTTCTCTCATTCTCATTATCCTGGACCTTCAGGTCCCCTCTTCTTTATGGCTTAGGCTCTTTGATGACCCTATGTTCTTTCCAGTGATGTCCAAGTCTTCCATGACCTCAGTGATGCCTCTCAAATTGTCATCTCCCATGTTTTTTTCAGCATATTTCTTACTGAGTTGTGTCTGGCCAGTAACAGAACCTAAATGCAGTCAGTCTTCAGGAACGGGCTGTGAGGAACTCCATCAGAAACATCTCCACACTCTCCCTTTTCAGCAACACCCCGCACATCTTCCTCCCTGGCTGACAGCTCATCCTACTCCGTTCACCATCATCCCCAGCCTGACTACAGATTTCTCACCACAGCGAGTGCTTTGCTGAAATCCTGGTAGATGGCATTGACTGGAATTTCTTTCTATAAACAGCGATCCTACTGAAGAGAGCTGTCATCCCGCCTGGCGTGGCAATACTCCGTTAATGCTGCAGCATTTTCTCTTATTTCACATATAGGTCTTTGTTTTGTTCCCAGCTTACTGTAGGAACCTTGTTGTAGTGGGACTATATGGAGTCTGTAGTTGCTGGTGCCTCTATTGCTCTTTCTTCAGCCTGGGAACTATATTTGCTGTTCTCCAGAAAGAGAAGGAGAGTAATCTAGAGCCTGCAATCACATCCCCCAGCTCAACACAGTCATTAACAATCCCAGCGAAAGATTCCTGACTTTAAGCACTGGTTTTCCAAGGGGGACACGGCACAGATGATCTAGTCCCGCTGACTAAAACGTGTGAGCTCTCAGACTGATGCTCAGCTTACCCAAGCTGTTCCCACTGGCCCCGTGCCTGTCTCTCTCTCTCTGAATTGGCGTCCTTTTTCCATCCCCCCTGGCTGCAGCTCAGCATCCCGGAGCAGTTGAGGTGAACGCACGAGCCCTTGGCTCTGAAACCCAGCAAAGCCAGGGCATCTGTGCCTGCCGTGACCCAGCTGGCCCACCTGCCAGCGAGGTTTGCCTCCTGGGTGATTTCTAGGTAATCTGTAGCAAAATAAGGCACCAGTTTCCCTTTCCTTTGTCGACGAGCTTTTCACTGAAGTCCAAACACTGGCTCTTCTCCCATTGGTATTGTGGAGATTCTGGGAAAATGAACCATAGCCCATAGAGCCATAGATCCCTAGGGTTTCTGGACTCCACAGGGCATCATCAGCAGATGTTGGGTGGATGTGTTGGAACCTGAGGTTTTCCCTGGGTGGTTCAGAGGAGCCCCACGGGAGCAGAACCATCGCTGCTGGGAGAAATGGGTGATACTGGGGAAATGCTGGGATTGTTTCTTAGCTCCTGGAACACGTTGCTGTATAGGTCAAGGTCCTTTGGCACGACAATACTCTGATAGACACTTTCTGCTGGCACCAGCCCTCACTGTGATGATGCCTGCACCGCTGGGAGATGCAGTCCCTCCAGTATCTTTACATTAGGCACCCTCCTGCTCCTGGAATAGATTCCCAGACAAAACTGGGTTATGATGCAATTAAGATTGAGAATATGAATCAGTGATTTAAGAAGCGTGTGTGTGTGGGGGGGAGGACATAAATCCAGCGAGGGAGGTGGCAGTGATCCCACGCTGAGCTGTGCTCACTGTTAAGGCAGAGTAAAGCCCATAGAGAGGTGAGCCCCTTCACTCTGCCGGGAGCTGTGCCAGGCTGTGGCCGGGCATCGGAGACCGGCGGCGTGATGGGAAAAGCTGTGCCGTAACCTTGCGGTTAATGTCAATGCAGTTAAGGTACCTTGCGGCTACCATGGCAACCTGCACTGGCCACGGGCTGGCTCGGGGAGCCGGGATGCTGCGGGGAGGCGGCAGGCTGAGAGCTCCATGAGCTGGGAGAGCAACGGCGCCGGTGAAGCCACAGGAGGGTCCAACAGGCACCGCGCGTGGGTTGGTCCCCGCCGGAGGTGGTTTTGCCTCCCCACTGATGTGGCTGCATGTCTCATTCCAGCACGGTTGTGTCAGTGTTTGAGGATAAATAGTTGGGAGCTCTGGACTGGATAAGCCCTAACTCCATAGACACCATGATGGGAGAGATGAGGCAGCACGGGCAGGTCAGAGACCAGGAGCGAGAGGCTTGTGGGATGGAGAACGCCCACGTGCCCCCCCACTTGCAGTTTTAAACTGGAAGAGGGGAGATTTAGACTAGGTATTAGGAACAACTTCTTTGTTGTGAGGGTGGTGAGAGCCTGGCCCAGGTTGGCCAGAGAAGCTGTGGCTGCCCCATCCCTGGAGGGGTTCAAGGCCAGGTTGGAGGGGGCTTGGAGCAAGGTGGTGTGGTGGGAGGTGTCCCTGCCCAGGGCAGGGGGATTGGAACTCAATGATCTTTATGGTCCCTTCCAACCCTTCTATGATTCTATGAGATGTCATGAGGTCTTCAGGGTGGTGGAAGTGTCTCTGTTGTGCCTGGAGGAAGATACTGGTTGTATCAGGATACAGACAGAAGACGACAGAGGAGCACAAGTGCTGAAGCTTGAGCAATTAACATGAAGAGCTTGCAGTGCTCACACTCTTCCAGATTGCCAGCACAGCCTCGAGGAGCCAGCTTGGCAGAGTCCCCATCCTCATAAGTGGTGACTGCGCATCTTGGTTTCACCACCAAGTTTAATGAGGCTGAGTACACCCATCCAGGGCTGGAGCTCTCCTTGCCTGGGGCTGGGTGACCCACAGCTCCCCCGTTGGCCCAAGACGTCTTGTTCCCAGTCAGGGCACAACAAAGAAAAGCTTAACATCTGCGAAGGTTGCTCCTTCTCCTGGGGAACTGGCTAATGAGACGGTGAAGGGCTGTTGCTGCTCAGAGCAGATGTTCACTGGGAGCTTTTTTTCAGCCAAGGAATTGCTGAAGTGGTTTTACACAGCCCTGCTCAGGGATGTGGAGGTTACAGGCAGGAAGGTTCCTGTAGGCAGTTTACCCACTGGCCTCAGCCAGCACAGGGTGTAAATTAGCTGGTTTTGTACAAAAATGGTGGAAGACCTTTTCCTTGCCATTTGTGGGGTGTTTCCATGCTTATTTGTGTGTTTTTGCTGGAGATGACACCAGCTCTAACCCTGGGCTGAGGACTTCCCCAGGTTCTCATCCCCGATCCTCTGGGTTCAGTGGAGATGGATGTTGTAGCTGGCAGTTTTGGTGAGACGTTGCCATAATTTGTGGCACAAAGCCTAGTTAAAACCATAAGGTTCCTCACCGTGGGCCTCAGAGGTGCTGCTGAAAAGGAAAGCTCCATTTAATTGTGCATGGGCTAATGATGTGTCTTGCAAAAGGTGGGAAACAGTCCTGAAGGGTTGGAGATGGCTCTTGTCCACCAGCAGTTAAGTTCGGTGAAGTCTCAGAGACTTCTTATCCTGGCCTTATTGAAAGTCAGAGAGTTGAAGAGAGTGAAATACATTTCTTAGTCTTGGATGAAAGACCCCTCGGGGAGCTCTGGAGCTGGGTTTATCTCGATGTGGCCAAAGCTGTAGGCATGAAGAAGTGACGTGCAAGATGAGGATAACATTTGCTTATTCCCAGCTTGAAGTTACACTGAGCTGTTTTTTTGCTGCCTAAGCCCTTCCATCTGCCCTTTCCTCCTTTCATTCCCAAATAACAGACTCTAGAGGCATCTCAGTTCCTCCACGTCAGAGCCAGAATCTGAATTAATAATGTGCTAAGAAAATAAAGATAGTTCAACAGACTTTAAATCAAGGAGAACAGCATGTTAAAGAGTTTGAACAAATCACATTACTTTGTGTGCAGTTTTAGGGCTAGCAGAAATAAATCTCCCAGCAATTTATTGATGGTGACAAATTCGTTCAGAAAGAGCCTGCTCAGGGAATGCTCCTCTTTATCACCAGACTCTCGGCGTGAATTATCTAGGACCAGATTAATGTGTCCCAGTGAAGGTGTCAACACAATTTGTGTCCCAGAGCCTCCATGTCACCTGGGCTGACACATCATTTGAATATATCTGTTGAAAACCATGTTGCTTTTCAGCTGCTTCTCCCTTCACCATACTCTGGGCTTGGGTTTGACACAACCATTCCCAGAGCCAGACAGATGGATCTCCCCAGGTGGACGGTACCTTCAAGGATGAGTGAAGGACACGGCCTGTCTTAGCCTGGGCATGAACTCTGCTTGTGTAGATCCACGGCAAGAAAAGAGCAACCAGAATGTGGGGTTGATGGCTCAGTTGCTGCCAATGAGTGTCTGACAGAGCCAGTCACCAGGGCTGTCCTCATGGCTGGTGGGACCAAGAGCCTAGACCTTGGTGGATGTTGCTGTGCCCATGTTCTCCAGTGCTCTTGCTGCCTCTGCACAGCCCAGACTCATAGGAGACACCCATGGTATACTATGTTGGGCACAGGGATGCCAGGGAGCAGTCTCATATGATCTTCAGGGTCTTTTCCAACCTAAATGATTCTATGATTCCCGCTTTTTCATTCACCAGCAGGTCTATCAGAAAACCACCCTGGCTCAACCAGAGAATGGCTGGTTTTGACTGAAAGCTGAGGAATTTGTTTCGGAGGTTGGTTGTCTGCAGCTGTAGGTGGGTTCCCCCCTCTCTTGGTCTCACTTCAGCTCCTAGTTCCCCTGTCAGTAGCCTGTCTGAAGAGACCTGGAGAGTCTTCTCCTTGGGACTCAAAGTCTGGGTTTCTTCCTTGTGTTTGTCTGTGTTGCCTACCCCCAGAAACTATTGTTCCAGGACTTCATTCCCCTTCTTGGCCTCTTCTGGACTCCTTCCAGCCTCAGCCTCTAGCCAGGGTTCACACCCCAGCCCAAGACGGATTCCAACTGGAATTCCAACCCGTGTCTATCATCACTTGAAACCACCCCTGCACCTCTGGGAGGAGTGCGGGGAGATATGGGGACGGTTTGGGGCTGCTCTAACTGGTGCTGAGTGTTGGATCCAGTGTCTGAGTAGAAACGGGGAGGCAAAGCCCATCTGCGTGAATGAGATGGGCTGCAAGATGTCAACGGCTTGAAGGTGCCTGTTCAGGGTGGTGGTGGTGGAGACCATCTGTCATCCATGGTGGTTGTAACAAGGGGCAGGGAGACCCTGAGGTGCCCAGGTTCCTGCGGGTCTGGATGACAGAGCTGCAGCATGGCTGGGCAGGGGGATGAGGGACCACAGCAGAGACCTCCAGGGAGAAAAATTCACCCTTCATCATCTTCAGAGCCCGGCCACGGGGGTGACAAGCTGGGCACTGTGTGCCTGCCCAGATAGCACTATTTGCTCAGCAACTACACTCCAGCTTAACGGGGAGGAAAGAAGAGGAGTTAATTTATTACTGCAAATGACTTTGAAGTAATTAATTGATCTTGTCAAAGGCAAGGGATAATTCCACGGCTGTATAATCCCAGCAGAAAGATACTTCTTGTCCCCTGACAAGGCAGCTTTGATAGAGCTATTTCACTAACACATGCTGAAGTCGGGAAGGGGACATTTTATTTAATGATTCACGCTAATTAGAGGGAGGCAGGCGCCCTCCCTCCCTGCCCCACAGCATCGCGGCAGCCGGGTGATTCCAGCCCCAATCCCCGTCCTGCCTGAGGGCACACGGTGGGTCTCAGCCGGTGCCACACAGGCAGGAAGGATCCCTGGTGACCAGAAGGTCTGGGAATTCATGTACGGACCTGGGTGGGACGTGACGGAGCTGGAAACGAGAAGGTTCCTGACCATGCGATGAGGGGAAGGAGGATGAAAGCAACCTCCCACCACAGGAGGAGCAGAGCTACTATTTCAAGGATTTCAGCAGCTCCATCGTGCAGCGTGGCACATGCAACAAGGCTCCTGCAGTTCTATTTGGGGTGTGAACTAGATTTGGGGTAAAAAGACTAGGTCCTTCCTCGTTCTCCTGTCTTTTGTAGAGCCAGGGTTGCCTAGGGGCTTCTGCTGTAAAGTCACATCTTGATTGCGTGTCACTGCGCCCAGCTCTACCTGTTTACAAGAGTTTGCTGTGAATCTACCACACGGTATGCTCTTTTCTTTTCGGAAGGAAAATTTTGGTTTAAATGAAATCAGGGGAAGCTTATGTCTCCTTCTTGCTGCAAAGGAAACCTCTGTCTTTTAGAGCAGAACCTGAAACAAGACATGGTGATGATAACCTCTTTGTTGCCCTTGGGAAGAAAGTGTCAGTTCAAACATCTGGTGAGATGAGACTGAAACCAGCAACAGATTCCTCCCAAACCCCTCTTTGTCCTCACCCTCTGTCCTGGGAGGGTGTGATTCTTCAGCACTCCTGGAGCTTGGGTCCACCATAGCCATTGGGAGGGGTTTCGCAGTCTCGTGGTCCAAACAGGACCGTGGCAGCACATGGAACAGCAAGGCCAAACACTGAAAAAGGAAAATAAGCAGAGACATTGAACAGCTGCCCAGGCAGAGGAAGAAGTAGTGAGTGATTTTGCCATTAATTGCTGTATCATAATGCTGTTGCAGAAGGGGGCCTAATTAAAGTGGCTGAGACAACCTTCCGTCTGGCAAACCCCAGCTTTCAACTGGCTTGACCTTGCAACATCAATAATGTCCCTTAGCTGTGGATGTGGGGACTTGATCCAGCAGCTGCCAATAACCTGGCCAGTCCCTTGGCATTGCTGTTTGGTGAGGAGAGAGGAGCCACTTCTCTGGGCACCTTCTGGGGGTACAGGAGGGGCTGCTTTGGCTTTGGCTACGCTGAGTCCAAGGGGTCTTTTTACCCAAGTGGGGGATCTGCTTCAAAAGACAGCAGACATTGTCTTAAAGCTTGGTCTTTGCCTGGTGACAGCTCTAAATTTGCATCCCAGCCTTGGGCCAGGCACTCACCTGAGCCCTTGTGCTCTTTCTTGTGGTAACTGGTAGTGAAGCAGTTTATCTTCAAGAGAATTATATGGACCGAGTTGGTCAAATTTAGGGGATCAAGTAGGAAATCTCGATAGTCCACTATCAACAGTCTGCTGACCAGTGCCAGCCAACAGAGCCACAGAAACTGGTGACACATCCCTCCTGGATTTTCTTCAGACTAACTGTGTCTCTTGGGCAGAAGTTGTGGCATCAGCGAGCCCTGGGAGCGAAGAGAAATGACCTTTGAGATGTTTCTACCTTACACGATGCAAACAGGTAGGGAATGTGCAGGTCTGGGGTTTCTTACCACCTCTCTTTGCACTGTACTTATCTGTTCATCCTCCAAGATAAGGCCTGGGAACAGTAGCCTTGTGCCCTTTCCCTACCATGGCTCGGTCCTCTCCAGGAGTGACCATGACTATTGCAGTCCCTGCTCTGCAGAGGACCCGGAGATGACGTGGTGATGAACTATGCGAGTGCTGGAGCATCTGGAGGATCACGGTTCCTCTCCTCCCCTCTCTGTAATGGTTCAGGGAGCTCTTGGTAGCTTCTGGGGCTGCGCAGGGAGGGGTGACAGCACTTGCAGGTGTCACAGAACAGGTCAGCTCTAAAGCATCATTCATGTTCTCCATAATAGGTTCGCAGAGCTGAGCTTGGCTCGCAGGGAAGAGTGATGAGGTGCAATTCTCTGCTTGATCAGCTGCCATCACGGAGGAGTCAGCTGCTGCCCAGCGCGCTGGGTGAGCCTTGGAAAGGACACTCTCTTCCCTCGTTGTCACCCAAGCGTGGTGAGAAACGTGTCCTCAGCCCTGGGGAGGGAGGTTCAGGTCAGGTACTTTCCAGGAAAGGGGATGGGAGTGTGCCACCAGCCCAGCCAGTCTCAGGGCGTTAGGAAATGGAGTGGGTGTATCTGACCTGGCTCCCTCCTCGCTCCTTGGCAGCGGCTCAGGACGTTGCCTTCAGAGCAGGGAGAGGCGAGAAGCTTTCCCGAGTTGTCCATCCCTTGCTGCAATCCAGTCTCCCAATAACTCAGTAGTTAATTTTTGTTAATTGCCATTGGCAGTTAAATCAAAATCTTTAACGGGTGAAACCCGCATGAATAAAGAATGGTTTTCATCGAGCCGTGGGCAACTATTTTTGCCTTGAACTGAAGCATCCAAGTGTGCGTTTGCAGCCACTGTCCTCAAAGACAAAAACAGTCATTCCGTGCCACAGGGTTTTACCCAGTGCAACCACTGCAGTATTTCACAATATCACTTTGTCAGCACTAAAAAAAAAAAAAAGTGCTTAGATCCCTTTCTGAGATTTATTGCATTTCATAGGTGAATAGATTTTTGATTAGAGAAACACTCTACTTTTTTTCTCTCAAAAGTGCTTGGCCGAGCGGTGAGATAATGCACAGGATGAATCTCATTTAATTATCAAGTCCTTTGAGTCCAGGCAGTGCAAACTCCCTTGGTGCAATTAGTTTAGGGTAATCTAAAGCCTGGACCACCCTTCCCGATGCTCTGCCGGGGCGGTGACTGCGCAGGCTGCGGCTCAGCCTGAAATCCCTGCGCTGAAGTGCAGTCAGGATCGATATTTCTGAATTCCAGAGTCTTCCATGTGTCTCGGGGAACTTGTGTCCCGAGCTTCCCTGAGGCTCATCCAGCTTTTTTTTTTCTTGTTGTTGTTTTAAGAGGCAAAAAAAAACTCCGGCAGAAGGATATCCTCCAGCTCTGAAACCTTTCCAAGAAGTGAGGGCAGAGCAGGAAGCTCCCCACATTGTGATTCCCCCAGGCATGTACTTTTTAGCAGAGACTTGAGGAGGAGGAAAATTCAAGACAAAAGTATCAGAGCAGTTGGAGTTAAGCTTCCAGGGCAGACACGGCTCCTCTCTGTCTGCTCAGGGACAGAGGAATAGGGTACAGTGCTTCGAGGGGCAAGGATCAGTGCAGGACAGCACATAAAACTAAGGGAAGAGAGGACTCCGTGCTCTCAAAGCCTGGAGGCAAAACAGGGAATTAATTTACTCCCTCCCATCACAGGCAGGTGTCCAGCCATCCCCAGGGAAGGCAGGCTCCATCACGCATAACGGTGACTTGGGAAGACAAATGCCATCACTCCGAACGTCCCCCCTTCCTTCATCTTCCCCAGCTCTACCCTGAGCATGAGGTCCCACGGTGTGGAACATCCCTTTGGTCAGTCGGGGTCTGCTGTCCTAACTGTGTCCCCCCCCTCCAAGGTCCTTGTGCCCCCCCAGCCCATCGCTGGTGGGGTGGTGTGAGGAGCAGAAAAGTTCCTCACACTTTAGCCTGGAGAAGAGAAGGCTGAGAGGGGATCTCATCAATGTTTATCAATATCTAAAAGATGGGTGGCAAGAAAATGGGGTCGGGCTCTGGTGACAGGACAAGGGGCACAAACTGGAACATGGGAAATTCCATCTGAACATGAGGAGGAACTTCTTTACTTTGGGGGTGGCAGAGCTCTGGAAGAGGCTGCCCAGAGAGGTGGTGGAGTCTCCTTCTCTGGAGACATTCAAAACCCACCTGGACACGTTCCTGTGGGACCTGCTGTGGCAGGGGTTTGGAGGAGATGATGTCCAGAGGTCCCTTCCAACCCCAGACCATTCTGTGATTCTGTGAAAAGGTGCCCAGCAAGAACCACAAACACCAGTGTGCTACCAAAAGCATGTCTCACCCCAAATCCAAACTGCAGTTTGCTAGATAAAAAGGTTAACTCCATCCCAACCAACACCATGACCTCCAGCTGCACCCCTGCTTGCGGATACGCCGTTCCTGGTGCTTTCGGGAAGGTGTGGGCTGGGATCTCCACTCCTGCCCACTCAGCAGTCTTTCTGCTCCTCCGGACTCTCTGCTGGGTGAGAAGGGACCAGTCGGTGTCTCGGATGCAGCCTGCTCTGCTGGAGGCAATCCCAGCATGGGAACTCCTGCCCAGCCCAGAACCAGGGCTGGTGGAGAGCCCTCAGCTGAAGTAATTGTGTTTGCACAAACAACCCTCATCAGTTTAGAGGAGATAAAATCAGCGGGAGCTCATTGAGATGCAGCCACAGTCTCCACCACCGAGCAGAGCTGCTGTCACAGTCTGACAGGGGAGCAGAAGGACGGAGGAAGCCCTGGGGCATGGGACAGAAGGACAGAGGATGCCCTGGGGCACGGGATGCTCCTCTCTGGCTGCAGCCTGGGTCTCCACAGCAGCTCTGTGCGGTGCGTCCAGCTTCTGAGGGAGGGGGAAGGCACTGAGGATCCCTCTGCACAGATCTGTCTTAGAAACAGGAAAAAAAGGTGGAGCAGAACTTCACAGAAAGCATGAAAACTGCCCAGGCACCCAGAGAGGGGTTGGTTTGTGCTCCCTTGTCCTCATGACCCAACATCCCAGGGCAAAGGGTGACCAGGAAAGACACAGGAGAGTGATGGGGTGGTGGGTGAATGAGCCACAGGGAAGCCCACAGAAATTCGTGTCTGAAAAACAAGCAACAGCTGGGAAATGATGAAAACTCCTGCCTTCATCTCAGGGACCAGCTGCTGGCAGGAGTTTGGACACTGCTAGTGTGTGACCAGCTCAGAGGTGTCTCATCCTGGCTGGGACCTGCTGTGTTCGGGCCATGGCAAGGTTACTCAGCTCATCATGGTGCATGAGACACAAAAATCATGGCTGTGGGGCCAAAGGGAGGGTTAGACGGGGCTTGACTGAGCTGGACTAGACTGGATTGGTCTGGGGTGGACTGGGCTGTGCTGGGTGGGTTGGGGTGGTCTGCATGGAGGATGTTCTGCTGGTGGGTACATCAGGGGGGCTCTGAGGACCCTTGACACCAGCGGGTCCTGTGGCTTGCTTGGGACAGAGCTCCACAACCAGTGCAACCAGAGAGCTCAAAAGGCTCCCGTGGCTCTTCCCGTGGGTGTGAGCCCCGTGGGAGCTGCTCCTTCATGCACTCCCGGTCCTGCCAGAGGACAGACGACTAGCAAAGCAATATTAATTTTGCAGGGAGGCCACTAATGTGTCCCGTCTCCCCTTTGCCCCAGGCAGTGAGCGTTCCCTGCTCTGATTAAGCGTGAGAATGCTCTCTGTAGGCACCTTTCAGAAGAACCATTTCAATTAGTGGCTAAGATAGATCGCGCAGGAAATTGGGTGGTTATTTCCAGATATTTACAATGAATCACCTCATTGTAGGAAGGGGGAATGCTGCACGGTGCCGAAGGGGCTGGGGATCACAGTTATGCTCCTCTGGTACCGTTGCACACATAGAGGAGTTTGCTTTTATGGTTTGGTGATTAATTTTTTGCAGAATGAATTTTTGCGCTGGGGAAATTGCTGAGATGGTAAAGGGGAAGCACCGTGGGGAGGGATTGCATCAGCTCCAGGCAGCTACACGCAACCTTAGCATCTAAGCCCCTTTTCTAGGTGCCTCCAACAGCCAGCTGGAGTCTTTTCTGTCCCCTCCTGAGCACCTGGATGAGGAGGGATGAGTCCCAGAGCGGGCAGCAGTGGGTGTCCCCCCTTTGATTTCCCATACATGAAGTCTCTTCCTCCTCCTACCTGCCTCTGTCCCTGTGGGGGTCCTCTACACCAGGATCTGAGCCCTCTTATGGTCTCTCTTTCATGGGGAATTGGATGTTCAATGGTCTGCTGTTCAGCAGGTGCCACGAGCCCTATGTGGCCAAAGCAGTGATGGCTTAGGGGAGAAACTGTGCTCAAAGGGGCATCCAGCTCCCAGGGCTTGACCTGAAAATGTTCCTGGAGTGGCTGGGAATGGCCATGACCTTCTTCTTGCTGGGGCCCGGGAGGAACCTCAGACAACCAGGATGTGCCAAAAGTTTGGGGGTTTTGGTGGCGTGGCCGAGTATATTTATTTGCAGTCATTTTTCACTTGCTCACCCTCTCCTGGCTGGGCCCTGGACCCTGTTATTGCAGCATCTTTTAGCTTTGAGGATGTCCCTGGACGCTGGGTGTGGATAATGAACCCGTGGTCAGTTTGTGCTGGTGCTGGTCACCAACCACCTGGTGCTGGTCACCAACCACCTGGTGCTAGTTCTCCCTCCAAATTGCATCTCGTCAGGCTCTAAGGTTCCTGTTGCTTTTCTCCAGAGTGGGAAAAAAATGCATCCTTTGAGTTTGCTGGTAATGAATCTGGCTCACGAAGGTGGGGAGGGCAGGCGGGTGGGAGGCAGCAGCAGCCAGAGCCGGTGACGCACACTCATCCTCTGGGAGCTTGTGTGGGACTGCTGAGCAGCAGGGCTGTGCTGGGCTCCTGGTCCAGGTCCAGGCATGTAGTCAGGTTCCTGGAGAGCTCCCAGAGCCCGGGCACGTTTCCCTGTGAGCTGGGGATGACTCCGTGCAAGCTCTTTTCATCCCAGAAAGCTGGACCACTGCTCGAGCCTGGGGTGGGAAGGCAGACTTGGGGCTGCAGTGAGATTTTTGCAGTTCCTCGAACATCTTCATGCCCAGCTGTGGCCTCAGCATCTCTTTGATGCACAGTTCCTGGTCCTGGGTGCAACAGGCAGTGGCTTGGATGGCCAGTGTGTCCCTTCCCTGCAGGGATACTGTGCTTGCTCCAGAGCATCTCAGGCTGCCAGGACCAGGGCTGTGGGTCTGGGACAGACATGGGCACACTGTGGAAGGAGAGGGGTCTTGGAGGAGCAGTGGTGCATGTTGCCTTGGGGATTGGAAGGGCTTTTGAGGGGGAACACAGGGATCCAGGAGCTGTAGCCCGGGGATGGGCAGGCTCAGCCCCCATCCCTGTGCTCTCCCACGGTCTGGCTTTCCCAGGCAGGCAGCTCACGAAACTTCTCTCGTCTCCAATTGCTGCGCTCCACCTTTTATTATAATTGATTCTGCATCGCCATAGGAACCCGCTCCAGCGTGAGTGAGGAGCAGCTGCCTTCCCTCTGCGCTCTCCAGGAGAGAGGCGGCTGCTCCTTCCCTCGAGATGGCAAGTGATGGAGCCGGGAGCCCGCGGCAGCCAGGTACCATCCCTGCCCCATCCCCTCCTCAGCGCTCATGCTGTGGGGAGAGGAGCTGGAGAATGCAAGGGGGGGAGTAATTCCCTCCGTGCTCGGCTGCCAGGGACCCCCCCACCCCTCGCGGTGGTGGGATGAGGAGATGGGGCTTGTTCTTCGGTGCTGGGGTCCAGTGTATCTTCTGATGGTGGTTGTCAAGTCTGGCTGGAGGTTGGGCTCTGGGGTGGGATGTGTGGGAGCAACCTTTCCTTGGAGGGGGGTGTGTGTGTGTGTGTCATCTCTTTCCCGAGGGGCTTGGTTTGGCAGTGGTGGGTTTTCCACGTGTGCTGTGATGACCATGGAGAAGAGACACATGGAGAGTGTGCTGCAGGTTGTCCCTGGGGAACCAGGGATCACAGAGCGTGGGTTCTGGGGGGTCAAGCATCTCTGCTTGGCTGGGGCTGGGCCAAACCTCCCCCTTAGCTGAAGGGTTGCCTCTTTCTCTTGCAAAAAAAAGTGGATGGAACATCCCTCACACTCAGTTTCTTGTGTTTCTGACATGGCCTGAGCTGCTTGGTGCTCCCCTCCATGTCTGTGGTCTGCTCATCTTCCACTGACGTGGCTTCAGTCCTGCCCAGCAGAGTGGCCTTGCTGGGAGAGCCCCTCTGTGGTGGCTGCAGGGGTTTGGAGAAGCAATGGTGGAGAAGGGTGGCCTCCCTGTTAGCTGTGGGCTGGGTTTACATCAGGGTTTGGGGTACGGATGTGCTGGGCTGGAGTCCCAGCCTGTCCTGCCATTCCTTGTGGTGGAAAGTACTTGAAGAGAGCTGTTTTGAGCTTTAGACCATGAGGGGACATCTGTCTACATCAGACCAACCAGGGGATCCTGCTGAGACCTGGAATCTTCCGTGGGTCCTGGTGGCTGGTCCAAGCCCATGGCAGGATGTCTCCTGGGCCCCATACGTCCTTGTCTGTCCCCACGCTGAGCCCTGACAGGGTGGAGAGGGTTCATGAAGGACCCCCCAGGACCTGCTGTAGGTATGAAGTGTTAACAGACAGGGATCCCAGACCTTGGCACTGCCTGTCCCTGGACAGCTGCCCAGTGTTTGCTGGTAGGGCCAGGGTGGGATGTCTCCTGTAGATGGTTCAGAGACGGTCAAGTTGAAGGTGGGTGGGTCTCAGCATCCTTCCTGGGTCTGTACAGCAAATGCACCCACCTCAGAGGGGACAGGAGGGTCTCTCCCTCCCAGAGATGTTCAGTGGAGGGTGCTGGGATTAATGCTGGGGTGTCTCCACGAAGCAGTAAGAGGAAAGGTGGGAAAGGGATGTCCCAGCAGACTGGATCCCTGAAATGGGAAACAACTTTGCTCCTGCCGGGCCTGGCTCTGCTGAGGAGGGAAGGAGGAGATGGTCCCTGCGTCAGCATATGGTGGCGACAGGAGCAGAATTCCAGGGACAACGCGACAATTTGGCTCTGGGATGCACAGGAAGAGAAGATGGAAATCCACCTGGATAGTCCCAGGTCCAGGGTCCACCCCGCAAAGCATCTGGGGAACACGGCCCCGTGTTCTCAGCATCAGCCTGAGGTTCACAACCCGCTTTTATCTGGGGCAGGAATAACTCTGGGGACACGGCGCAGCTCTCGGCTCCGGGGGTCTGCATCCCGTGGGAAGTTCAGCTTCCCCGGGCAGAGCCTCTGGTTGTGCTGGCTCTGGCAGCCGTGCCGTAACCCAGCGGGACCCCTTCCTCTGCCCCCGCGGCAGCCTTTACTGAAAAAGGCAATGCAAACCCTGCGGAGAATCCAGCGGCTTCGTCAGCTCCACCTCGCCGTGCCAGACACCAGGGTGCACGTCCCAGAAAGGCGTCCCGCTGCCTCCGTCCCCGCAGGGAACGAGCGGAGCCCGCCGCGGACAGACGGACCCTGGGGGAAGGACGGAAGGACGGAGCACCGCCGAACCTGCAAGTAAAGCCTTTTCCCATCCCTCGGGAGCTCCGCTCCTAGAAATTCCTCCTGCTTGGGCAGAAAGTGGTTTGCCTGCAGTCCTGGTGAGGGTGGTTGCTCTCGGATCTCCCCGGTGATGGTGTTTGCTCCTGGTTGCAACAGGGGGTTGTGCACCATGAGCAGCCACGTGGTGAATATTGACCCAGGGGAGCACCCAGAGCCGGGTCCTAGGGGACCCCCCCATCTGTGTTCCCTCAGCCCTTTGTCTCTGCTGGAGCTGGTGCCACTCTTTCTCCTGCCCTGCTCATTTTGGCCACAGAACCATCTCTGTTAGACCTTCCCAGGAGCCTGGAAGCATCTTTCTTCGGGGTTTTTCTCCTGGAGGTCTCGAATCGATCCCTAACGGGGAGCAACAGTTGGGTTGTGCTTTCCAAAGCGGGGTTATTTTTCAGCACCGTCCTGATGAATTGGCTCCAGTTCCTTCTTCTGTGTGCAGTCATTTTTATTCTCCTCTCTAGAAAAGCTTTATTTGGATTTAAGCATTTTCAGCCCCTCCCAGCTCTCCTCCATCAAACCCAGCTCCGCTTTCTCCTTGTAAGACATTAGTCTCGTTTCTCATTGTTATGTAATTGGGAATGTCTATTTTTGGTTATAAAAGTACTAATTTGGGTATATTTAAACGTGAGTAAACCGAGTAATTTCCCTAGTTGTTGGACAGCATCCATGACACCGTGCAATTAAACCCTGCTCGGTTCTGGCTCGGGTCCTGTCTTCTTCCAGTTCGATCCTTTGAGCAGATCAAACCTTTCTGGTGCAATTCTGCTTTATTGTCCAAATCGGGGTGTGTGTGTGTGTGTGTCTGTGTCAATTCCAGCTGATAAAACGTGCACCTTTCAGTGCTGGGTGTTGCTGACTTAACCTCCCAGCACCCAATTTTACCCCTGACTTGAGGGGGTCCTTATCTGGATCAGACCCTGGATCCAGAGCTGGGGGCCCCCTCCCCATCCCCTCCACACCGGCATGGATGGATACCAGTGTGGAGCAAAGCAGGGCTGTGCCAGGGCTGTTCTTTTGTTTGCTGGTGGGACTAAACTGTTTGAAGGTGGAACAGATATTTATTTTTTTTTTGAGCAAGATTGCTCCACTGGAAATTGGAAGGAAGCAACACCTGAAGTGTTAGTATCCCAGAAATTGCTTTCTGGCTGACATAGAAGAGTTTCTCCAGCTGCTTTTCCTAATTAGGCTCTGATTCTGCTTTGAATGCTTGGAATCACAGAGTAGTTTGGGTGGGAAGGGATCTTTAAAGCCCCCCCAGTGCCACCCCCTGCCCTGGGCAGGGACACCTCCCACCACACCAGGTTGCTCCAAGCCCCCTCCAACCTGGCCTTGAACCCCTCCAGGGATGGGGCAGCCACAGCTTCTCTGGGCAACCTGGGCCAGGCTCTCACCACCCTCAGCATAAAAAATTTCTTCCTTATATCCAGTCTGAATCTCCCCTCTTTTAGTTTAAAGCCATTACCCCTGTCCCTGTCTCCCTGGAGCCTTCTCTTCCCCAGGCTCTTGTGCTTTCCCATCCCATATCTATCTCTAGATCTTGTCTCCTGGACAAAAACCTGCATGGACTGAGAGGGTGGAAGAAGGTGGCGTTACCAGGAGTGTCTGGGTGTAGCCCAGAGCATGGGCTGAGCAGCCCCATCCCCAGTAAAAACCCATAACCCCTCTCCCTGCCCACTGGGATCCCCACTTTGGAGATGTCTGCAGAGGGAAGGGTGAGCCCTCACTACCAGCTGGCATCCTGCATCGGTAAACACCGCTCCCTACCTCTTTTTAAATAAAAATCTCATTAGATCTCTGCCATTCCCAAATTAACATTTAATTTGTGTTTCATACCCAGAAGAATCTCACCACTGCCATCCTCTTCCTTTGTGAGTTCTCTCCCTATTAAGCAATTTCTGTGCTCGCGTATCCTTTTTAGTTACTAAGGGAACATGAATCTTAATAAAATTCAATCAAATGTTCCTTAAATAACAGCTGCCTTCATTTAACTGTCTTATCAGGGAGTTGTTTTTTGCTTTTTTTTTTTTCTCTGCTCAAAATTCCCGGGAAATTAGGATCTGATTCTTCACATGGTAATGAAAAGGCAACACATCCCAAATGAGAGGGAAATCCTTTATTCTGAATACTACAGAAAATAATACTAGGGATACTGTTCAGTAGAAAATGTTGTATTTTATCCTGAATGTGCCTCTTCCTGCTTGCGCTTTTGATGTGAGTCAGTTGGGCATCTCCACATACATGATTTGTGCTTGGGTCACTTGTGTTGCAGCGGGGCCTGTCCTGAGCATCTCTGGCACCAAGAACCATGAAGGGGGATTTTCTTAACCCAGGTGTGTCCATGGGAAGCCTG
>JAHREE010000342.1:124931-148296 GCA_033628505.1 Tringa tobata
GCTGATGCACAGGGCTGATGGAGAACTGGAGAGAGATTCATGCAAACCTAAGAAGTGGCATCGCAGACACCAGCCGTGTGAAGAAGACCCTGGAGGGAGGAAGAAGAGCCCACCCGGACAGAACGGTCTGGACTTGGGGCAGCAGAGAGACCTCGATTTACTCAATTCACTGTTTTTCAGACTCTTTTTTTTTTTAGTGCATTTTGTTTGGCTGCATTAACCAGAGATCCTCCATCTCTGTCGTCACCTTGGATTGACCAAGACGAATGTGACAACCAGAGAGGAGTGACCTGCAGCCCCCGTTTGGAGAAGTGCTCCTGACTTGGGGTGGGGGGAGACCTGGCCACGAGCACCGGAATCACACGGACGGGGGGGCTGGGGGTCAAGGAAAATGTGTTTGCAAAATGAAGCTCTGACTCTCCCTGCCAGGCTGCAGAGACCACCCCTATCCCCATCTCGCTCCTGCTGGTGGGAAACTGTTCCTGGGGTTTTCAAACACTCGCAGGGGGGGTGGTGGCCAGGAAATCTGTCCCTGCAGGATGCCACCCGCCTCCTGCCGAGCCCTCCAGCCCCTCTGGCACTGGGAGCATCCAGATATTCCCTACCAGCCTCATGACATGTTTCCTGCCAGATTAGTTTGTCCAACCACATTCAACCATGCAATTTTTTGCCTTTCCCCAGTGCTCCCCCTTGTTTACAGAAGGACACCTTAACCCCTGGAGCTTTGGAGAAGCCCTTCCAGCTCCAACCTTTGGAGGGCAGGGATGCCTTGAGTGTGAAAACCCCCAAGTTCCCTACAGGAGCCTGTGGTCCCGGGGCCTGGCTGGGTCATGCTGTGAGGTTTGCGACCTGAACTTCACTCAGAGGTGACCTTTCCTGTTTGACAGAGGAGCCCGAAAGGAGCGGAGGACACGGAGAGGACAGAGAGAAGACAGAGCACAGCCAAGGTAGGCGCGGGATGGTTCCTGCAGCACCATCATGACAACGCAGAAGCCAAGGAGAAACGAGAGCTGCTGGGAAATGCACTAATACCACACCACAGCTCCTTCCAGAGCTGCCCCCAGCCCCCCCCTCACATTTCCTGGGCTGTGGGGTGGCACATTGGCCCGTGACCACGAGGGACAGGCAGCTTCCCCGTGCTCCTTGCCGGCTCAGACTGACAGTACCTTGGTTAGAGGAGACAGGCAAGAGCTGAGCAGAGGGAGGGAGTCCCTGCTCACAAGGTTTGAACCTCTGGCAAAGCTTTCAGGAGCTCTTTTGCGGTGTGTGGCTGGGTTTTGACTCAAGCACCCCACGAAGCGGGGCGCCCCTGCCGTGGCCGAGGGGGGTGGCTGAGCCCGGAGGGACATTTCCCATCAAGTTGTACAGTGCAGGTTGTGGTGGGGGGAAAGAGGTGGTGGCAGGGGGTGCAGCGAGAGAAGAGGCAGCTGTTTCCAGGTGGGGAGGGCGAAGGCTAAAGACTGTACTGTCGGTTGGGTGGGTGGGATCTCACGGACGTTAGTAGAGCTGGAGCTGGAGCTTCATCCTCAGTGCTTGGCCCAGCTCCCCTGCTAAGTAGTTGAGGTGGTTCTTGGCCTCTAGTTTCTGCAGTTCCCTCTTGCGGTACAAGGGCACGCTCACGATTTCCAGCAGGTAGGTGCCAGGCACTATTTTCTTGCGGCCGAGGTGCAGGTAGCTGAGCCCCTCCTTCTGGTGGATGCGGAAGTAGCCATCCTCATTCCCGTGGGAGATAAGGTACCGCACGCGGTTCTCCAAGGGCTCCACAGCCGGCAGGAGCTCCAGGATGTGCTCCTTGTGAGCCAGGTCAGAGAGGTTCAGCATCATGGACAGAGGAGCGTCCACATCCATGCTGGCCAAGTTCACAGCGTGATCCTTCAAAAGGAACCAGGCACGTTACTCACAGGTAGCAAGAAAACTCATGGCCAGGTGAAAGACTTGATTTAGAGGAGTTCTGCCCCATGGGCCACCTCAAAGCAGCTCTGAGAAGTGGCTACAACTTCTACGGTCCTTGCTTTCCTTCAAGTGTTTCTCAGTACCCTGTTTGTGTCTCTGAGACTGAGCCAGCCCTTACACAGCCCTCATCTTCAGGGGAAGGACCAATAACTTCAGAAGCATTTTCCTCCCAAGGCCTGAAGGGCCCATTACGACCTCCCAGTCCAGTGAACTTCTTGGGGGGAGCCTTGGACAGAGGCCAGAACTTCCCTCCAAGGAATAACCTGTATTTATGGTGGCAGGTCCAGTCTGTCCCCCCAAGTGACCCAGGTCTTGCCTTGCTCCACCCCATCCAGGATGCCATGGACTTCTTACCTGGTGCTTCTCAGTGCCATTGACGCTGCGTCGCTGCCGACCCCTCTTGGGGTAGCCATTTATCTTGCACTCATAGCAGGTTTCGGGGGAGAGCAGGTTGTCTTCATCTTCTTCTTGGGGAGCAGGAAGGTAGGAACCTTTCCCAAAACCCAAGCCAGAAATACAGTGTCTGGTGGCAGAAAAGCAGAAAGACCCATCTCAGATTCATGCTTCAAGAAGGAATCTTACCATTGCCCTCACAGGTTCTCTATGTGGCACCCAGAACCACATGGAGGATCATGCCTGGGTAGAGGACATGGCTTGTACAGAATGGCTTGTTCACAGGACATGTCTCAGAGATCCGGCCACAACTTGTGGAGACCTCTGGAGATCATCTAGTCCAACCCAGAACAGGTTGCACTGGAACATGCCCAGGTGGGGTTTGAATGTCTCCAGAGATGGAGACTCCACCACCTCTCTGGGCAGCCTCTTCCAGGGCTCTGCCACCCTCACAGGAAAGAAGTTCCTCCTCATGTTTAGATGGAACTTCCCATGTTCAAGTGCCTGTGGGGAAAACCTGCTGGCTGCTCCCTTACCCTTGTCCTGCTCGGAAGTAGCCCCCGGGACAGCCGCAGAGGTAGCCTCCATCTGTGTTGGAGCAGCCATAGCTGCAGGGGCTGCCACCCGCTGAGCATTCATCCACGTCCTGGCACCCACCGAAGGCTTGGTCAAAATCAAAGCCAGAGGGACAGACGCACTTGAAGCTCCCCAGAGTGTTGTAGCAGGAGGCAGAGCCGCAGGCGGTGGGGCTGGAGCACTCATTTTCATCTGCACCCAAAGACACCAGAACTGGTCAGGAACTTACTGGAAGGGAGCTCCTGTGCTGCTGGTGCTCCCCACCCCGTGTGCCCAAGGTAATCTGCCCGTGGCCATGGCTGAGCTGGCAGCAGGCTCCCTTCTCCTGGCTCCCCTGAGGGAACTCGTCCCATGCAGGGCCCTAAAGGACGGCCTTGATAATTTTTTATATCCTCCTGCAACGCAGGGAGCTGCTGGTGTCAGGAGCACCGGGAGCTCAGCACTCTGCAGAGCAGCTTCCTGATGTTCCTGATGTTCCCTGATGCAGAGAGAACCTGGGACAGGGCAGGGGGACCGACTCTGGGCACAGGAATGGCCTTTCCCTGGGGCAAGGGCAGTAGATCAGTGCTGGGTTAGCAGAGGTGAACCCAGAATCCAGTGTCAGGGACAGCCAGGGGTGTCTGGAGAGGGACTCGAGGTGCAGCTGGCCTCTATCCCCCATCCCCACAGCTACAGGACACCCCACCCCACACTCACCCACACACTGGTTCCACTGGTAGTGCTGCACGTAGCCCTGTGGACAGCCACAACGATAGCCTCCCAGCACGTTCTGGCAGCCGTGCTGGCACCGGTGGTTTCCATCACACTCGTCCACATCTGCAACGTAACACAGACAGTGGTGAGAGAACTTCTCCCTGTCTCGTGGGCAGCGCTGGGTGCACAGGGACCACGTGAACATGGCACAGGCCTGGCAGCCAGAGTCCTTGAGGGTGCTCATGTGGGTGGGCCGTTCTTCTGCCTAATTATGTCTCTGCAGCTTGGAATTGGGTAACACCTTCAACCCCAAGGCCCACATACATCACCTGGCAGCCCCTGCTTGGGTGTTTTTGGATTTAAAGTCTGGCTTTTCCTTCAGCGTGGTGGGTTTTGTCCAGCATGAGATCTCCCCCAATCAGATAAAGGACCATTCGTTTCCTCCCCTTGGCTGCTATGGTTGCAGCACCAAGACCTTCATCTACTTGTCCAAGAGCCAGTGTCTCTCCAGGCAGCTCAGGCACCGACCTTTCCCTTGCACCAAGGCTTCCCGTGCAGGGTTCTGGTGCCCCACAATAAGGAATAGTCCCTTCTTGGCTGGACTCAGCTGCCTTAGAGACTGTGAGTGAACTGGGAACTCTTCCACGTGGAACACGTGTGTGGTCAAAGCCCCAGAGACCAAGACCCACCTTCACAGTTGACACCAGAGCTGTCCAGGGAGAATCCTTTCTGGCACTCGCAGTTGTAACTGCCCGGCGTGTTGAGACACTGTCCTTTGGCTCCGCACAGAGAGGGTTGTGCCGTGCACTCGTTGTTGTCTGCAAAACACCCGTGGCCGCCTGTCAGTCCATATCTCCACAGACGTGGCTGTGGGCAGCTTTGCAGACAGCTACCTTGCACCCTGGAGCTCAGCCCAGGGTGAGCAGCTCAAAGTCAGATGCCCAACTGGAGAGAGGCAGAGCTCCAGACCCAGATCTGGGGGGTTGGAATGACTTGAAGGACTCTCCTAGGCTTAAAGCTCCCCCACGGGGACCTTGGTGGTGCTGTAGAGTGAAGCAGAGAATGACTCTACTCACCGATGCAGGAGGAGTGGTGCTGGGTGAAGCCTGGGGGACATTTGCAGTTGAATCCTCCGATGATGTTCACGCAGAGGAACTGGCAGTTGTGCTGCTTGGTGGAACATTCATCCAAGTCTAAAGCAACAAGAAAGAACGTGTGTCTCAATTTATCTTATCTTTGTGGTCTGTCAATTGACCTCATCTCTGTGGCACCCGCAGGTACATGGTGACACACAGTGGTCCTGGGCAGACCAGGGCCTGATGTGGCTCAGCCTCAGGAACAACACACACAATTCTTGCATGAGAACAAGTCCAGGGAGCCTCTTCCCACCTCAGCTGCTGATCGTATACAGACACATCTGGAAGATGCCCGTTTTCCCTGCCTTTCCTGTAATCCCCAAATCCCAGACTCTCCCAGATTCTCAGGCCACCTTCCTGATCCATCAGCACCCTGAGAGGTGGGCAAAGCCCCAGCCTAGCAGATGCCGGAGGAACCCTGATAGTGCCCAGACCACCCCTAGGAGACCTGCAGATTCAAGGCTCCTGGAGTTCAGCACAGATTGGGATATGCTGCGTGGTCTGTAGGAAAGGGCAAGGAATATTATTTTTTTCCTGATGAGACAGATCTAGAGTGTCTGCAGAGGGATGAAACCCTGATGCACCAGTCCATGAGGGTCCATGGCACTTTTTCCACATCTAGCCTTGTCCTGTGGCTGAACAGAAAGACTTGGCTGTTCTTGAACATGTTTTTCAGCTCTTGCCACCCACCCCTGCTGCTAGAGATGAGGCAGGGTCTCTGCTGCCTTCTCCTGGGTGAATACCTTTGCAGATCTTCCCATCTTCTTGTAGAATGTACCCTCGGGGGCAGGAGCATTGGTAGCTGCCTTCTGTGTTCTTGCAGATGAAGTTACACGGCTTCGGGGACTGGTTACACTCATCCAAATCTAGACTCGAGAGACAAGACACATCAGCATTCACAGGTTGTGCTGCTGGACTGGTCCCCACCACCCCTTGGACCGTGCAGTTGACCAAGGGGCTCCTGAATACAAGGTGATCCCAGGTCTCACGACCCCACATAACTAAGGGGTCAGATAGCCCTACGGATCCTGGCACCCCCTGCTCCAGATAAATGCATCTTTTCCACTCTCCAGGAAGCAGGTAAGGAGAGACAGAGGCTTTGAGGGAGCACCTCGGTTTGAGCCAGCACAACACATCTAGGAGATCTGCAGGAAAAGAGGTGAACCACCTCCCTGCTCAGACATGAGATGTTGTGTGACCTGGTGGATCTGAGCAACATCTTTCCCAGCCCCCTCCTGGCTGAAGAGACAGGCAGGTGCTCCTCCTGAGTACAGGGAACATCAGGGATGGGGCCAGCCCTACACACCTGGAGCTTTGTCACCTCTGCCCAACAGGGAGTAGCAGCCATGGCTCTGACAAAGCCCACAACTTTGAGCCAGGCTGGAGGGCATAGAGGTGGAGAAAAGGGCAAGGTTGTTTCAAGAGCAATCCCATCCTGGTGCTCAAGGTCATATCTGCTCTACCCTTGGCACAGAGCTTGGTTTCTGGGAGCCAAGGCCTCTAGGACACACAGCTGCTGGCACGGTCCTGAACACCACCTCAATGTTGGAAGTACAGCACATCCCCAGTTCCTTCAGTGTTTCCCCAGATGCCTGCAGCTGTGATTCCTGGGGTGCCTTTTATGTCAACACCTGGGTTCCCAACGTGGCACCCAGGCTGGGTAGAACCAGCTCCTCTGCCAGCCAAAGCTCTGGCTGCCCACAGACTTTCAGCTCTGGATCCCACTCCCTGCCAGTCCCTGTGAGCCCTGGGCTCGGAGGGAGAGGCCAAGGAGCCCGGGTTTTAAGGAATTAAACAACACGGAGTGACGACTTTGATGTACAGAGGACCATGCAATAGGGCATGGTCCAAGGTGGGGGTTACAGGATCTTCTCTTTCCATGCTGAAGAGCAGAGGTGGGAGCCAGCCAGGGGTTTCCTTCTCCCAACTCACCCACGCAGGCTGTGCCCGTGATGTCTGCGGTGTAACCCAGCCTGCAGTGGCAGCGGAAGGAGCCGATGCTGTTGATGCACTGCCCGTTCTTGCAGAGGTTGGGCAGGACCTTGCACTCGTCGATGTCTGCAGGAGGGAGGGAAGGACCTGTTAGTGCCAACGCTACCTCTGTCCCCATGCTCCTGTGCCAGCACCGTGCCAGGGTGGCTCAGACTCTCCCTGGGATGCCAGAAACATTTAGGGAGTCATAAGATAACGTTGCAGAAGCTTCTTGTCCACTCCTGGCACCGTGTAGGTCTGTCCCAGCCGGTTCCCAGGGGAATTCTGCCTGTACCCACATCTCCATTTTGTCCCCACTGCCTTGAAGGTGGTTTGGGCCCCATCTCACCTCTCCCATCAGTGGAGTAGCCTGGTCCATGAGGACACATTTTCTTGTACTGGGCGGTTCCAGGGAGGGGGCAGAGCTCGCACTGGGGGCCCCAGCTGCGCCCGCTGTTGCAGCAGCACTCGGATTTGGTGACCAGGTTGCGGTTGGTGGAGGACATCTGGCACATGGTCTGCAGGACTTCAGTGAAGCAGAATCCTTGGCGGGTGTCTGGAAAGAGAGGGTGGGGATACGAGGTCAGGATCTGAGATGGTGGCAGCACCAGGGATAACCCAGCAGCCCGTGCCAGTTCCAGCTCGGAGGGCAGTGTGGTTTGGATAACGCTAAAGGTGATGCCCCAACAACCCTTCCCCTCAGAAACCCTGAAACACCTGAAAAGTATTATCTACTACTAAAGAGAGGCTGCTCAGGACCCACCAGGACTTAGTAATTACCGATACACTCTGTGCCAGAGGGACTGACTTCAAAACCTTCGTTGCAGTCACAGCGGTAACTTCCCACCGTGTTGATGCAGCGGCCGTTGGGGCAGATTCCGGGCTTGGTGCGACACTCGTTCTCATCTGTGAAGGAAGGAGCCAAAGAACTGTGGTCAGGGACAGGACAAATTTCAGCTTTCCACCATTCCCCATGCTACCACTCAGTTTGAAACACCCTCACATAGTTCTTGAGGACCCCTCCCACATCCTCAGGCAGCTGAGAAACACATCCACCTGCCCTGGACCTCCCCAAAACAAGGGTGGCTGGGGCCTCTCCATCCAGTGTTGGCCTTTCCAAAAGCAGCTCAGTGCAAAGAAGCTTGGCACAGACACAGAAAGACTCAACGGAAAGGACACAGGGCATAACGTGGTGTCATCCTGTGCTGGAACTGTGCAGACCTATGGTCCAGAGTTCATAGAATCACAGACTGGTTTGGGTTGGAAAGGACTTTAAAAATCATTGAGTTCCAACCCTCTGCCATAGGCAGGGACACCTCCCACTAGACCAGGTTGCTCAACTGGTGAGCAGTGGAGAGGTTTTGTTGGTGCAGGCATCTAGCAGGACATACAAGGAAGCTCTGACATGTGGGAAACCCTGGGAAGGAGCTGTTTGACAGAAGAACATACAATAAAGTGTACATAAAATGGACGATGCCTAGAAGAAGGTGGTCTCCAGCCCCACTGGGAACCCCTCCCAGCCTGGCCCTCGGTACCTGTGCAGCCCTCTCCATCGGGCCTGCGCTGCATTCCGGGGGGGCAGATGCACATGAAGGTGCCGATGAGATTCTTGCACAGCATCCCTCGAGACTCGCAGTCGTGCAGGCCCTCTGCACACTCATCCAGATCTGCAACCGAGAACCTCGTGAGACCACGTACAACCTGCCAGCTCTGCGGCACCGGGGGTGGGGGGCAACTAAGAACAGAGCCCTCCCATCTGCACCTCTCCATAAGTCCTCACTGCCTTGTGCTGGACTGCTGGGCACACGGCGTGGACACCAAGGGAGGTGAGAGTGAGCACAAGCCCAGAGGTGTCAGCTCAGAAGTTCTACTTTCTCTCTGCACAGCACCAGGGACCAGCAAAGCGCAGGGGTCTGGGGGGAGTGGGGGAGCTCCCCCGGTGGGTGCAGAAGGAGAATTTTACCTCTACACATTCTCCTGTCTTCTCGGAGGGCGTATCCAGACGGGCAAGTGCACTCGTAGGAGCCGAAGGTGTTGATGCAGCGGAAGGCACAGAGCAGAGGATTCAGTGCACACTCGTTGATATCTGGGAGGCAGGAGAGAGGAGAGGGCTCAGCTCTGTGCTCTCAGCAGAGCCAGCTGGGCACTAACGGTGGTGGACCTCCCCAGGACAGAGTCCCCCCCTCCTTTCATTGTGCATTCAACTCATGAGAACTTTGTTCCACCAAGGCTTCCAGTCATGGGCTTCACTGGCAGAGGGACAGACACCTGGTGTCTCAGCAGCTTTGATGGGGACAGGGGCACGGCTCCTTGGTGAGGCAGCTCCTGCATTTAGGCAGGGCTCCAGGTCTCCTCCTGGCCTCCAGCCTCAGAGGAAGCCAGAGGGGACAAGTGCTCCACACTCATGTGGAGATGAGCCCCAGCCAGCTTTTCTCCACTGTCCATGGAAGGCTGATCTGACTGCTGCTCAACCAGTCAGCGGGGTCCCACAGCAGTGTTACCTTCACAGGTCATCATGGGTCCTGGCTCAAAGCCCTCATCGCAGGCGCACTCGAAGCCTCCCACCACGTTGGTGCAGGTGCCGTTCCCACAGGGGTTGCCGATGGAGCACTCATCCGTATCTGGAGAGAACCAGGACCAACATCAGGTGGATGAATTAGGTAGGAAAGATGCAGGGTGGTCTCTTCTCGCAACCAGAGCATTCAAAGAAACCCAGCAGAGCCAGGGGTAAAAAGCAAAGGGGCAGGGGAGAAGCAAGTTCCTCCTCTCCACACGCACACACGCCCGTGTTCATAGCCTCTGATGTAAGGAGGACAAAAGGAAGAGGGAGCAGGAGCTCCCCGTGCAGATCCTCACCCACACAGTTGACTCCTGTGTAGTCCAGGTTGTACCCAAAGGGGCACTCGCAGCGGAAGGACCCATCGGTGTTGATGCAGGCTCCGTTTATGCAGACGCCCAGGTTCTCTGAGCATTCATTAACATCTGGAAGGAAAACCAAGGCAATGAAGCCTCATGTGAGCATGAGGTCAGAAACACATTGTTGTCCTCTCAGGACTGACTCTGAAATCCCAGGTATTCCTCTCCACAGCTGGGGGCTGAACCTTTGGTGAGCAGAGACCTTTAGAGGGAACCCAGTCCTACATCCCTCCCCTCCTGCCACTGGGATTCAACCCTGCTCTCCAGATAGCCTAAATTTAGTTGCTTCTAGGCAACCCCCTCCCCCCAACCCCAAATTTCTTCTCCTCCCTAGATAAGACCTTACCTTCTCGGGTGTCACCTGGGCCTGGGATGGCTCCATGGCCATATGGACACAACTCCTGGAAGGCAACTGGGAGAAAGCAGAAGAGTGAGTTATGTTTACAAGTACTTCTACTCACAGAAGCAGAAATGTGCTTTTGGAGGCTTTTAGAGCACAACTGAGAACTTGACAGCTCACTGCCCATGGGAGGCCACAGAAGCCCAGCTGGTGGGGAAACATCTGTGCTTGCCTTGGATCTGGAGGTACTGAGATGCTTTTGCCTTATCTAAAGCCCCGCAGAGAACCGGGAGCACATCCAAAACAGAAATAAACCTGACTGTGGTCGCTGGAGACCCAGGGAATACTGTCATCCAGTCAGGGCTACCAGGTTTCAAGGCAGTGCTCTCCAGATGGAGGAGCCCGCTTTGCTGGACATCTCGCATTTCTGGTTGTCTTCTCTGACCTGCACACCTTCCCCACACTCTGCACATTGGAGACACACGCAGCCATCTCTCCCGAGGAGCCAGGTCCCAGCACACCTACCGTTTCCCTCCTGCGGGCACAGCTCACAGGGGTCTCCCCAGCCTTCTCCTGGCATCTTGCTGCAGCAGCACCGAGCTTTGGTGGTGTTGAAGGCCTTGGGGACAGAGCACTTTCCGTTGTCAAAGCGAGTGAAGCAGAAGCTCTGGCGAGTATCTGTAGGAGGATGGGGAAACGCAGGGGTCATTGCAGACAACCAGGATGGTCCCCTCCCCACCACCATGACCCCCACTCACCAAAGCACCGTCGGCCGTTATCAGAGAGCACAAAGCCTGGAGGACAGACACACTGGAAGCTGCCAGGGGTATTGGTGCATGTCCCAAAGAGGCAGATGTTGGGCTCCTCTTCACATTCGTTGATATCTGGGAGCAGAGGGGACACACTACTTACGGAGCAGCCAAAGCTCACCCCTTTCCTCATTGCATTAAAACCAGCTGTGAAGTCTGGGGAGCTCTGATGCCCACAGGACATCACCCCCAGCCCGAACCCTTAAGCCACCCTCAGGGCAAACGGGACAATGAAGAGGTCAAATCCACCAAGCCTTCTCCATCATGGGAGCAGGCCTTGCCTTGCTCTGTGTCTAATTGCTTTCAAGAAGACATCTAGGGGTGGTAATGAATGCCCCAGCCCACTCAGGAAGAACGTGGTTGTGCTGAGAGTAGTCTGAGGTGACCACACGCCATGCTGGAAATGGAGGAGGAGGCAGAGAGCCAACATTACCGATGCAGTTGTCGTTCTGCACCTCATACCCAGGGGGGCAGATACAGCGGAAGGAGCCCTCCAGGTTCTGGCAGGTGCCTGGGGAGCAGGTCCCAGGCAGGCTCACGCACTCGTTGATGTCTGCAGAGGAGGGGAAACAACCAGAGAGCGTGTCTGTGCTCAGCTCAGAGGGTTTGGGTGCAGGCCCTACCTGCAGCTCCACCCTGCTTTGCCCTAAAGATGCCAGAGAAGCAGATAAGATATTTTCTAGGATGCTCTACCTTGTGTGCCCTGGGAACAAGGACTTATGTCCATGCAAGAGGGAGAGTGATGGACACAAGGGCACAATATGTCAGTCTGCCCCCACCGCCCCAGCCTGCAGGGTGGTTCCACTGCTCAAGTTGCCTCTGATGGGACCAGCTTGGAGGCCAGGTCTCATAGCACTGCACCGTGCCACCCATGCCAACATACATCTAAACTGACTGGGAAGGTCCAGCCTGCTGCCCAGACACTCACCTACACAGTTCTTCCCATCAGGGGTCCGGTCATACCCCTCTTGGCACAGGCACTGGAAGGAGCCGATGCTGTTGATGCACTGGCCGTTTCGACACACCTGCCCCACCAGGGATGAACACTCATCAATGTCTGTGGGAGGGAAAGGATGAGCACAGCGGGAAGAGATATGCAGGGCATGTGGGTGTCACATACAGCTACCCCTACAGCCACTGCCAGGTGACACCCAGAGCTGAGCCCCCCCACGTGTGACACCCTATGCCCCACAGCAGTCGCCACGTTGACCCCAATTAGCAATCCACGTGGTCAGGACTTCACGTCACTCACCCATGCAGTCGTTATTGTGCGTTAGCTCAAAGCCAGGGAAGCAGAGGCAGTTGTAGGAGCCCACTGTGTTCTTGCAGGTCCCGTTTCCACAGGGCTGTCGGTCACACTCATCGATATCTGCAGAGAGAAGAAGGTCAGAGCTGATTCAGGGGCTCAGTGAGCCAAGAGCTCCTGTCCTGGGTGTGCAGACAGGGTCCAGGCAGCCCAACACCCCTGTGGCTTGCAGGGTCAGCTGGAGATCAAGAGGACACCGTGGCCCTTGACTGTCCTTGGCACTCCCCAGCGGGTGCTGGAGAGACCTCAAGTCCACACTGCTATCTGATTCATGACAGGGCTGGGGCAGTCATAGAATCACAGAATGGTTTGGGTTGGAAGGGACCTTAAAGATCATTGAGCTTCCACCCCCTGCCCTGGGCAGGGACACCTCCCACCAGACCACGTTGCTCCAAGCCCCCTCCATCCTGCCCTTGAACCCCTCCAGGGATGGGGCAGCCACAGCTTCTCTGGGCAACCTGGGCCAGGCTCTCACCACCCTCACAGCAGAGTCCCTCCCCAGCTTTCCTGGAGCCCCTTGAGTGACTGGAAGGGGCTCCAAGATCTCCCCGGAGCCTTCTCTTCTCCAGGCTGAACCCCCCCAACTCTCTCAGCCTGTCCTCCCAGCAGAGGGCCTCCAGCCCTCCCAGCATCTCCATGGTCTCCTCTGGCCCCACTTCAACAGCTCTGTGTCCTTCCTGTGCTGAGGACTCCAGAGATGGATGTGGTGCTCCAGGTGGGGTCTCCCCAGAGCGGAGCAGAGGGGTGGGCAGTCACACTGTCACACTGACCCATGCACATGGTCTGCTCCCCTGTGGCCTTGAAGCCGTTGTGGCAGATGCAGACGTAGCTGCCCTCGGTGTCCACGCAGTCCCCGTGGCTGCAGACGTTGGGGATCTCCTGGCATTCGTTGCGACCTGAAACAAAGCAAAGTGGGCTGTAACGAGCAGGAGGGATGGAGCAGATGGGAAGAGGCAGGGCACTGGTGTCTTCTGCAGACCCCTGCCTGCTGGTGGGATGAATGGGGCCTCTATTTTCTGAGGTGACTTCCCAGAGAACGATACTTATGCACTGAGATAGGTAAAAAATTAATTTAATTGGAGAAAGTGGCCTGAGCTGCCAGACTAAAGCTGCGCTTCACAGTGACCTTTTTACTTATCCCTCAGTAGCCCACAATCCCTGGGAATTGTTCCGAAAGCACAAGTATCCCCCAATCCCAGCTCAGCCAAAGTCATATTTCCCAGGCTTGACAAAAGACCAGGAACCCACGCACGGGACTGGCACGTCCCTCGTGCTGTCCTTCCTCGGGTGGCCTGAGAAACCACCTGACGAGCCCAGGGCCGGGGTGTCAGCGCCTCCCCCACGTGTCTCTGGAATAGGTAGCAAAGAGCTCCCGTCTTACCCACGCAGGCTCCGCTAGGCGACAGCTTGTATCCTGTTGAGCATTCGCACCTGTAACTGCCCGGGATGTTGATGCAGTCGGCGTTGCGCTGGCAGAGGTTCTCCCCACTGCTGCACTCGTCGATGTCTGCGGGAGGAGAGAAAGGCAGAGTGACCAGGGCTCACCCAGGCACCTTCGTCCCGGCAGGGCTCAGTGGAGTCAGCTGAATTTTATTTAACCCCAATCAGGGTTGAATTTTCCACCTTCGCAATCGAATAATGAATTTTAGTTTCAAGGCAAAACTTTGAAGCACACTTGCAAACTTTTTCTAAAGAAAGAAACCACCCAAAAAACAGAGGAGGGGAAAGACAAGAGAGGAACGTGAATGAAAATCGTCGTATTTTTGTCCAACCATTGATGCAGAAAATGAAGATTTCAAGAACATGTCGATAGCCCCAGCCCTCATCCTGGTGCCCCACGAGCTGGGGAGATGCTAGTGCCTCGCTGGGAGCCCCCACCCTCCCGGGCACCCTCGTCAGCCTTGCCCTGGCTGCCCCGTTACCTTCACAGATGAGCAGGATGTTGTTGTAGCTGAATCCAATGGGACACTCGCACCTGAAGCTGCCGATCTGGTTGATGCAGACACCGTTGGTGCAGATGGCAGGGATCTCACTGCACTCATCGATATCTGCACACAGAAAACAAGCTCTCAGCATCCCGGGAAGGCAAGCAGGGAGGAGGGCATCCCCCGGCTCTGGGAGATTGCTGCCCTTGGTCATGCTAAAAAGACCACAAGCAGGAAAGGGACACCAGATGAATAGTAGAGCAGCTCTTGGAGGACTGAAACTGGACCCTGCAGATCATGCCAGGGCCGCTCTGTAGAGGTCTGGGTCCCCAGCAGAGCCACACAAGACTCCAAGCTGTAGGAGACATGGGATCTCTGGCAGAGCCTGCACAGCACATGTTGGGAGGGATCCCACCCAGGACATCCACCTTGTTTCCTCCGAGTGTGCCCCTGCAGTACCACGGGCACCTGCTCAGGGTCTGGGACCAGGCTACAAATGGGAAGTCCAGGGGGCTACTGAGATATTGAGATGGCTCCAGGGTCCCTGACCCCATTGCTGTGCCCAGCACAATCCACCACCAGCCCCGCACTGACACCTTCCACTGCACTTTCTTCCTGGAAGCAGAAGATGAACCCATCATCCTCCTCCTCGGTCCCCTGGCTGGGGGGATGAGCTAATGATGAACTAATCTCTGTCTCACAAACTACCAGCAAGTCCATCTTTCAAGACTGCAAGACATCTGTAGATAGCCCACAAATCCCAGGACTTTCACCAGCTCCTCTGGCTTTCTATCTACCAAAACACAAACCTGAAAGCTTGGCTGTCAGCTGTGCCCTGCTGCTGTAGGGCTGGTGCTGCTGGCACTGTGAGGGCCAGGACTATCACAGGTCTCTACCTGGCCAATGGCCACTTTCTGTTGTCACTGGCCACCTCTCTCTCTCCAGGTGGGACAGCAACTGAGGCACAATTGCAGATGTGAGAAGGTCCAGGCACCCAGCCACTCAGGACCTAGGCTTGAAGGCTCGGTCAGCTGCTTGCAGCCATGTCTGCCACCTCTTTTCCTTGTTTCTTCTCTGCTCAGGGCTTAATTTACTGAGGGATGGGAAGGGGACGAGCTAACAGGCACTGTGGGAAGGATGCAGAGGGGCAGAGAGCAGATGTGGGTCCGCAGGGCGTGGGGGATCTACTCACCGATGGGCTTCCCTGTGTGGATGTCGATGATGAACCCAGGGGCCTGGTTCCCACACAGGATCTGGTACTCGGCTGTAAGGGGGAACACCAAGGTCACGGTCATGACCAGCAGGAGCGAAGGGGACAGGGACCAGCTATGGTTGGAGTGAGTGGAGGGGGGGTCTGACAGGCAGGAGGGGATTGGCACGGTGCTCGGTGGGGCATGGCATGGGCCAGCACATGAGGAACCCCAAGAACACGTATGGCACCAGGCAAAGGGCTTAGACACACGTGCCCTGCAGGGCACACGCACACAACGACGTGCACACACATGGCATTTGCATGTCTTGCACGCAGGTACAGACTCACCCCTACATGCTATGACAGCCAGCACTCCCCATTGCAACCCCATCACCCACACCCAGCTGGCATATCATCTCCTCTCCACAGACACCATCCTGGTCCCCAGTGTCCTTCCAGCATCCCCACAGTGCTCACCCACAAGTGCTGCCACCGGACACAATGCTCTCTCTTGTCCCCCTCTATTTTCCTAGTGCTGTGCCTCAAAAGTGCACAAAATCACTGGAAAAGCAAGGGGGCAACCATGGTATGAAGATGCCCTTCCAGGAAGGTTGACTTACGGCTGGCTGGTGTGGGGCAGGGCTCGCATGGCTTGTTCCAGGCCTTGCCGATGTTGTAGGAGCAGCAGCACATCTTCTTGGTCATGTTGAAGGAGAGCTCGTTCTCACAGGTGTCGTTGTAGTTGCGATAGCACACGCTCTTCCTCATGTCTGCAAAGGCAGCACAGAGTGTCTCACTCGTGCCAGCCCTGGGAATGGGTGCTACCAACCCTGGGAATGGGAGCTACCAACCCTGGGAATGGTGCTACCACCAGCCCTGGGAATGATTCTACCACCAGCCCCAGGAATGGGTGCTACCAACCCTGGGAATGGGTGCTACCACCAGCCCCGGGAATGGCTGCTACCAGCCCTGGGGCACTCATTGCTGGGGATATGCCAAACTGCCCTGTCCTGGTGCTCAGGGACTGCAGGTGACACTCAGGGGACCCCAAAGTGGCTGCAGTGGTGGGGTGAAGCCCTTTCCCACTAAGAGCCTTAGGTCCTGCCCCATAGCAGGCAGAGACGATGCTCTTCTGGGTCTCCCACCATCCCGTGCCAGCCACCCTCCCTATAACTGCTGGCAGGGCAAGAGTTAGCCCCACTGGCACAGGCAACGTGCATGGCGTAGGGATGTGGTGAGGCACCAGTGGACTCAGATGTCCCAAATCCCAGCCCTGGCTCCCATCATTTCTGCTCCATCTCCTCAGCCACGTCACCCAAAGCACAGCCCAGGGGCTGGGCACAGGCAGGGCACGGCCAGACCCTTTCCCCCAGGCTGGGACCACGCCATACCCATGCAGTTGTTTCCTCCGTTGACTTGCATGTACTCGGGGGGGCAGACGCAGGTGTAGTTGCCCAGGGTGTTGTAGCAGGTCCCAGGGCCACAGATCCCAATGTGGGCAGAGCATTCATCAATATCTGCCGAATAAAGGAGGCGGGAGGTCAAAGCGCTGGGCACAGGGAGAGAAGGGTCTGACACGGGGTTGGGGGAAGGTTTGGCACGAGGTATGGACGAGCCTGTGTTATGGCTGGAGAAAACCCATACAATTTATTGTCGTTTAGACAATTATTCTATCACCTGATGACTCCTCCCCACCTGGAAAGGGGAATCGGGGAAAGCAAGGAAACACGAGGGTTGACATATAGATAGATTTAACAGGATAAAACTAAATAATTAGCAATAATACCAAAGAACCAGTATTAATCCCAGTACTAATATAAGATATACAAGGATTATACTCAGCCAATTCTACTGTAGGAAGCTGGGCACTCCCAGCAGGGACTGTAAATGTAGGGTAGTGAGAACACTGCAGCTTCGGGAGGAAGGGAAGGGCTCAGGGATCTGGCACCAGGGCAAGGAGTTGTCTGGACCAGCCACCCTCAGGGAAGAGAGGACTATGCAGCAAACCTTTCTAATTTATATCACATATAACATTCGTGGTATGAAATAATCCTGTTGGTAGCCTGGGTCAAATGCCCAGGTCTTGCTCCCCCTCATTCCTGCACCTGGCAAGGCTCGAAAACACTGAGACCTTGAATCCCACAGAGCCTGGCTGGCTATAAAGTAAATATTTTAACGAATTCAGACAGTAAAGTCTTCTANGAGCCTGGCTGGCTATAAAGTAAATATTTTAACGAATTCAGACAGTAGAGTCTTCTAAAAGTGCCGTTTTCCCCAGCATTAGAAGAGAACTTAGTCCTGTGTCGCTCAAGCCAGGACAGCCCAGCACGGGACCAGGCTGGCCCAGCACTGGGAAAGGGGACGGGGTTTGTGATGAGGATGGGGAGGCTGGAAGAGAAAGGGGGAGGAATTCTGCCAACTACTCCTAGGGCAGCCCAGGTACACATATGACTGATGCACACACATGCATGCACACACGCGTGTGCCGTGCACGCCAGGCACACAGACGAGCGAGGGCCCCACGGTGTAGTTACCTTCACAGATGCGTGTGTCCTCGTTGAGGTAGTAGCCAAGGGGACACTCACACTGGAAGCTGCCAAAAGTGTTCACACAGTTGCCTCCCTGGCAAAGTCCCGGCAGCTCCTGGCACTCGTCGATATCTGTGGAGGGAGAGCAGCCGGGGGGCGTTCACTGCCCATCAGACCAGACCAGGCAGTGTCTCCACCACAGGATCCCCCGTGGGTTCATCCCACCACCTCCAGCCCTTGCTGGCTACCAAGTAGCTCATCCTGGTGACCAGAGCACATCCAAGGAGAGCACACCATCATTCAGTGGGCTTCCAGCCAGCCCAGTGCCACAGCAGACAGTGCCCACATGGGGCTGGGCTCTCCCAGCACCCAACTTCCTGGTGAGGTGACCCTCCAGGCTTACCTTCCAGGATGACAGTGATGGGGTTGGGACGAAAACCTTCTCCTCCAGGACACAAGGTCTTGTACTCGGCTGTGGAAAAAGTCAGTCAGGGGGATCCTGAGCTAGGAGGATCCCATGAAATGGGAGGGGTAGGGAGAACCAGGAGAAACCCAGGAGAAATAGGCCATGAGGATGGTGGCAGTGGTCCAGATGGAGCAGCCTGACTCCCATCACATGCCAAGCAAACTTAGCCACCTCGCCTCTATCTGCCCACCTCTGATTGGGATTATTCCACATCCACTGCCCTCCTCCAGCCTACTGTGACCAGGGACAAAGGATCCCAACTTGGAACCCCCAAGGCACAACCAGTCTCCCCAACTCTCTCCTGCCCTGGTCATCCTGCACTGACACAACAGGGTTGCCGCCTTCTCCCTCAGCTTCCCTTGCTCCAGGACCCTGATCCTGTACCCAGGACCCTGATCCTGGACCCAGGACCCCCAGCCTGAGTTGAGAAGCTGCAGGAAAGCACCCCCGACCCTCTCCCCTCATCTGGCCCATGCCCAGGTTCACCCCAGACATTTTCCCAACTCACTCGTGTTGGCTGGAGGACACAGCTCACAGGGGTTGCCCCACGCACGACCCAGTGAGCAGCAGCAGGATGCCCGGGTGACCCCAACTCCAATTTCTGCGCTGCAGGAGATGCCCCCATCTCCTCGATCCTGGGTGTCCAGGAAGCAGTTTCCAACACGGGTATCTGCACAAAGACAGCAGCTGATGAGCAAAACCTGTCCAGAAAAGACTTGGTGCACAGGAGGAATGATCAGGACTATGGCCTCAGGAACAGAGCGAGAGACAAGGGCCTGGTCTTGCCCCAGAAGTCCACACTGTCAGCTACCTGTGTTGTAGGAAACCATGTTCAGGCTCTCCTTGCAGCTCATGGCTTTGGGAACCCTTCAAGAACAAAGTGTGCCCAGCTTGTCTGGTAAAAGCCACGCTATGTCATTCTGAGGTCATAGCACAGTGGCCTGTCTTCAGTCTGGCTGGGGAGCACAACTCAAATAATGCTACCTAACCCAGGGCTTTTCAAGAAACAAAGACTTAAGAATAGCTCCAGAGGTCTCCAGGAATAACACTGCTTCCACCAGGAGAGCACCCACACTGGTGACACAAGGTGGGCCAGGCTCAACAGGAGGCAGGGACTCTTCTACAGCTTCTGCAGGGTTAAGCCCACCATGGACAGCCAGGTATTTGCAGGGCAGACTGTGGTCAGCCCTCCAGCCTCTGGTAGTGGCCAGTTCTAGCTACATGGGACCAACAAGAAGGACAACCAAGCTCTTGGATGGAAGGTGTGCTCTCCACACAGGTCCTCACTCACCCACACAGCCCACGCCAGTGGGGTTCAGCTCGAAGTCCTGTGGGCAGTTGCAGAGGTAGCTGCCAGGGGTGTTGACACACAGGCCATTGATACAGTTCACGGGGTCTGCACATTCATTGATGTCTGAAAAGATGGAAAGATGAACGCTGAAAAGAAAGATGGAGACTGCCACAGAAGCCCCAGCCCCAGCCCTGAGCTTCGCACTGTGTGTTCAGGGGGTATCCCCACCACCATGGTGTTTCCAAGGCTCTTCTTGTGATGGTGGGCAAAGCCAGTTCAGAAACAGACCTTGCCTTGTCCTACCTCACACCACCCTGCCCAGAGTCAGAAGAAAGGACCAGAGCCACACCAAGCTTTCCCTCCTACCCACTGAAGGCCCACCTTCCAGCAGCATCAAGATCTTGCCAAAAGCAAAGAGACATCACCCAGGGACACGAAATGGGCTTTAGGCTGCTTATGCCATGGTTGGGCATGTCATGGTTGGGGCAAGCTCACACCAGCAGATGCCAGAGCAGTGATCCTCATCCCACAGCCCCATGAAAGTCCTCTACCTGTGCAGTTGCCTCCACTCCTGTCCAGTTCATAGCCATCATCACAGGCGCAGCGGAACATCCCGGGCAGGTTCTGGCAGGTCCCAAAGACACAGATATTCTGGAAGGTGCATTCATCAATGTCTGCAAAACAGGGACAGCTGAGTACTCAGGATCCTGCAGGCTGGGGACCAACTCCTGTAAGCACCTCAGGAGCCTTGCGTCACCAGGTGATGGTGGATCTTGCTTAGTAATGGATCAGGTGGTGACAGTGCAGTGGAGAGATCCAGGACAGAAAGGAGGTGGACACTGGATCTCCTGGAGCAGCAGTCAAAGCTCTGGACACTCACCCTGGCAGGCCTTGCTGTCCTCCGTGGGATTGAAGCCCATCTCGCACTCGCAGCGGTAACCCCCAGGTGCGTTGAGACACTGTCCATTCTCGCACAGGTTCACATTGTCCGCACACTCGTCCACATCTAGAGAGAGTCAAGCATGAGAAGGACATGGTGACCACCCAAAGATGAGAGCTTCCCTCAGCTTGCCCAGAAAATTCCCACAAGCTCGTTCCCACCCCTCTGCTGAGGGGCGAGGAGGGGGCTGCAATATTTCTCTTTACCTTGATCTCCCCCCAAAGAGCTGCTGAGAAGAAGGTGGATCCCTGCTGAGGGTATCTAAGCAGGCTGTGGTGCAGGGCAGTTTGGGGGGACATCTGGTTTGGGGAACCCCAGACACGGGCTTCTAGGTGCTGAGCCAGGTTGGTGGTTAAGAGGAGGTGACCCCAAGTCCCAGCAGGGTGCCAGTTGAGTCTACAGCCCTCACCTGAGCAGGAGAAGCCATCCCCATTGAAGCCTTCTCGGCAGGCACAGCGGTAGGAGCCCGGGGTGTTGACGCAGTTGGCGTTCAGGTTGCATTTGTGTTCTTCAGTTGCACACTCGTCCAGGTCTGCACAAGGAAAACGCTCTCATCAGTGTTTTGCCTCTTGCCCTTTCTCTAAGCCTGGGCAGGCAGTGTAGGGTCCCGGGGGGGACACACAAATTTCCCAGCAGATGGCAACCACTGGGCACTTGGAGCACTTGTGAGGCTCCAACACATCTCTGTGAGCCCCTGTGGCCATGAGACAGTCCCCTGACAGTGCTGACAGACAGTGTGGCAGCGAGACACTTTCACACATGCATTGCTAGCACCTCCCAGTTCACACACACGTATCCGTACAGCCTTACATCCCTTTCAGTAGTTGCCAGTGAGAGGACAAGGGGTAATGGGCACAAGTTGGAACATAAGACGTTCCACTTGAATATGAGGAGGAACTTTTTCACAGTGAGGGTGACGGAGCCCTGGAACAGGCTGCCCAGGGAGGTTGTGGAGTCCCCTTCTTTGGAGATTTTCAAGACCTGCCTGGATGCCGTCCTGAGTAGCATGATCTGACATGCTCTGGGTGGTCCTGCTTTGGCAGGAGAGTTGGACTAGATGATCTCTATGGTCCCTTCCAACTCTAAAATTCAGTGAAATTCAGTGAAAATTCACACACACCACACACCTCCCACACGTGTGTATCCCTCCATACACACCACACCATGCCCCAACACAACACCATGTGGCCACATCACCAAGCTGACAATGACATTGAGCCACCCTCATCTCCATACCATGCCCACACACTCCACATCCCATTAACACGTGCTCTTGCTCCCACGTGAAGCCATTCATGGCTTCCCAGACACGGTTGCAGAGCCTGACAGTGCAACACCCAAACACCCACACCTACAACCCCCCTCCATCACACACCCGCATCTCTCCACACTTCCATAAATCCTCATGCAGTGCTCCTGGGGCTCAAGAGCATTTTAAGTGTGGGTGTCACCTCAACCCAGCCTTCACAGGCGCCCACAGAGCACCTCAACACGCGAAGATCCTCTCCTGGGATGAGAACTCACCGTTGCACTTCAGCCCATCTCCGAGCCAGCCGGTGCGACACTTGCATTTGAAGCTCCCGGGCACGTTGATGCAGGAGGCGTGCATGTCGCAGTTGTGAGCCCCAATCTCACATTCATCAATGTCTGTGGGAAGGAAGGACATCAGAGGTGACACAGCTCGGCTCCTCCAGGAGAGGAGAGGACAGCCGGGTACCATCCTGCCAAGGGGTCTGGGTACCAACAGCTCCTGGGAGGCTGAACCCGGGGGGTAGGGAGAAGGTGGTTTGGGAACAGGCTGCCTGTGGTTGATCAGCCAAAGAGCTGACCTGTGCTCACCCCTGGAAGATGAAGACAAAAGGAAGGGCAAGCCCATGGCTTAGCTATAAATTAGGAAAGTGTCAATTCCTGCCTGCAGCCTGCCTTCCTGGCAATCTCTGCCTGCCCGGGAGGGGCTCTTGGCACACAACCACATCCCCGGTGTCCACAGCATCCCCCAGTACAGGGATGGTGTTCCCTCCATGGCAGCTGGAGGAGGTGTTTGTGACCCCAAGCTGTGTTCCCACCTGTGCAGCCTGTGGTTCCCTTCTTGACGAAATAGCCCAGCTGGCAGTGACAGATGAAGGAGCCCTTCGTGTTTTCACACTCGCCATGCAGGCAGATGTTGGGGTTGAGATCACATTCGTTCACATCTGCAGGAAGAAAAGGACTTGCTTGGAACACCACAAGGACCATGACGCGACTCTGGGGCAACCCTCTGTATCCCTTCCTCCCTCCCTCCCACAGCAGCCTTGTTATGCCGTGCCCAGGGCACAGCCTTGTCCTCACCAATACAGGTCTTCATGTCCAGGGATGCCATGAAGCCATCGAAGCAGAGGCAGCGGTACTCCCCAGGGATGTTAGTGCACTGCCCACCATCACAGATGTCTGGATTATCCTCACATTCATCAATATCTAGAGAGAGGAGACCATTGCCAAAGGAAAGACATTAGAGCCAGTGAAAGGAGGGAGTCACAGGAGGGGCTTTGCTCCAAATGATGGAGTGACAGGAATCTGGAGCCTGTAACAAGGGGCTGGACAGGGGATATTTTTTCAAAACAAAAACATCTGTCTAGGGAAATCACCCCTCTGGATGTGACTTATAAATGAGACCTCCTCACCCTGAAGCCAACACTATGGCTGACTGGCAATGGCCACAGAGGTCCCTGGGGCAGCCCCTACGAAAGCCAAGCTGACTGCTCACCTGCACATGATCTCTTGTCTGGCATCAATGCGTAGCCTTCGCTGCAGCTGCACTCGTAGCTGCCCTCCGAGTTGGAGCAGTGGGTGTCGCAGCCGCCGTTGCTGATGGTGCACTCATCAATGTCTGAGGGAGAAGGGAGAAGAGGTGTGGGCTGGGGTACGTGCCTCGCAACGGAGCTGCTCAGACA
>JAHREE010000342.1:148391-209393 GCA_033628505.1 Tringa tobata
CAGGGGATATTTTTTCAAAACAAAAACATCTGTCTAGGGAAATCACCCCTCTGGATGTGACTTATAAATGAGACCTCCTCACCCTGAAGCCAACACTATGGCTGACTGGCAATGGCCACAGAGGTCCCTGGGGCAGCCCCTACGAAAGCCAAGCTGACTGCTCACCTGCACATGATCTCTTGTCTGGCATCAATGCGTAGCCTTCGCTGCAGCTGCACTCGTAGCTGCCCTCCGAGTTGGAGCAGTGGGTGTCGCAGCCGCCGTTGCTGATGGTGCACTCATCAATGTCTGAGGGAGAAGGGAGAAGAGGTGTGGGCTGGGGTACGTGCCTCGCAACGGAGCTGCTCAGACACGTTGCCGGCATACAGAGATGGGAAGAGGAAATAAAGCCACCACCACCAAGAAGGAAACACTTTTGGCCTTCTCTGCTAACCAGCTCACAGCTGATGGCAGCCCCTGATCAGTAGTGCCAATCTGGCTGTGGCACAGCCAGGAGATTCCCCCCCTGCCTTGCCCCCAGACACCCCACTGAGCATAGAATCAAAGAATGGTTTGGGTGGGAAGGGACCTTAAAGCCCATCCAGTCCCACCCCTGCCCTGGGCAGGGACACCTCCCACCAGAATATGTTGCTCCAAGACCCCTCCAACCTGGCCTTGAACCCCTCCAGGGATGGGGCAGCCACAGCTTCTCTGGCCAACCTGGGCCAGGCTCTCACCACCCTCACACCAAACAAGTTCTTCCCCACATCTCAGCTCAACCTCTCCTCTTTCAGTGTCAAACCCTTCCCCCTCCTCCTAGGGTTCCCCTCCCTCATCAAGAGTCCTTCCCCAGCTTTCCTGGAGCCCCTTGAGGGACTGGAAGGGGCTCTAAGGTCTCCCATTATGCAGCATTATGAGAGGAGAGGCCAGGAGGGTTCTGGACGTGTACCGTGGTCTTGGCATAGCGAGTTGGCGAAGGGGAGTACTCACCCACACAGCCCTGTCTGTCCAGCGTGGCCTGGAAGCCCGAATCACAGGCGCACTGGTAGGTACCGATGACGTTGACACAGCGTCCATTGCGACACAGGTTGTCACTAAGGGAGCATTCATTGATATCTGCCGTGGGAAGAACAGTTTGAGCAGCCAGCCATGATGGCACCACGTGAAGAATCACTTGATGTCCATCCCCAGGTCCCCTCACCCACTGCTGTCTCCACACTCAATTTGTCATTTGTCTCAGTGAATGACAGGTAGGACAACAGACATCATAAATGCAATGAAACCCTGGGAGTGACCTCGGTCCCTCCTGGATGAGTGTGTTCTACCCCCATATGGGATTGGAAGGTGATATTAATGGAATAATAGAATGGTTTGGGTTGGAAGGGACCTTAAAGATCACCTAGTTCTGTCCCTGCCCTGAGCAGGGACACTTCCCACTAGACCAGGCTGCTCAATGCCCCATGTGCCCACCACGAGAACCAAGTCTTTCCATCCTCTCACCTACGCAAGTGTTCCCTTCAGAAGTCAACTCATGCCCAGGGGGGCAGATGCATTCAAAGCTGCCGTCTGTGTTCATGCAGATCCCACCTCGGCACAGCAGCGGGTCCCGCTCGCACTCATTGATATCTGCAGAGAACGATAGGAAATGTGGCAGATTGTCCCCTTCAGCTGGGTTTTCCAGATAACGGGGTGGTGCTGGCGCCACGCACCACAGTCCCATCACCAGAGATATAGCCCAAACTAGACTCCAGACTCAAAAGACCCAAGTCCCTCAGCCTTTCCTCGTAAGGGAAATGCTCCAGGCCCCTCATCATCTTTGTAGCCCTCTGCTGTCCCCTCTCCAGCAGTTCCCTGTCCTTCTGGAACTGGGGAGCCCAGAACTGGACCCAGTGCTCCAGATGGGGCCTCACCAGGGCAGAGCAGAGGGGCAGGATAACCTCCCAATTTTGTTCAATCAAAGACCAACAGACCAGTCTTCTTGTTAACAGCCTTCAGAGTAGTTCCAGTATCACCCACAGGGCTGGGAAATAGTCTCTACATTTCTGAGAAAATCACATATGGACAAAGGGGTTGAATTTACTAGGAAGTGGAGAAGTTCCTGAACTAGATGAAACTGCTGTGAGAGAGATGTGAACCAGCCAAACAAAGATGAAGCCAGGCTGCTGGCATTAAGAATAAATAAATAAATAAAAAGCGATAGAAAAGTTTATAAACGAAAGACTAAAAAAGTTAAATAAACCCTAAGGAAACCACTGGTGGTGGCTGGAAGCTAAAAGCAACAGCAGGAGGAGATGAAGCGCTGCAAGTATCAGAACTGGGAAGCCTTGTTATTGATCCATTGTCCATGGTTTCTGGAGAAAGCTCTTTGGGATCTATTGGGATATCGTACCCGTAACAGTCTTTCAGACTCAGGGTCTTTAACGGTCCAAGTTACGCTCTTTGGAAAGGCAAAGTGATGGATGAATCTGCTCCTCTAACTTTGGAAATGGGAATCCAAGAAGGAGGTTCTCTGTTTTGGTCCCAGAATAGATTCAGAACAATTTGCATTCTTGCATGCCCCAGAATTGACTCAATTGTCCTGGGCTGACAGTAAGAGACCAGAACAGGGGAGTCTCCCTGGAACTGCTCAGAGGATTCATCTGTCCACAGCTGTACTCCAAGAAACATGCACTCAGAATACAGAGCCATGGAGTGTAACATAAATGAACTGAGGGAGCTAAAAAAATGCCCCCAGGAGCCCCTTAGTGACAGCAAAGGGAGTGATGTCAGATATAAAGAATCCATTGTCTTCTCGTGTTTATTTTTTCCGAGTCCAACCTTGTAATTAAGAATGGAATCTTTCACTTTACGTGAATAAAGCACTCTGTTGAGATTTTCAGCTTATCTACAGCCAGAGTGGACTGGAACACATCTGAGGACGGGGGTGATGGGCCCCCATCAGACGGTCCCACAGGACCCGTGCCTCCAGTTCTCCGCAGTGGGACACTGTTCCTAACGAACTGTAGGATGCAGGTTCAGGGCTGATATTTTTTTATTGCCAGGGTCTGGCAATAATTCCTCCCTCACGAGGCTGAAGCCAAGTTCTTTTGCCAAACACAGGCGGGAAGAAGTTAATCCTTGGCCACGGGAAATGCCACAATGTCACAACACCCTTTGGGGTGGAATGGCTCAATCCCCTGTCACCTCGAAAAAAGGATGAGGTGGAATTGTGTAGGAACAGCAAGCATTAAAACAAGAGAACAATGAAACAAAACATTCTTATGTAAAGATATCAGAAATCTCATTATTGGCAGGAGTCAGCAGGCCACCAGTGGGGACTGTGACATTCTCAGTATCTCGGGAACGGAGGAGGAAGAAAATGATTGGTGTGAGCTGTGGTAACCCACACTATAATTCGTATGGAAAAGACAGAAAACCATGCCAGTAGGATATATTTTAGAGAACCCAGAGAATCAAATACGAAAAATAAATAAATGGTATTGAATCATGCCACAGATTTATGTGGTTTCAAAGTCCAAGCCAAGGCAGAAAGAGCAGAATATTAAGAGTAGGTCAGTCAGACAAGTCAGTCTGGCGAGACAGAGGAGAAGAGGAACGTGGAATGCCAGGAATTAGAGGACAGCAACAGTCTGGCTGAGTTGTTGGAGACGAACTGAGGTACTGAGGTCATTGATGGGATTTTTTTTTTTTTAAGCTACAAACAAGAATTATTCAATTGAAAACAGATGAGAATCTGACAGAATAAAAACAAGCATTGGCCAGATGGGAGGAGCTGTAAAGAATTATCTGAGGATAAAGGACGATTAAATGGGCAGGTGAAAGGGAGCCCTTACAATTAGAACTGGAAATAGGGCGGGGTAGAAGAATGCAGATGGTCTACCAGAACTTCTCATGAAGGACTTGATCTGTGCAAGTGGTTGGGGAACTGGACAGGGGCCCGATTAATGGTTGAGGCTGGTATGAAACTGCTGCGGACTCTGATCCCAAGGAAAGGTGCAGAAACAGCAACAAGTTGATGAGATATCACATATAAGTGAGATCAGGTTGAGAGTCATTTTGGAAAGGATTCTGTGGAAAGCAAGAAAAAGGGGATGATTCAGCAAGATCCAGAGCTAGAAGAGACATGAGCTATCAAATGGGGAACCTCTTGCTGAGCAAGGTATAAGATATCTCCATGTTCTCATGCCAGTGGAGGCTTTTGATTTAATGGCACATGGCTGTAGGATGTGCAATGACAGCAGGAGGCCAAGCATTGATATAAAAGCCAAAGCTCAATATGTGTCCTGATAGAGGAGTGAAAATACGAACCTCAGCAGTGATCTAATGATAATTTAACTGGCAGGAAAATGCAAGGAACCTATATTGTCTAGAAAAGGGACCAAGCTACATGTAACTGGATTAAAATGACTGATGTGGCATGTGAGACAGCATTTAGGGCAGGCAGATGTACCAGGTGAAGAAGATAACTGTGGTGGCATGGGTAGGGTACCACACAAAGAGATCTACAAGCTGAGAAGCACTCTGCAATGGTGTTTGAAAATACATGGATTAACATAAGGGTTGAACACATGATATTAATAATGTCTGGAGACGGGTGTACGTTTAGAGTGTGGATATGTAAATAATCAGTGGCAGAATAAATAAGAGATGGGTAACACAAGGCTGAAAAGGAGCTGAAGGACATCTCCTTCAGACGTCACACAAAGGAAACAGCCAAGTGTGTTTGAGAATTGGAGCTCGCAGCCATCTAGTTCAAGCTGCTGGCCTGGCAGAGGTCCCCTGTGTACTAGCCAACCCCCCGTACAAAGGTTGCCATGTCTTTATATAGCAGGAATGAAAATACCAGGCATGGATCCTGTCCCAGCCCAGTGGCAACGCCAGGCTCAAGCTCCAGCTGCTGGTGGCTGAAACAAGAGGAAAAGTTGGTAGCCAACGTTTGGTGCAAGGGAATGTCCAAGTGAAGGAAGAGTACAAAATGAAGAAGAATGAACCTTGTAGAAATACAAGATGAAAAAGGAAATACAAGGCCTTAGTCTTATGTAAAAAAAAAACACAAGGCAATGGGAAATTTCAGTATAGAAAGCAGGAAAGGGATGGGAAAGTACTTGAGAAGAGCTGGTTGGTGGCCCCGTGGGCTCCCACAGCTGAGGTAATGGTGGCCAGAAGGTGGCAGGGCAGGACCAACGATGTCCCATGAATGTCATGGCAGGAAGAGCCCCTGGGCCAGGTGTTGTAGCCAGAGTCCTGTCTGATGCTGCCCTGGGGTGCCAGACTCCTTCCCCACCTCATGGGGCACCACCAGCCCAGGCTCTGGCCTCTGGTCCAGGAGGTCCTCAAATTGAGCTCTCTGAGGGAAGGCTCCCAGTTTTGACCCTATGTCTGGTGACTTTTTCATGGCCTGTCCTTGCTCTGCATGGTACAAAGCACTGGGCAGGGCTAGCAGAGACAGCACGGGGCCAGTCACTGATGGGCTATTGGCCCACACAAGGCACATCATCCACGCAGGAGACAGAGGCTACAGCTCTGTCTCTTCACCCTCCTTCTCCAGAGGGGTCTGGGGCTCAAGCCAAGCCTTGCTGGGGACGTGTGCTTTGCCGTCCTCCCAGGGTGACATCTATGGTGCTCTCAGCTATGCACACAGAGCTTTCTCTCCCTACACGTGTTGCCCTTCAGCCCAGCTCTGCCTTGGCAACCAAAGCAAGGCAGAAGACACTCTACTCTGGGGAGAGCAGAGGCTGCCAATGCTCTCTGCAGCACAGGGATCCCCAAAACTCCCCCAGAGAGCAACAAAGAGATTTGATACCGGGGAACAGAGAGCCAGCCAGACAGGTAGCCAGATAGCCAGACACAAGTCCTTACCCATACAGTTCTTCATCATCATGAAGCCACTCTCGTAGCCTTCGAAGCACTCACACTCAAAGCTGCCCGGCGTGTTGACACAGGTGCCGTGGCCACACAGGTCTGGTGAGATGCGGCACTCGTCGATGTCTGTGGGGATGAAGACAGGACAGGCTACAAGCATCGCTACAGCTGGCACTGGGCCGCCTGTACCGCACATCAAGTTCAACGAACAAGGACTGGCAAGTCTGACCCAGCAGACCAAGGAACTCCTCTTCCCAATGGGAGAGACAGCAGTTAAGCTTTCTCTCTGGTGTAGGACTGATCCTTCATCTCACGAGCAGGAGGAGCCTTCTGCTCATGGTTCTGCTTCTCAGCATATCTCTAAGACAACTGCCATGACCCCTCTGGGTACCACCATCAAGCCAAGCATCCCATAAGGCAGGCAAGGCAGCAAGATGGGCAAGGGTGGTCCAGAGAGGGGCTACTCTTCCCTTACCTGTGCAGTTCCTTTCCTCAGCATCCAAGGCAAAGCCGTTGCCACAGAGACACCTGAAGCTGCCGATGGTGTTTCGACAGGTCCCATGAGTGCAGAGGCCAGAGAAGACCTTACATTCGTTCACATCTGTGGGTGAAGGCAGAAGAGTGGTATTTCAGGGAGGGGATGTGTGCAATGAGCAACAGGTGCCAGGGCAGGCAGAAGACTCCTTGGGCTGTGGCTGAGATGGGCTGAGCCCACGAGCAGCACCTCCCTTCTTTCTTCTCACCTTTGTAGAAGGGCCTTCCTGAAAGCACGTCTCCTCGGTTGGCAAAGCCAGGCCCCCTTGGGCAGATGGCTTTGTACTCGCTGGAGCCAACCTTGGGACATTCTTCACAGTCGATGCCCCAGGCTGAGCCCACGGAACAGCAGCACATGTCGATCCGGTACTTGCCCGGCAGAGGCTCCGTGCACTCATCTTCATCCCATTTCATGTAGCACTGTTCCACACGCACGTCTGGTGAGAGAGCAGAGTTGAGCCCTTCCCTGCAGCACCTAACCTCTGGTAAAGCTATAAGTATTATTCTCTGTGCCATAGTTAGCAAGGTTCCTGGAACAGCTTTGGCTGGGGCATCCTCCAAATGATGCCCAGGTACGGGCCGTTTGGATGAGGCCACCTCATCTGGGAGACTTTGAGAGATTGAACAGTATGGATGTGGCCAGCCTTTGACTTGGCAACAGGGCTGGAGAATGGACCTTCCATAGTGTAGTCACTAGTGCAGATGGATCCTATGAAGGGCAAAGGTTTGTCACCGTGTGCCTAGAAAGCAGCCAGGAGTTGTTTTAGGGCTGCAGGGCCATGTCATTGACTAGGTTGGTTGTCTGTTTGGCTACCCCTGATATCCACCCAAGGAGAATGATTGACAGTCATAGAATGGTTTGGGTTGGAATGGACCTTAAAGACCATCCAGTCCCACTCCCTGCCCCGGCCAGGGACACCTCCCACCAGACCAGGCTGCTCCAAGCCCCCTCCAATCTGGCCTTGAACCCCTCCAAGGATGGGGCAGCCACAACTGACTGGATCTGGGGACATGAAGCTGTGGCAGCCTTGCCTTGGGTGCGCTGCTGGTTTGGCAGACCCTACCAGCTATGATGTGCCACCACTCAGTTTCCAAGACCGGTGCACGTGGTGGGGAGGGCTGAAGAAAGGCCAGATGAGGCGTCCTTACCCACACATGTCCTAGCAGTGCCATCAAGGGTCAGGCCTTCTGGACACTCGCACCGGAAGGAGCCAGCCGTGTTCACACAGCGCCCATTTGGGCAGACACCAGGGAAGACCTCACACTCGTTCACATCTGTTGGCACAAAAGGAAGTGACAGGTGTGAAAATGTCCCAGTATGGCCTTGAGGGGCTCCTGGAGGTGACAGAAGGAGCCCAGAGCTGCCCACCTGCCTAAAACTGCTAACTTGTGGCAATGAAAAACACATTCCACACACAACTACAACCATACCCAGACACTTTTGCAAGGAGGCTGCATTAAAACCCTTGTTAGAGAGGGACAGACAATAGTGTGTCCTCAACAAATCTACTGATGATACAAAACTGGAAGGGGTGGCTGATATACCAGAAGGTCTTGCTGCCGTCCAGAGGGACCTTGGCAGGCTGGAGAAATGGGCTACCAGGAACCTCATGCAGTTCAACAAGGAGAAGTGTAAAGTGCTGCACTGCTGGGGATGATCAACCCCATGTCCCAGTATATGTTGGGGGTCACCCGGCTGGAAAGGAGCTTGGCAGAAAAGGACCTGGGGGGGGCCTGGTGGACATCAAGTTGAATATGAGTCACCAATGTGCCCTTGCTGCAAAGCTGATGATATCCTGGGCTGCATTAGGAGGAGTGTAGGCAGCAGGTTGAGGGGGGGTTGATCTTTCCCTTCTACTCAGCACTGGTGATGCCACACCTGGAGTGCTGGGCTCCTCAGTGAGAGAGGAGAGATGGACACATGGGATAGAGTCCAACAAAGGGCCAGACTCAAAGACGCAGGATAGAACAAATAAACAGTGACCGCGTTCCCAATAAAAGAAGTTTCCTGCGTCTTGCAGTGCTTTACCTTCACACGTGACCCCCTTCATCCTCGCGTATCCCCGGGGACAGGCAGTATCTGCAAGGAAACGGAGGAACGTCAGGCAAAGAAACGGGCTGCACCCTGCCTCCCTTGGTGTGTGTGTGTGCCAAGCAGAGCCTCACCGATCTCGCAGCGCTCGCAGGGGCTGCCCCACGCTGCCCCCAGCGTGGCACAGCACTCCGACTTCAGGGTGGCCCCGTTGATGTTCACCTCGCAACGCCCGTCCTGGATGTTGAGCCAGCAGGTCCCTTTCATGCTGTCTGCAGGGACACACACAGAGTCTGTGAGTGAAGAGCTGCTCCTTGGCGGAGGTTCCCAGCTTCAAGCGGGCCACCAGGAGAAGCAGCGAGGAGAAACTATCCCTGAGCTGCAACGCGGCAATTGCTCTGCCCTCACTTTATCTTTTGGACCACGGGGTACTTTGCAGCGTGGGCAAAAACTGTGCTGGTCCCCAGAGCCCTGTCCCACTGCTGTGCTCTGCAGCAGCATCTCTGTGCTCTCTGAGACAACTGCTTTTGTGCCAGTTCTGCATCCTGCCCTTTTCCTGGTCCCACCTGCTCTTCTTCTGGGTAAAAACAGTCCTTTCCAGTTGCCCCTGTGTTGTTTTGCAAGCCCCTGACCATCCAGGAGCGGGAATTGGTACCTCCTTATCATCTTGATGAGAAGGAAGCTCCTCATCTTGATGTGCCTTAATGTCAGCACACTACAAACCCATCCGATGAGCGAGAACCCGCCATCCCGATGCCCTGCAGTATCTCCTGGGACCCCACATCTGTGTTTTGTCTTGCTTTTGGGGATTTCTGTGTCTGACACACACTGCCCAGAGCACTGCCTGAGGGTGCAGCTTCTCAGACTCCCTGAATGTTTATAAGAGGTGTTAGTTGTTACCAACAACCAAGGAAACACCAGGTGAGAGAGAGAGAGAGGCCTCAAAGGATCCCCATCCCTAAGGCAGGAGCGAGGGACTTGCTTTGGCTGAATGACAAGGGGTGATGATGGGCACTGCTGATATCAGAGCTGCCATCAAAGGCCAAGTCCTTACCCACACAGATGGTGCCACTGGGGTCCAGCTTGCTCCCCGGGGAGCACTCACAAGCAAAGGAGCCAGCATTGTTCCTGCAGACGCCGTTCACACACGGGTTAGAGGTGCACTCGTTGATATCTGTGGGAAGAAAGGGACTGTCACTACAGTCAGTGCCATGGGACACAGCTCTCTGGGCCAAAGACCAGGGCACCAACAGCAGACACCAAGAAATTACTGGGCTTCATCAGGGCTGAAGGGTTGGACAGATTGAGGGCAGTTGGTGCAGCTACAGGGGAACGATGTTCTCACTCACTCAGGGCTGCTCCTGGCTAAGATGGAGCTGAATACGGCCTTCGTGTACCAGAACATATGAACCAGATGTGAGGCTACATAGGATTTGCCATTTTTCATCTCCAGAAAATCAGTTGTGTTTTTTTTTTTTCTCTAAACAGATATTTATGTGCAAAGTGCCAGTTCTCAAATGTTTGAGGACTTTGCGGTCAGGAAACAATTTCCCCCACTCCAAACTGTAAGCTTTCAATCAAATCCCCAAAACTTGCAATTTTGGTCAGGTTTTAGCTAAAATTTTGGGGGCCTAGAGGAAATTGTTCTGGTTTTCAGTCACTGAAAAGCCCAGATGTTCTGGGTTTGGATGTCCACTATTTTGAATGAAGTGTGAAATTTCCCCCCAGGAAAAAAGAAACAACCAAAAAACCCACAAACCCAAAGGCTGGACCTGCTCCAGTTCAAACCACTGCGGTCAAAAGGGAACCAAAGACACGTCAGACCTTGAGCTCCCTTCCAGGCAGGACCTCAGGCCTTGGCTCCTCACATCTCAGGAAGATGTTCTCCGTTGCCTTCAGGATCACGTTACCTTCACAGGTATCTGTCTCCGTCCTGAAGACGAAGCCCTTGGGGCAGGTGCAGGTGTAGCTGCCGGGTGTGTTGCGGCACAGTCCGTTGTCACACAGCAATCGGTTGACAGTGCATTCATCAACGTCTGCGGGCAGAGAGATGGGGTTTCTGAGCTGCAACTCCAGCGTCCCCTCTTCCACCCTGCCAGCCTAAAGAGCTCTGGCAGTCTGAGAGCCACAGAAATGCAGCACCATCCTCAAAGTCACACCACTTGGAATGTACATTAAATCACATATGTGTAGGTTTTTTGCATAGTACCTCGCGCTCTTCCATATGGACATGGCAGCCCTGAGTGGGGACAGTGACCGAGGGCACTTCAGCTGTGTCACCTCCAGCTCTTGTGCATCTGGAGGTCTGTCTCTGGCTCCCAGCCTCATGTGTTGAGTGCCACTCTCTTCCCCACCCCACGCTGCCCTGAACTCACCCACGCAGTTCTTGCCCGTGGGATCCGACTCGTAGCCCAGGTTGCAGATGCAGCGGTAGCTCCCACGCAGGTTCTCGCACATGCCGTTGGGGCAGATGTCCGGGTTGAGGGCACACTCATTGATGTCTGCACAGAGAAAGAAGTGAAATTAGATGGACCACCCCAAACACCAACACAGAAAACTTCCACCCCCCAATTCCTCATTGCTCCTTGGTGTCAGTCGCCAGCTGGGACACCCCTCTGCAGAAATCACTCCTTCCTGTCCTCCCTGACCTCCTGGTTGGACCCAGTAAGCCCTGGAGACCCTTGTTCCTCCCCTCCTGGTGCTGTGGAGCTAGGCATCTTTGTCCTGGGGATACACAGCTGATCTAGGGTAGGGCTCTGAGCTCAGGAGGAGAGAACGGGATAGAAGTTGGGACAAGCCCAGCCTCATTTCCATACCAAGGGTTCCCAGGTCCTTCTGTTACGCTCCCGAGTCTCCTTACAGTAAGTCTATCCATAATACTCAGGTCAGACCATTTAATTATCCCTCCCACTGGAAAAGATGGCAGGAAGAAGCTGTTTGTAAGGTGCTGTGAGTAGGATGCCGGGGCCAACTGAGGTAAGGGCAGAGCAGGATGGACAACAGAGTCCTACCAAGTGGGACCATTCTGGGGGCAGACCAGGGAAAGGAGCACTCAGACATACTGGAGAGCACGCAGCAGGCTGGCAGAGGGTCATGTCCATGGCTAGATGGTCACAGCAAAGCCCTCCTGATGGCAAAGCCCCTGTATCTCCTAGCCCAACCCTGGTCCCTGAGCTGAGAGCTTGCACAGGCTCCCCGACCATGCTGCTGCCAGGCTGGAGAAGACCTGATCAGGGCAAAGAAAGTTTCCTTTCCCTATTGCTGACCTAAAGAACTGTCAGAAAGCAGCTTGAGCAGCCTGGGAAGAGAGAAGTGAGGACCTGTGGCCTCTGCTTGGTTCCTGACCCTGGTGAAGATGTGGTGGCGGTAGGGCAGGGACAGAGAAGTGTTATGTTTGGGTGAGGACAGGGCCCGGGAGAGGGGCCAAGTTCTGCAGGATGTCCAAACCTCAGTTTCAAAGACTTGCAATGTGCCTTGGACAAACTTGCCCTAAACTGAGAGATTTTTGGATGGTTCTGCAGCAAAGGTACCACCGCCGTTGCTGCCCACGGCACACGTGTTGGCACACAGCAGTTGGGCTTGGGTCTGCAGGGAGAGCTGGGGGCACCTCTGCCATCACCCATCTCCTGCCCATCCCTGCTGTCACCAAGTGCCCAGTGCACATGGAGAGTAAAGCAGAAGGGTGGCAGCCAGGGGGGCAGCATCTTTTCCTCTGCAGCAGCAGCATCTCACCGCCTTTTTGGCCCAGGCAGAGTGATTTCACCCCAGCCAGAACCAGCCTCCCCATGGAAGAGGGCAGGTTTGTGTTTGTGCAGCAGTCTCCTCGCAGCGCCCTAGTGCCAGGTGGCAAACAGCCCAGGCCAGGGCTTCCCAGACACTGCTGGCCTTTGTCTCCAAGCGGTTGGAAATCAGTTACATCCCTGGGTAAAGGAGGCCCTGGAGAGCTGCAGGGCGGCGAGGGGCTGACCAGAGCGTGTCTGACGTTTTGCTTCTTGCTAGAAAGCATCTTATCGTTAGCCTGAGGCTGACTTGGGCCAAGACACGGTGCCCTGGAAGGAAGCCCAAGAAGCCACCAGGGTTTTTGAGCCTCTGGCCCGTTCCCATTTGGAAAGTTTTGAAAGGCCGTAGCTATCTGGCTGCTTCGTGCTCCATCCTGCTGATCCAAGAGCTGCCCCGGGGCTGGCAGCGCGGCCGCCCGCCCGACCTCTGGCACAGCTGGCTAATGCAAAGCAGCCCCTTGGCAAGGCAGCCCCACACGTGCTTATCGCCTCCCTCGCCCTGGAAGAGCCCTCTCCTCCCGGCCCCGAGGGAGCTGGAGGGCAGAGGAGGGGAAAAAAAAAAAAAGCCAGAGGATGCAATTGGTCACGCTCTTCGTTCCCATCAAAGCAGGGAGTAAAGCCAAGCTCTGGGTGTGCATCCCCAGAAACGCAGTACCCACGGGGTGCCAGGAATCAACCGCTTGATTCAATCCACGCTCCTCAGGAGATGCTTGCTCAACCTCAACTCATGGGGCTTTAGGGAGGAGAAAAGACTCACAGAACCCCTCTCCCCCATGTCCAAGCTCACATCCCTCCCACAGACCCTCACCAACGCCGAGGCAGGTTCCTGCCTGCACTGACACCCACCCACCGACACCCACCCAGGCTGTGCAACCTGCCCCACGCTACTCCCAAACACCTCTTACTCCCCAAAAATGGGCACAACATTCTAACCCTCCAGCACACCCTCCGTAGTGCCCAGTCTCTCATGGCACACGCTCCCCGGGGCACACATGTCCATGCACACTCCGTTAAAAGCAGCTGAAAAAATGAGCCGAGGGTGACGTTAGAGGTGCCTGCCTAAAATCTGGTCCATGGGATGCACATACCTCTGCCATCAGCTGTTATTCCAATGCCGCTGCTGCAGAGAGCCTGGAATTCAGCTGTGTAGAAAGCACAAGAGAGCCGTTAGCTTTCCTAGACACTTCACACACAGGGTAGATGGTTGGACTCGATGATCCCAAGGGTCTCTTCCAACCTAGAAGATTCTGTGATTCTATGATTCTATTTTGACACTGAAAGGGTTATTAAGCCTTGGAATGGGCTGCCCAGGGAAGTGGTTGAGGCACCATCCCTGGAGGGATTCAAAAGACATAGTGCTTAGTGACACGGGTTAGTGATGGTTTTTATGAGAGTGACGTTGATGGTTGGACTAGATGATCTTAAAGGTCCCTTCCAACCTGGACAATTCTATGATTAATTCCGGACAACGCTGGGTTCGTTGTTTGTTTGTTAGAATGTCATCTGTGGGCCTCCAAGCAGCATTTGTTTATACTTCTGCAGCGTGTATTTTAGAGCCGAATACTCGCAGCTCGTGTTCCAACGCTGGGAGAATCCCTGCGATGCGATCAGCATCAGGTTTGTGGACCCAACCTAAATTTTTCAACCTCGTGGCATCCCTTTCCCCCTGCCTGTGGCTCCCATGTCACTGTCAAGCTGTCTAGGACCTGGCAGGGACCTCTCAGGGACTCTGAAAGCCTCTGAGCACCTCCCTGGCTTTCTGCAAACTCAGATGGAAGAGGAGCTCACCCGAGTTTTTGGCCGGACAGGGCTGACAGGGCTCTCCGAAGCCGTGGTCTGGGTTAGCGCAGCAGCACTCGGATTTGGTGACGGCTCCCGGAAAGGGACGAGCGCAGGTGCCCTTTTTAATGCCTCCATAGCAGGTGCTGCGCATGTGGGTGTCCACGCAGACCCGTCCGTCCACCCCGATGGCCAGGCCCCCCAGGCACTCGCAGCGGAAGGAGCCCTCTGTGTTAATGCACCACCCGTTCATACAGATCCCCGGCGTCTCGCACTCGTCGATGTCTGGAAGAGGAAGCACAAACAGGCTGTGACCCACCCCCGGGCAGCAGGACACACAGACGGGGGCTTCGGGCTACTTTGCAGGGAGATTTGGAGGCTAAGAGGGAGCCAGAGGTGCAGTTTAGAGCATCACATCCCCTGCATGCTCTGCTGGCTGTCCCTGATGGATCAAGGGAAGGATCTGGGCTCCTTAGGCTTCCTGAAACCCAGCTCCTTCTCAGAGGAGCAGGGTCTGGTCTCCGCTCTGTTAATGGGACAGTGACCCAGAGAATTCACACCAGTATATTGACGAAATGCTATGTTCTCCTCCTCCTCCTCCTTCCTCCTCTCTGCCTTCACATCCTAACTTTCCCAGCTTTGGGAAGGGGCACACCACCTGGAGTGGAATGTGCTGCAGAGGCTGGGAAAGCTGTGAAGATGAGTGCTGCCAGCTCCCATTAGCTGTACAGAGTTTCCCAGCCCTGCTTAACCTCCTTCAGAAAGAGGATTTGAGCTCCAATTTGTGCTAACGTTGTGGAGCTGCAAGAATATGTTCCCTTGTGGCCATTCTGCTGTGAGGGGGTAACTTCTGGTGGCAGAGCAGGAGATGCCTGGCAAATCCTTGCTTCTTCTCAGCTCCCCTCGGCCTCAAGACACATCCCAAGTCCCCAGGAATGTGGATGGTGGGCTGGGAGGAGGGCAGAGACCAAGGTTGGGGACCTACGCACCAACACAGTACCGCCCGTTGGGAGCCAGCACAAAACCAGGTTTGCAGATACATTTGAAGCTGCCGTCCTCGTTGATACACATCCCGTTGAGACACATGTTGGTCGTGGCACATTCATCATGGTCTGGGGAAGACAAACAGGAAACATGAGGAAGACTCTGCTGTGCTCAAAAACTCTCTGTGCCCCACCTCATGGTCAAATTGCTAATTATGGCAGGAAGTGCTAATCCTAAAGGCAGAGTTCTTCCAGCTTCTCCTGGTGAGAGATGTTCTGCTGGGACCCTGCTGCTCCCAGTACCCTGGTGATGCGGTGCAGCTCTCAGCAGGACTCAAACACCAGCTGCTTCCAAATGTCCTGCTTCCAAATGTCCTGCTTCCAAACCCAGCCCTGCTCATGCTCCTGGACCCCAAAACCCACAGAAGCCCTTACACCTTTATAAAAACACCTTCCTATTTCAGTCTTCTCCTTTTAAGATGCTCTGCCCTAGAGGTGAAGGGAGTACAGCACAGACTGGAGTAACCACCAGTCCCTGGGGATCAGCTCAGTCCCAGCCTCCCCACGGCACGTCGGGAAATAACTTACCAACACAGTTCTTGCCATCGGGGGTGATTTCAAAACCAGCGTTGCAGATGCACTGGAAGCTGCCGTCGGTGTTAACACAGCGGCCGTTCCTACACATCACTCCGTTCATGATGCACTCATCGATATCTGGCAGGGAAAGAAACATCAGAAGGCCACAGCGGGTGGAGTGAGAAGCAGTTGCAGCTTAATCTGCCTCCTGAGAAAACCAGGCAAGTGCTCTCAGACACTCAGAGCGTGCCCTGCTCTGGGATCACACCCTTCCTCTCTCCCCGTATGGAGATGGAAAAGATGTGGAAAAAGCTTTTTGAATGCTCTGGAAGCAGCAAGACTTTTTGAGGTTACAGCTCTGGGACCTCAGACCCTCCATGACATCTTTGTCAACAGTCCCCTTTGCAACTCTGGTTATCCTGGGGCCATTCAAGTCCATGGGAGACAGTAAAAGTGCTTGGACCAACAGCCACGGACTCAGGTGAGCCACGGAGAGGTGGTCCCAGTGCCTCAGCAAAATGAATTCCAGGATGGAAGCTGGGGTACAATGGGACTGAAGTACGGCTGCACATCAAGAATGTGATGGCCACTCGCTCTGGGAGACGGGCCACTGAATGCCTCTGGGTAAAGAGGAAAGGAAGAGGACTTGAGGCAAGGGGTTGTTATTGACCTTTGTCAAGAACTGGGGAAGGCAGGAGGAGTTATTTTATGAGCAAATTACAGAAAACCAGTAGTCTGGCCACAGCAACAATGGACAATCCAAACACTGTGTAGACTAGAACATCTCTCCTATGAGGAAAGGCTGAGGGACTTGGGTCTGTTCTGTCTGGAGAAGAGAAGCCTGAGGGGGGATCTGATCAACACCTATAAATACTTAAAGGGTAGGTGTCAGGAGGATGGGGCCAGGCTTTTTTCAGTGGTGCCCAGGGACAGGACAAGAGGAAAAGGGCACAAACTTGAACATGGGAAGTTCCACCTAAACATGAGGAGGAACTTCTTTCCTGTGAGGGTGGCAGAGCCCTGGAAGAGGCTGCCCAGAGAGGTGGTGGAGTCTCCTTCTCTGGAGACATTCAAACCCCACCTGGACACGTTCCTGCGGGACCTGCTCTGGGTGACCCCAGGGGGTTGGAGGAGATGATCTCCAGAGGTCCCTGCCAACCCTATATCATTCTGTAACTCTCCTAATGTGGAGAAGTTCGCTTGAGAGCAGCCTGGCAGAAAAAGGTCTGAATCCCAGACAAAATGGGGTGGCCCTGCCCTGAAGGAAACCTCCTTTTTAAAGCTGTATCAACAGAAGAGCTGTGTGTAAGCCCCATGGGACAGTTTCTTGTTCTGACAACTAAGAGAGGCCACAGCTGAAGAATGACATCCCAGTTTTGGCACCACACATTAGAAAAGATAAAGACAAAATGGAGGAAGTTGAGAAGATAAAAGCCAGGACAATGAGAACCTTAGAAACATTATCAATGAGAGGAGATTGGGAGACTTGCAGTTGTTTAGTCTAGAAGGGAGATGACAGGGGGGTTACAAGTTGCAGTTTCCCAACATGTGAAAAAATGTTGTAAAGGAGACAGCGATGAACCAATTTTCACAGCCAGAAACAGAACCACAAGAAGAATTCAGCTTAAATGATTTAGTGTGGAAATTAGGAAAGCCGTTCACACTGTCAGGCAATAAGGAGGGTCCTTTGGAAACCCCTTCATTAGAAGCCGCTAGACAGAAAATGAAATAAAAAAAAAAATCAGAGGTTGGGCACTGACAGAGAAATCTGCTTTTGCTTCTTGTTCACATGGGACATCACCTCCCCACCATTCCTTTTTAGCAGTCCCTCACCCAGAGCACCATCTTGCTGCAAGACACTGACAGAACAACTTTGCTAGAAATTACAAGCCCTACGTCGATAGAAACTTTCCTCAAAATGCTATCTTTGTCAAGTCTTTAAATCCAGTTGTGCTCTTGAAAAGGACTCTAAGTTCCTTGATTGCCGCTACCTCACTTTAAGGTAAATAAAGATAGAGGAAACTTTTCCTGGACAGATTTCAGGATGCTGCTGGCAGCTCAGTTAAGTTGTTGTGGAAGCCCATCACACACTTGCTTGGGAGGTTGTTTGGTGCTGGGGACTCCTCGCTCTCTTTCCCCTTTACAACCATTTTCCTTTGCTACCTAGGTCTCTGCTGACACTCTCGGGGCACCCCATATTTCCCCACAAGGAGAGAGGGAACAAACTTACCGATGCAAGCCTGCTTGGTGGGGGTGCTCTGGAAGCCTTCGTGGCACTTGCAGTGGTAGGAGCCAGGGGTGTTCACGCAGTCGCCGTGCACGCAGGGGCTGCTGGAGCACTCATCCACATCTGTAAGGAGAAAAACCTAAACCCGTGAGTCACCATTAGACACAGCAAACCACCAAGACAGGCAGCAAAGGCTGTATCCTGTCAGCTTGACACCGCTCATTACAGGTTTCGACTTGGACACCAAGCCATTGACTGTAATTCTTTGTATACAGTCCTCCAGCCAATTCCTAATCCATCCAACAGTCCATCCACCAAGCCCATAACACTCTGATTTTGAGGTAAGAATGTTGTGGGGAACTTTATCAAAGGCCTCTCAGAAGTCCACATAGGTGACATCCATAGCGCTTCTCTTTTTCACCAGTGCAGTCACTCTATCATCAAAGGCCATTAATTACTGAGGCACAAATTGCTCTTGGTGAAGCCATGTTGGCTGTCTCTAATCACCTCCCCGAGTTCCATATCTTCCCTTCTGAAGAGTTTACAGCCACCAATTGCATGGCTACAGTCGCATGATTAGTCCCACCACATTTCAGTGTAGCTTTCTGGCTGCACAGCAGCTTCCAGCTCCTCCTGTTTGATAGCCACACTGCATGCATTCATATAGAGGCACTTCAGCTGGGTTATCAACACCCTCACCTTTTCAGAGGAACACACCCTAATTCCTCTCAAGCATCTTACAGGTGTTTCCCTCTTGGTTCTTAATACATCAGCAGCCCCTGGATCTCTGTTGCTCAAAATTCCATCCCCTTCTCCCACTAAATCTAGTTTAAAGCTCTCCTTATGTCTGGCCACCTTTTGGCCAAGATCTTCTTGCTCCACTTGATTGGGTGAATCTCAGAAAAAATAGGCCACTTATAAAATGGTAATTCTCTTGAAAGATGCTATCCTTCTAATTCCTTGGAGGCCTCAAGCTTCTGAGAAGGTTTGCAGAGCCACCAGCTAGCTGGGGTGAGCATAGGGGCCGCAGCCTATGCCTGTGGGGCAAGCAGAGCAGGCAGCAGACTGAAAACTGGCATCCCTGCCCTGGGGCTAGTTCCATAGGGCTTCCCACAGTGTGAACTGGCCACTGCTAAGCCAATGGCAATGCTGTGGCTACCAGAGTTGTCACCCTGGGTGTTCCTTGAGGGGCAGACATATCCTTTCCATCACACTGCTTCATTACCGGACACAAGCCCTCTATCTCCAGCCTCTTGTGAGGACCTCTGACTGGGATGTGGGGGGCTCTGACTGGGGTGGGGGCTGTCGGGAGCTCTTGGGGGACCTACTCACCAATGCATTCTCCACGCACATCCTGCTTGTAGCCCATGTTGCACTCGCAGCGGTAGCTGGACGGGGTGGGGATGCAGCGGCCGTTCAGGCAGAGGTTAGTGAAGTGCTTGCAGATGTCAATGGTCTGGTTCAAAGTGGCAGTTCCTGGAAAGCACAGAGAGAACATCAGGTAGAGGATTACGGCTCCTTCAATCGTCCCCGGGCAGCAGAGTCAGCAAGTCATAGAATCATAGAATTGCTGAGGTTGGAAGGGACCTTTAAGATCATTGAGTCCAACCATCAACCCAACCCTGCCCAAACCACCACTAACCCATGTCCCTCATCCCCACGTCTGCTCGCCTTTTAAATACCTCCAGGGACAGCAACTCCTTCCCTGGGCAGTCTGTTCCAATGGTTGATAACCCTTTCAGGGAAGAAAATTTTCCTAATATCCAAACACCGTGACGGATCAGGGATGTTTCTGGGCCCTGTTCAGCCACGGGGCTGCAGACACAAACTCAGCCTCCTCAGGAATCTCTGCCAGGTGCTGCAGTACTTGGCCTGCCCCTACCCCATGGACATGCACAACATGGTCCAGCCTTCTCAGAAGCGAGGTGGGAATCAATATTTATTGACATCCAGTGCTTTTCCACAGGCATCAGCCCTTAGAAGGAGCTATTTGGGGGTGTCCAAGGTGGTGGGAAAACCAGTTTTGTTTGGGGGAGGCAGAGAGCGAGGTGGTGACGTGAAAGCTTCATTCCTCTTTGGTAATTAGAAAGATATTCTGCACCGGAGCCAGGCTCGGCTCCCTCGTTCTGCCAGCAGACGCTGTTTGATCTGCTTCTGGGCTCACCATCCTGCACAGCATTAGTGTCACATCCCATCGTTCCTCCCCACCCCACTCCCCCCTCCTCCCCGGGTCAAAATAAACCTCGTAGCTGGCGGAGAGCACGGGCGCTTCGCTGGTGTGTGCGCGGCGCGGGGACGCTGCCCGTCTTCTGAGAGAGGCAGCCAAATTGGGTCAGCACAGTAAGAAAGTCATTTTAATTACCAATGCTTGAACTTCCTGGGCCCATTCCAGGCAGACCTGGGATCCCGCCTTGTCCATTTGCCCCATTTGGTCCGATGCCTCCGGGCCCGTTGAGTCCCGGCCCAACACCATTGGGCCCGAATCCAGGAATTCCTGGAAAGTTCCCAGGGAACCCTGGCACGACTGGGAGTCCTTCGATGCAGAGCCTGCGGTACTCATCTGAAACAAAACAGCTGCCTTAGTGCTTTTCCAAGAGTTCCTGAATCCCCTTCCCACCTCTGCCAGAGAACAGAGGGATGGAGGTGTACCAGCAGGGAGCAAAGAGGGTGGGTGTTGATGGGAAGAGGGCAGATGGGCAAGGAGAGCTTTAACACCCTCCACTCTGGAGGAGATGACAAGACACAGCTTGCCAGGGTTTTTGGCAAGAGCTTCTCGGGGTGTGTGGGACCACTGGCACCCTGGGGTCCCTTCAAGCAGGACACAGGAAGGGGTGAGATATGGTAAAGCTCTGCCCTGCTCAGAGCTGGTGATGAAAGAATAAAGGTGGAGAGATCTACAGCGCTGAGCCTCCTCACGGCCTCCTGCAGCCTGGGCTCACCCCCAGTTGGCCCCAAGGTTCGATTACGGTGGGAGCCAAAGAGAACTGAAGGGGTAGGAGGAAAGGGATAAATTCTTGCCTTGGCTGAACTCATCTGGCTTGACTTCAGATGAGACCCAGGCGGGAGAGCCAGCATCCCCGTGTGACCTTTCTATGGGTGTTACGTTGACGATTCTCCACGTCAAGCCTGGGGTACCACTAGGGCTACCAGAGCCACGGGTTGGCCCGACAGCAGGTGGAGGTCATTTGTGTTGCACTTACCAGAGCCCCGGACGGGGCACATCTCCGGAGTCTGGCCAATGGCCCAGCAACGCCCCGAGTCACAGCAGCACTGCATCTTGGTGTACTGGCCAGGGAGGTCCCCAGCACAGCGGCCCCCGATCAGAGCAGAGAAACATGTCCCAATCCGCTGGTCTGCAGAGAGGGAGAGGAGAAGGAGACACGTTCACACCATGTTATCACCACGCTCTTGGTTGGGTCAATCGGGCGCTCAATCCTGAGCACCAATTTCCAGTGGTGCCTTTTCTGGCTGTCCAATGTCTCAACCTGACCTCCTGTTCTCCTTCATCCTCCCACATCATGAGGTTCTCCAGCACCTCCATCTGGAGCACAACAAGGCTGTAGGGCCAGGTCTTATTCTCCAGATCTCACATTCCCATTTAGGCTCCTAAATACCATAAACAGCCTGATTGAGAGCCAGAAACAGGCAGCAGCTAGGCAGTTCCTCTCCATTGGATTCTCCACTGGGAGCTGCCTTCCTTGCCCTGCAGGAAGGACAAGCTGACCCAGAAGATCCTGCCTGAATTCACAGAGCAAAAAACAGATGAGATCCCCCACCACATCCCATCTTTCCTCACCTTCCCAAAGAAATAGGATTATTTACAGGTGTCTCCCTCCTCTCACTGGAGTTCCTGATAAGAGATGTCAGGGATGGGTTGACCCAACACACCAGCTGGAAGAGGGAGCAGGCAATGGGGAGCTGGTCTGCAGGAGACCACTGCAAATGTTGACACTTCCACTACAGCCTGACCCATCCCCTCAGCAGGGACAGATAAACTGTTCTGGACTAAGTACATTATTAAAAAAAAAATAAATGCATTTTGGGGCTGAAATCTCCATTCTTCAAGCTCCTCCTCTGATGTTAGTGCCTGTCTTGCTTATTTGGATTGCATTTGTGACCAAGGATTGGCCATCAGTGCCCATATAATGGTCCAATGGCCATGTGGATTGGCAGTGTCTTCTCCTCTCTTGGGCTGTTGGACCCAGCATGGTATATTTTCCTCTAACTCCTGCCACTAAAAACACTTCCCTGTGATAAAAACAATCCAGCGCTGCCTGCTACTATTTTGAGGGTTCCCAGACAGTGAGGGGGCATTCCTCAACCAGTTCTGCTCCAGGCTGAAGCCCTGGCTGCAATAGTCCTTTCCCAAGGTGGTCAGCCATCTCCTTCACCACTTTGGTCAGGCTGGGGACCAGGTACAGCCCTTCCAGCATTAGTCAGTGATCCTCAATGCTGTGCTAAGCAAGGACCTTTCCACAGTCACCTCAGGTCTGACCAGGACCTGCCTCTCCTTCCCATATCAATTGTTCCACATCCCAGGCTTCCCATGAAGAAGCATTCCCTGCCAGGTCCCAGTGATCCCAGCATCTCTCGCTAAACGAACGGAGCTGTTCCCAGTTCCACATCCCTCCAGCCTGATCGCTCCCATTCCCAGCGGACGCCTGTTTCAGGTCATGGGTTAGTTCCCACAGCCTGGACTGAGCTGGGAGGAGAACGAGCCCTGGATGGTGGCCACCCGTGAGCATGGCCAAAGCCACAGACACCAAGCCTGGCACCCGTGTTAGGTGTGTGTGGCTTCTGGACAAGGCCCAGGAGACTGAGGGTCTTTCACATGTCTAGCAGGCTCCGTCTGGCACCAAGTCCTTTAGGAAAACCTGGAATCTTCCACTCATTCATCTCCCGTCCTTGTTTCTCAAGTAAATTAATGAGGGGGAAAGTCTAGCCTGATTTGTCATCTGTGCCTCTAGACTGACATTAGCCAGCGGGCTGACACTTTCCTGAAATATAATTGAAATTAATTGCACAGAGCTGTTTGATCTGTGGGCTGTGGTTACATTTCTTCCCTAATCACAGCTTGGTGACTTGCAGAGGACAGTGACCCCATTTAAAGCCAGGGAGACTAAACCAACAGGTCTTTTCTCAGCTACATCCTTTCCACCGGTCTGAGTTCAGCATGAAGTGCTCCCTTTTCCCAAACTTCCTCCACCAAAGAGACTTGCAGAAAGAAAGACAGAATGGGAGAAGGGAAACTTGAGTGAGGGATTGAATGCAACTCCGGATTATCTCCTAATCCTCATGATGTGCAAGCCACGTGGGTGTTTGGGTCATCCCAAGCCCTCGGTCTCTGGCAAGTGGCAAGGGGACAAGAGCAATGCCCCCATCTTTGCAGGTTTCAGCAGCTTCTGGAGTGAAGCAGCTTCTGCTCCCTGAACACACCAGGACAGGACAGTGGGGCCATTTGGAGAAGCTGTAGCTCAAAGCCTTGATGGGAGTTTAGGGTTGAGCTTAAATGAACTTCTCGATTTGAGCATGGTAGTTTGGAATAAACCCTTTGGGCATCAGAGAGGACAGATCCCACCCGGCTCCTTCTGTTCTTCTGTGGGATGTTTGCTGTCCCAAAAGCTGTGACACAGGGTGACAGCCAGCCAGTAACTGGGCAAGGAATGATCTGGAGAACGCAACCTCTTTCCCTGCAGACAGACAACGTGCTGACAAGTTTGACAAGGTAGGGAGGTCACAGCAGTTTGTGTAAGGGAGGGAATGGTCCAGCCCTTATTCATCTGGACAAACATTTATTAAATTCAGCTGGTTTTGCTGCAGTTTGTAATGATCTCTCTCAGAAATGAAGGTCAGAACTAATTGAAAACTCATCTGGAGCTGCCTCGGGCAGAGAGAGGGGTGGATGGAAAGAACAGTGGGTCCCCACAGTCCCTCTGTGACCTCCTGCAGGACCACCCACACGCTGGAGGTGGGAGCACAAAGCCGTTGCGGTTTTGTTCTGCCTTCCTCTGCGGCTGTTAAGGGAACAGGTTTGCACAATAACCTCAGTAAATCAGAAATGCTGTAGGCGAGAAAGGAGGGAAAATTCCACATGAGATTAGAGAGCCAGAGAGGTGGGGGGACGGAGCCACAGGTCTATCAGAGGTCTCTGGTTCAGAGAGGCTGGGGAGGCTTTAGAAGGTCCTGCCAGGAGCCGTAGAGCAGGAAATTAGAGTTTGGCCTCCTCATAGAATCATAGAATTGTCTGGGTTGGAAGGGACCTTTAATATCATCTAGTCCAACCATCACCCTAACTGATAAAAAACCATCACTAAACCAATGATAGCGGGCCAGGAGGGACACCAAACTGGACCTTCCTGCCAGGGTCTGACAGAGTCTGCGCCCATCTGCTGGGCCATGGTGGCCTGAGGTGTGTGTCCTGATGCTCAGGAGAAGCCCCACACCAGGAGCTGCATCCTCTGAGTGACCATCCAGCCTGGCTTATCTCTATTTTCCCTTTCAACGTGAACATCTAAGATCTGCTGTGCACCTACAAGGAATTTTGCAATTTCGATCCCGATGAAAACTTGATTTGTTTCTTTGGCAGCGGGGGAGAGGCAGGGAGAGACGGAGGAATAGGAAGTGCAGAGAGAACTTTAAAGGGCATTTATCTCATTTTGTGTCTTGTCACGTACAGAAACTGGGAAGCTCAAGTGACCAAACCCAAACAAAGTAGTGGTTGCAAAAGTCAGTTGGCTCTGACTACAAAGGACCTGGGGGTTATTAGCTCAGAAGGGAGCTGCAACACAGCAGCAAGTAGCCAAAGGTCTCTCCACCCAACGTGTCCAGTGGTCCTTGGTTTGCAAGGAAGAAGGGCTCAAAAGAAGCCTCATACTGTGGTGAGGACACCCAGTCTAGATGGACTGATGCCATCGTATGTTCTCCTCTTCTGGAAAACTGAACAATTTCTTTCTTCTCTGGGTAATATTAAGCTAGATGGTGGTGTCTGTCTCATTGAAGAGCCGTGGCAGAATGAAGACACAAAGTGTCCCTCTGGGCACAGCTCCCACCAAAGTGCAATGTCCATCCAATGCTTCTTAACCACCAATGCTTCTGCAGAGGGCTCTGGTGCAAGCAGGGGAGCTCTGGGTGTTACTGCAGGACAGTTTCTGTGCTGGTAAGTGCTATAATAAATTCACTCCCTCCCTGGCTGTTCACACTTCTCCAAATTCACCTCCCAGTTCAACTGCTGTAAGGTTGAGGTATAAATGCATCCCTCAGATGATTGATCCTCTCTAGGGAGAAATGCTTTACAGTTCAGGTCCCTGCACTGGAGTCCCAGGAACTATAGAACCTTCCTGCACCCTCTGATCCCTGCAGATGTCCAGGCAGAGCTCTGCTTGGCAGCATCCCTAGCTCCCTCGATGTCTTGGGAGCTGTTGGGGTGCTCTGCTCAGCCCTCCCCAGCCTCTTATCACTCTATGTGGAGCCTACAACCCTCACACCACTTCCCTTTTGTCATTTCTTGCCCTCATAAATATTATCTCCTCATATTGCCTTTTTCCTTCTCTATCCTTTCCTGGATAATGACCAAAGAGGGCAAAAAGGGTCCTCCAGGCAGGTGAAATCCTCAATAACACACTCACAACCTCCTCTGAGTCCAGGTCTTTGTAGCAATAAGCAAGATCTGGCCCTACCTGGAGCTTTAGGCAGCAAATCTGCTGATGTTGCCCAAGGAGAAATAAAACCCAAATCTCTCAGACCTTTGCTGGACCATCAGAGAAAAAGAGCAAAGCAAGCAACGTGCAGGAGTGCTGACTTGCAATGAACATGGAAATGCATCTGAAAGGCCACTTTTCTCATTTGAAAATTATTCTTTGAAGCAGTTCTTGAAAAGCAACCCATTGTACCAAAAAAGAGAAAAAAAAAGAAAGCTGAGAGCCTGCTGGAGCAGATCCTTCTGCTGCCTGCACAACGCCGAGCCTGTCTTTTACAAGCCTAAATGAATGAGACTGTTATGAACATGTGTGGAACTGGATTCTTTCTGTCAAGTGCAGGTGGTTGAATCATTCAATAAATGTTCATTTCAAACTATGACGGACTTTCTCCAGCTACGCTGCTGTTGGCATTTTACTGAGGAAGGCAGTGAAAGCGGCTAATGAGATTTGGGATCAAGTCAAGCTCAGTGTCTTGCTGTTTCAGCTGTAAAAACTACAGGAGATTATTCAAATGCAATAAAAAGGTGTTTACTTAACTAAAAAGGGAGGGGAAAGGGATGGGAATATATCAAGGCTGCCACCATAAAGTCACCACGTACCCAGTGCTGGTGCCCCATGATGTATGAGAGACTGTGGTCACTTCCAGTCTAAACATCTGTGAGGTGACAGTGTGACAATCTCCTCTGCTCTCTCCTGATGCTGTTCGTGCTTTAAGGGTGGCCACATTATACATTCATTTCCAATCTTTTCCAAATTTGATTTATTTCAGAGGATGTAAACTGTGGCCTGGAACTACCATAAAGTTTCAAAACGAGCAGTAAAACCCCCCTCAAACGACAGAAGCAGGGTTTGCAAAACACGCATCCCGGGGCAACAACACCCCAATGGTAACGGGGCCTTTTGCCAGAAAAAATATTGTCTGTCCCAAAAGGTGACAGCACACCAGCAGTGTATGTTAGTTCAGGGAAATGGCTACAGCATGATGCATGGGGTTCAGATGCAGTCATAGTCCGCTGCAGCTAACTAAGCTTTGGACTATTTTTAAATGTGGGCTTTCTAATTTTATTTAGTTTTCATTTCTTGAAGCGCTTGGTTTCAAGGAAAGCGGAGAAATGTCCATATGACTCATCTGAGAGCTGTCACACCCTCCAGGCTTATGGCAGGGTCTGGGAACCAGCGAGGCAAAGGATTTCATTCTCATTAAAATTTCTCAGATTCCCAAACAAGGTGACTCGTACGTTATACTTTACAACATTTTTCTTTCCGGAACTAGAACATGATTAATTTTTACTCCAGGTTCTGTGGATATAAAAAAATTTGGATTTGTTTTTTTTTTTCTGTATGAATGTCCAGGACTTTCCACAGAAAGCTGTACCTGACATTTTCCACAGCACTAACAATGATCTTTGCCTTTTTTTGTTACAGTTCCTCGTTACAAACCCTCCCATCCTTGTCTTTCTAAAGGCAAATGAACTTTCTGATCAGTGAGACAAACCCCAGGATTCATTTGACTAAATAAGTGCCCCTGCTGAGAGCAAGTAAACAGAGAACTGATCTATTTATCGCAGAAACTGTCACTTCTTACAAAGAGAAATGGACCATCAAATATTTACAAGGGGTTCAGGAAGCAATTTTGATGTGTTAAACATGCAAGATTCACTCCAGGCTCTGTAATCTGGAGGCAGGAGAGCTCCTCAGCCTGGGGAAAGCTTGCCTGGAGTCAGGCCAGTTCTGGGAAGCTTCGAAATACAGGCACCGTGAGCCAGACCGAGCGGGGTTGGGGGGGGACAGGTACGTCAGAGCCGGCAGAACAGCACACACCAGCCCCACCAAGCCCTTCCTGCAGTCTACAGGCAAGAGGTGATTTCCACACGAGCTGGGGAGTCACTGTGTTGCCAGAAATCATAGAATCATAGACTAGAATCACGGAATTGTTTTGGTAGGAAAGGACCTTCAAGATCAAGTCAAACCATCAACCCAACACTGCTAAAACCACCACTAACCCATGTCCCTCAGCACCACATCTGCCTGGCTTTTAGATACCTCCAGAGATGGTGACTCCACCACCTCCCTGAGCAGCCTCTTCCAATGGTTGATAACCCTCTCAGTGAAGAAATTTTTCCTAATATCCATCCTAAACCTCCCCTGGTGCAACTCGAGGCCGTTTCCTCTTGTCCCATTGCCTGTTCCTTGGGGAGACCGACCCCCCCCGGCTACACCCTCCTTTCAGAGAGTTGTAGAGAGTGAGAAGGGTCTCCCCTCAGCTTCCTTTTCTGGTCTGCAGTAGCATCAAAACCAGTGACCAGGACAGCCATGACAAGAGCATTTTCCAGTTATTGCAGGAACAACGTGCCCTTTGATTTGCAAATCTGGGCATCACCAGATAGCAATTTGCAAGTCATGGGATCTGTGATCTCTCCCCGCGTTTGGGGTCCTGAGATGTGTTTTAGCATCTTACCAATGCAGCGCGATCCATCAGGGCTGGTCATGAAACCGCGTGGACACGTGCACACGTAGCTGCCCGCTGTGTTGGTGCACTCGCCGCCATCACACACGCCAGCGATGGCACCGCACTCGTCCACGTCTAGAAGAGAACAAACCAACAGAGATTACATTTCCCTGCAAACCATCTCCTTTCCCATCTGCAGTGCAGATCCAGGACCGGAGCTGGGATCACAGCTGGTGTTATGGGTTCCCATGGGATGTTTGAGAGAACAGTTGGCCTCCCAGCAGTGGAGCAGCACAGAAAACAAGAACTAGGACTCCTCCAGATAGTGGCTTCGTGAAGTTCTCAGCTTATCTCTACTAACAGCTCAGGTCTTTGGGCAGGCTGATCTAAAATGTTGAAGTCCTTGGAGGACAGAAATACATCTGTACAGGTGCGTGACTGGCTGGGGAGCAGATCCCTCCTGTCCAAGTGAGACTTGGAGGCTTCTCAGAGATGCTACATCAGAGACAACATAATGTTTGTAAAAAGCACTGGGCTCCTGCACTATTCACCAGATTTCTCCATACGGGAGGGATGTGGTTCAATTTTAAGACAAGGACATACAAGCCAAAAGTCCTCTTTACTGTCAGGTAGGCAAGGGGGGTCTGGAGACATCATTCTGTGGGTTCAGCTCCTCCATCAGCAGTTTTATTTTAGTGTGAGCTGATTTGCATAACAATGCCATGAGCATGCCATGTGTTTGAACTATTTATCTCGTCACAGGGAAGATTAGTGAGACAGAGATATATTTAAGTCATTGGAGAGATCACACCTAATTATCCGTGGCAATCAAAGAAACCCCATCCACGTCAGCAAGCCCTGCCACCCACTGCTTCCCCAGCAACCCACTGCCACCTGTGGGACCACACAACACACCAGCAAGGAGCATCTCCCTGCACTGAAGAGCATGGAAAATATGGACATTGCAACAAGGTTTTGTCCAGGTGCAACATCTAGACTCATAGAATCCCAGACTGGTTTGGGTCGGAAGGGACCTCAAAGATCCTCCTGTGCCACTCCCTTTTTAATTATGTTGATACTTTTAGTCAAAATTTGTGGAAAGCAGATTGCCTTTTTCAAAATGGCTGATTTGCCACTCTGTTCCCTTTGATTTCCCAAGTTTCAGATCCCAAGTGGCAGCTGCGCACAGAATTTATAGGCCGTTTCTCTCTGTATCTTCTATATAGGTACTTGTGGAATTTTCTGCTCTGTCCTCACCCTTTTCTGTCACAGTTTGGCTTTGGTTAAGCTGCAGCTTTCAGGCTTTCTGTGTGGTTTCCCATCAGTTGTTAACCAGAACTTTCACAAGGATGTGAAGCTCTTTAAATACTCAGTATAAAAAGAGCCAAAGAAATAATTAACTCAAGAGTTTTCTCAAGGTTGTAATATAAATGGTCTGGAAAGTTTGGAGAACTCTCCAGTTCTCAAGCAAACCCTACAGTGTCTCATCTTTCCAGCTCAGTTCTTCCAGCGTGGATTAAATCTAACTCTGAGCAAGGTTTCAAATATAGATTTGTTTCGAGCGCCCAGGACCTTGGCAATGGGGTTAGTCTCCATCTTCGGCTTGTGGGGAGGGTCTGCCCTATCTCTGCACCAGAGAGACGCTCGTAGAGCACATCCTGAGTTGAAATGGCAGAAGCAACATCACTGGGGTGATTGCCTCGAAATTTGGGTACTTTTGTAACCTTTTTGCAATTATGTCTGGGCACAGGGGCTGCCTGGTCCCTCTGATGTATCTGAAGTATGTCTGTGTGTATATATATATATAAAATATATATATGTATTCCAGTATCTGAAGGGGGCCTACAAGAAAGCTGGGGAGGGACTTTTTACAAGGGCACGTAGCCATAGGACTAGGAGTAATGTCTTCAAACTGCAAGAGGGGAGATGGAGCTGAGATGTGGGGAAGAACTTGTTTGGTGTGAGGGTGGTGAGAGCCTGGCCCAGGTTGCCCAGAGAAGCTGTGGCTGCCCCATCCCTGGAGGGATTCAAGGCCAGCTTGCAGGGGGCTTGGAGCAACCTGGTGTGGTGGGAGGTGTCCCTGCCCAGGGCAGGGGGATGGGACTGGATGATCTTTAAGGTCCCTTCCTACCTGAAGCATTTTGAGTCTAACTGCCTGACTGCAATCTCACAGTGCCATGCAGTGGTTAGTGACGCTAGTGCAGCCCTGAAGATGTACAGGAGAAACACGGAGCAGAAGCAGGTGATGTTACCTCTTAACCAGGATCATCCCTGGGTGCCACAGCTCTGTGCAGTCCTCGTCTCACAACAGGATGTTAACAAAAACAAGGGGTTCAGAGTCCAGGGGGACGACTCAAAGCCTGGAAAAACCTGCCTTTGGCTGCAGGGTGCAATAGCCATGGACTGTTAATGTCCATGGACGATGACTGCTAACTCTCATCACCACAAAGTCCCTATCTTTTTCTGAAGGAAAAGAGATATAAGAGGGTCTACACTGTTAGACCTCCAGAGGAAAAGACTGCAGAAATGATCCAGACATTGGTGCATGTTAGTTGTGGTCAGTTGTTAGATGGTTACAGAGCAGGCATCTTCACCAGAGCTCTTCTAGATGCCATTTACACTCCACAGAAAGAGAGCATCTCATCCAGGGATGGTGATCATCTCACCATTTCATCTGAAGGGCAATGTCTAAATGGAGCCAAAGAGTTATGCCCTAATAGTGATGATTTTTCCCCGCAAAGTGAGACATAGTGAATTTCATCCCACTCAGCTCAGCGACAGACACCGACAATCTCTGTGTTTAAGATGAGCTGAGCTGCCTTTTGAAGCAAGACATATGGCATGGGCAGAGACCTCCCGGGGGTGCTTCACGTGGTCAAAGAAATAATCCTCTATCTCTCCTCTTCATTCACACAACCTGCAACAAACACAAGCATCTTCTGTCTTACTTTGGCTGCAAGTGTAAGTCCTCAGGAATCAAGTGAAGCCTCCATTTCAACACGCACAAAATTAAGCCCAAATGCATAGGGCGGGTTATACACTTGTATATCAAGGGAAGAGCCTTCTTAGGAACTCTGAAATGAATCTTTCAGCCAGCCAGAGATTCCAGCTGCCTTCTGCAAGCAACAGAGATACCGCCTCCGTCCTTGCAGTGTTCCTTTAGCTCTTTGATGCTCAGAGCCCCTGCAAAAAGACAGACTTGACTTGAAACCTGGAAAGGCAGCAATGCAAATCCCCCGAAAACACTTCCCCCACCTGGGCCCCTGCAGCGAAAAGAGATTTTATCACTACAGCCCGCCCTGTCATTTAATTACAGGCCTGTGTTTGGTTACAGTTTGCAGAACACTGGAAGGTTGTACTATTAGAAATAACAGCTTCAAACTTCTGCATATCTCTCCTGAAGTTTGCTGTATCAGAGCTCTGGAGGCAGCTGACGGTCAGGCATCTTATTAGATCAATACTTAGGACATAGCATCAGTCATCCAAGAAAAAGCGTACGTGATTGTGGGGGCAGCATTCCATTCTTAAGGAAAACCAGAGTTAATTCAGAAGGTTAAATCAAACTGCCACTTTTTTTTCCCTCCCTTGAAAATTCTAGCTCAGATGGGAGCAGCGTTAGCAACCCAAGAGGCAGAAAAAAAGCCAGTTTCTCAAGCCTGCTCGCACATCCTGTACTTTGAGAAACTGAGCTCGGGGCTTTGTTGTTGTTTCTGTTCCTCCCCACCGCATTTGCCTTCTTTATCTTCTCTTTGTAAAGTGTCTCATAGTTTTGATTCATTCAGAGCTGAAGCCCACGGAGAGCTTGACACAGTGGGATGGATTTGTACACCTCTCATTAACACCCCGCTGCCAGCTCTGGGTAGGGAATTCTTCCAACTCCAACCTGGCTACTTCACGACTTTTCCAACTCTCTGTTAAAAATTAAAGCAATATTCTGTGCGCTCTGCTCTTCAGACAATGGCAGAATTCAATGCAAACGTTGATTTTGGAACCTGGTCTCCAACTCGCTGGGTTGGAGTTGGCCTGATTCATTAAGGCTGAAAATGCTGGAAGCCAAAGGCTACAGAGCTTCAGAAAGAGAGTTGCAGACTGCGAAGCCCATCCAAGTCGGGTGCCCACAGACATGTTGAAACCCCAACCTTTCCATCTGCTAAAAAAACCCAGGACTTAATGGAGAAAACATCTCCGTGTCACGTAGCAGAGGTCATGCCTCATCAGCCCTCTCCCGTGCAGTGCACGGGACTCGCAGACCTTCCCTTCCAGAAAGCACAAAGAAACCACAGAGGAGAGTAATGGAACCCTCCAAACCACACCAAATCCATGGAAATGAGCTCTTAATGGATCCAAACAATGAGCTCTTCTGTAGACATTTTGTAAGAAAATTGAAAGCACGCTAATAAAATGGCTATCGTGTTCCATTGGTGAGGAAAGTGGGCCAGGCTACCCGCTCTGCTCCTGGAAAAGGCAGAAAAGTTCCCTCCAATTCAGAAACATGAATGAGAGTCAACAGAGGGGAAAAAAATAGAGCCTTGTCTTCATTAGCAAATTTGGAATTTTGTGTGGTGGTGACAACCGACTAGCCCACAGGGACAGAAGTAGCATCTAACACATCGCCCTACAAATGCTAAATAGAAGGGGGTGAGTAAAATGAGGTGAGATCAGTAATTAAAGGATTTGCTCTCCATTGGCAGAATCTGCCTCCTGGAAATGCTGAATGCCATCGAGAAGGATCTGCCCTGGATGGATTTGAACAGAGCTTGTTGCACAAAGCAAGCAGGGCCTTTCAATCCTTTTCTCTGTTCTTTTTGGTATCTTATATGTTATTCTGGAACAATTTTGGATGTGAGACACTTACTCCTCTCGGGGCATTGGAAAGCTTCCTGGGTCAGGTACTGACATTACATACTGCACTGATAACAGAGCTGGCTTTGTGGTTTGTTATGCAGTAGAGGAAGGGCTATTAAGAAAAGAAGTTAAATTATTGGCAGAGAACAACTAAAATTGTGGAAGGAAAAGCTTTATGCAGTCAGTGATTCCACCCTTAAGAACATGCCATGGAACCGTTCCCTTAAGTGTAATTCTTATGGTTGCTTCCAGGATCGTTTAAGAATGTCACTCTGGGCAACAGCCCCCCATTTCCCTATGATTTATTGATAAAGGTCTTTGTAGCAGGAAGATGTGTCTGATTTCAGCTTTGATGTTGCCTTTCCTCATTTTGCACCGTTATTGCCAGGAGCACTTTGTGTTCTCCTCAATTCTTTCCTTCCAGCAGCATTGAGGATTCAGCTGGACAAAGCATTCCCTCCTCTTGGTGCTTGCACCCTTTTCCTTCCCCTGCAAACCTCAACAGACCCTGCTTTTTCCCCACGTTTCCCCATAAGCCAGGCATAGTATCTGTCAGTTTAGCCCTAAGCTGGCAACATCTGCCCTCCTCACTCATCTTTTGATACAAAGACAACATAAATGCAATCCTTCAGCATTTTCAAAGCTGGCCTCAACTCCAGCGTTGGTTTAAGAGAAGAGCCTTCTCCTTCCTCCTCCCCACCCTCCATCTGCCCCCCCAACATTGCTGTGTTTCTGCTTCTATCTGTCAGAAAAGGAGCAGGCACCTCCGTGCCAGAAACTTCTCATTGTACGTTGCACAGCCCCAAGCTCAGGAACTCTTGATCCCTCGAGCTCCCTCAGAATACAATGAACAAAGGCACAAAATAAGCCACTATTTGAAAGTGTCACATTCATTAGAGATGAGCTGCAGAAATAGCTCTGGAACTGAGCAACCCCGAACTTGGAGAACATTTCGGTTCAAATCCAGACTCGCTGTCGTGTGCACGTTTCGCAGAGAGAAAAAAAGACATCGTTTTCCTTCTGAGGTTGACCAAAACTCATCCAGTGTCTCCAGCTGCAGCCCCCTCACATGCTGGGGAGCCCAGGGCCTGAGCTGGCCCCCGTTATCAGCACAGAACATCTCGCATAAGAAAAGCATCTTTATTCTTCAGGGATTCAGGGACTGAAAATGGAGCCTTAATTCCAGGTGCCATTCGTGTTAAGAGATAAGTATCACTATGGGAAAACAACAACATTATCTCTGCTCCTGCCTATTCCCACCAATAAACAGCCCAAAGAAGATTAGTGGTACTTGAGGCTGCTGTTAATGAGGGAGACATCATTAATCAGCAGACACAGTGACACTGGGCTCTGACCTTTGGCTCAAACGCAATCCCAGCTGCTGACTTCACTCCCCAGGAGGAATCTTCTAAGCAGAAAAGACAAGCTCCTGGGAACTAGGGAAGAATTTAACATAGATATTTAATCTAGTTTTAATACTTCCTGGATGCTAGGCTTGGATAAGGAATCTGAAAACGAGAGGAAACCATCTCCTCTTCCTAAAGCAAGATGGTCTCGGTGCAAGCGGAGAAATGACTCCTTTCAGCAGCTATAACATTAGCGCAAGCAGACTCAACAAGGGAACTCCTGCAGCTTGGAGATTTTAGGCTTGCAGCATACCTGGCTAAAGAAAATATCCTCTTAGGCTTTGAGGTCGTTATTTTGATTAAAACCCTTGGCTTGGGGAGGAGGTTATTTGGACTGATACAGCGACTTTGGCAGCAGAGACAATTTCAGCAGATCAGGAATTTGGTGCTCTATCAGCTGTACCAAACAATTTGCTCCCGACGTATCAAAGTACGCAGCAACCTCTGGGCCAGCTCCCAGATCTTCCTGCCCTTATAAAGTGTCAGCATCAGCCGAACTCCTTACAAGATGCTGGCTCTTTGTTTCCTAATTCACATAGTTTTAGTAACTCGTACGGGGTACACGTCCTAGAGGTGTCCTCTTCACCTCCCGGCTGCCTGGTGGGGACGTGCTGGTGACTCACGTCTGGGAAACAAGCCCTTGAAAACTACCTCAGCCCTGTCAGTTTGGAGCATCCTTCACGTTTATGTCATTCTCTCAGAAGGACCCCAAGGTCAGTACACCAGACCATCCTCTTTCGGTGGTCTCCTTAGCAATCGAGGTAAGATAAGTGATGGAACAGACACCGTCGATGCCGGAGTTGTCTCTTTTTATGGCCATCCAGGAAGGAGAGTGAAAGGAAGCTGTTTATGGCCACATCATGCTGCTTTTGCAGGCGTTCTGGGAAGCGGGGACCCACGCAGAGGCCCCTCGCATCTGGATGACAGATTCAGACAATGGATTGTTTTTAATCTTGGTATATAGGAGATTCCAGCTAAACTGATTTCAGATGTGCTTTGCCTGGTCCCCAGCCAGCACGGGTGAAGCAGACCAAGGCAAGAACAATTATATTTTTTTTTTTGTGTGTCCTGAGGTTGGGCCCGTGGTTCTAGTGCAGGCCAGCCTTAGCCCATTGGCCAGCCAAATTGGCAGGGGGACATCACTGGGCACAGGGAACTGGTTCTTCACCTGAGATGCTTGTAAAAAAAAGGCTGTTTTGGATTCTACCGGTTCCAAGTCTTTGGATGCCGGAGCACTGGGGGAAAAAAAAAAAACCCTGCTGTTAAAATTGTAGAAAGTGTCCTGGCATCCTGCCAAGGAAGATCCACTGACACAGATGTCTTCTCAACATAAAAGAAGGTCCATCCCCCACCAAAGGATTAACCTCTGTAGCTGGTGTCTCACTTTGGAAGAGTTTTTTTTTTTCCTGAAGGGCTGAACCCAGGTCATCAGCATGCGCTGACACAGAGACGAGTAGGATTATACCAGGAAAGAAAATGTCTGGGTTGCAGGAGGGTGAGGATATGGGAACAGTCACCTGGAAGCAGTAATGCTCCTTTCCCTAAAAAACAACTGTTGGGAGAAACCCCGTGAGGCAACGTACACTGTCAAACCCATGGTGCCAGGGGGTGGGTTGCTGTGATGCTCTGAGATGCTGAGAGTGCTCTCTCTGTGTAACTTTGCCACCTGGAAACAAATTCCAGGTTAGACATCTGGATTCTAGTGCATTCATCGTGCCTTGTCTTGGTTACAACAGAGCCTTGGAGAGGAATGAAAGGGAAGTGGAGTTCCTGAAGCCCAGCTAGGTGGGACGCAGTCATACCAGCACAATGAACACGTTTTACCCCCAAAATAGCAAACACAGGCCAGCAGGGTTTCATTAGGGTATGTGGGAAAGAGCTTTAACAACCAAGGCAGGAAAAGTTTAATGCTGTTTTCCTTTTCATTTGCCAGATGTTTGGAAAAATACAACAAATGTTTATTTCCCTACTTCTGAGAGGTACAGAAGGTATGGCAAGGCCCACAAGAACTGCTGCAAAAGGCTTGTGGAGAGTGTGTTCTTCTTACAGAGGTCTGCATGCCTCGGAGACATGCCAGGCAGTGATAAAGGAGATGCTGAGACTGGACCTCAAGGAATTGGAGCCAGACTCTCGTGAAGGCAGCCCAGATTGGTGGCACTGTGAATGTTTAACATCCTGACCGCACCTCATCCTGCCTCTGCTCTACACCTCACACAGAAGTGTGTGTCTTATGGCATGGACCACGACAGCAACACATTGCTTCTCATTGTCTGGGTGAGTCCTGAATTTAACTAAGCAATACAGTGGACCAATCCTGAGTTCAAGAGCACAGAGCAGCTCTAAGGGCTTCCAGAACCAGGCAGAGTTCTGCCCTAACTACCACAACTTGTCTTAACATTGTTAAATTTTCACACTCCAAATGAAATTAGTCCTCTGGTCTGAGGATCAGGCATTTGGCCATTTCTAAGCAACTCCACTAACAACCTGGAAAGTATCTCCCCTGAAAAGGGCAGAGGGCTCTGCACCATCTTACCAGACTCTGCTGAGACTGGTCCTTTCTGTTTCCTGCAGTCCTACCTCCAGACATGGGGTTCTGGCTGCTGATGCTGCAGATCTGCTTGCCCACGTGATCAGAGCAGAGTTGCACCTGCAACTTGTCACCTGGCTCCTCCACTGAACTGTTTTTAGAAGGTAATTAATACTTAAACTCCTGCAACTTCTGTGCTGAAGAAGAGGCAAGGAGCAGTTTCTGCTTCCATCAGGTTGGGAACTTCTCCAGAGAGTGTGAAAGTTGAGTGCACTCCACGGGCTGCCACCAGGCTCGGGCTGATGCCAACTGCGTTCCCCACCACTTGGCATCAAGCTACAGTAGCCCCGTAGCCACTGCGAAGGCAGTAAATGTTTTAGAGTGTCCCTAACTGCAAGCACCTCCAAGCCTCTGAAGCACCGTATCGTTTCCAAGAGAGATGCTGAGGCTGAAAAGGTCACTCCCATTTACAACTGGGTTGAAGATGAGCAAGGTGCATCTACAAAGTCACCAGAAAGCCAGGAGAAGCAGGCACAGCAGGCAGGCTGTCTGCAGACAGCCCTGGGTCGGCGAGGAGTTGTGTTTTCCCAGCGGGGCTGAGATGGTATCAGGCCACTGGCTCAAAGGAGGGATGCCCACAGCTGCTGGTTGGCATTTCACTTCTCTAATGCCACACTTCCATTTGTGCCTGCTTTATGCTCAAGGACAAGGTTCAGGTTTTGGCCAACATGTCAGTTTGGAAAAATCTCACCAAGGCAGTGAAGCAACACTGCATTTATTTGCTCCATACCCTCATCTCATGGAATCAGACCTTCTGCAGTGCACCAAGAGCCACGATGTTATTTCTGGTTGTCTTATTGCATCACCATACCAGCCACTCAGATCCACCTGCTCTGCCTGCCTTCCAGTTACTCTATTGAACCAGAGGCAACAAGTTGCGTATATGTGGATATATGGAACATATTCCTCACCATGACAGTGGTGCAAACCTGGGACAAGAGCCCCAAAAGAAAAGGCTTTGAGTTTTCAAAACTCAATCAAACTGAGCAACAAGAGGAACATGAACAAGCTGTGAAGCCAGCCCTGATCTAGGCAGGAGATTGACGTAAAGCCCTCCAGAAGTCCCTTCTGTTCAATCAGTCTGTATTACCATTAAAATACCTTTCAGAAAACACCTGCATGAAATAAAGAACTCTTTCTAGTTTAAAAGAATGTCAGGTAAGCTCTATTCCTCATTTCCTTGCCTTGGACTGTGGGAAGCAGATGAACAGACCAGAGATTCATATTGCAGTATATTTTCTAACATGCCTTGATGCTTGCAGTACCCTCCTACCTGGAAGCTAGGACCAAGGCTGACGTGGGAGCTCTTGCCCATTTCTCCCATCTCAGAGATGCCCTGGGAGCAGATTCTCAGGTTTTTAAATGCTCTTGTGCTCTCAGAGAGTGTCTGGGACCCCGGCGCAGAGCAGCCCAGTGAAGCCGTGCAGAAACCGTGCAATCTTACCTTCACATCTGTGGTTGGTCTCGCTCTGCTTGTGTCCTGCTGGGCACTTGCACTCATAGGAACCCACGGTGTTGATGCAGTTCCCACCTTGACAGAGGCCGGGAATGGCCTGACATTCATCCACATCTACAGGAAGAAGAGCAAAGACGTTAGAAGCGAAGCCATGGCAATAAATGAACGTTCAATCCCAGCACGGTGGGAGCGCCATGAGAAAGAAGGAGCTTCCCTCCAAATAGGTGGATTTTACATTTCCAACGCAATTACCCATCACATTACATTAGAGATATGGTAAAGGACAGAAAATGGACATAAAGATATAGCTGGCTCATCTACTCAGGAAAGAGGGAGACAGAAGTATAGTAATGTTTTCCAAAGCAAAATTCAATATGTCTACCCCCTCATGGTTCGTTCCAGGTTGGTAGTTGAGGGTGAGAATTAGTTTGGTGTGATGTTCTCCTGCAGCCTTCAGAGAGCAACATCTGCTGCAGGGCACAGGGGAACCTATGGACAGTAAGGTTTTGCTCTTTAGCCCCGTCCCAGGAAGTCTCATCCTGCAGCCATGGTGTCCTCATCTGTGAGGGGTCACTCTGCTTTCCAAAGCACTTCAGGAAGGCCTCAGTGCTTGCTGCCAGAACCAGCACGTTCATGTGCTGCAGACATTATTTATACTCCTGTTCTGCTCGCAGTAACAGTGAGTGACAAATCTATTAAATAGGCCAAGCTCTCCTGAAGAGACTGGGGCCATAAAACGCAGATTGCATTAGACAGCAAGAGTGTTCTCCTCCCCAGCCTTCCCAATTTTATTCTACATGCACTGGCCAGTGTGGGATTTGGACTGTAATTTTGGCTTTTGCTCGTGGCAGGTAAAGGCTGAAATTAGTTGCAGATGCAGAAAGGAATTCATGCAGCTCTGCACAGAGATCCCTGCAACCCATCACAGGGGAGAAGCAACAGCAGCTCCAGAAAGGCTGCCAACAGGATCTGCTGATGGGAACTCAGTGGACAATTCTGCTGTTTTTTTTCTGGGTGTCCTACATATTGAATGCAACCTCTAAGCATGTGATTTATGTACATTTTAATTGCTTGTGTGACCTCAAATGAGTTATGGCTCCTGTTTTGAACCAATAATACAATTTACAGAGCATTAGTGACCTGATACAAGTGTTGATCGTGCTCCAGTGCTAGGACAGAAGCAGCACCACAGAATGAGGGTTTAGGGAAGGTTTTAAACCTGAAGAAACACCAGACTTATTCTCTACATCTTCTGGGATGGAGGAATGTCACAGCATGGCCAGAATATTTAAGTGAACTAAGATCATCCTGGGTGAGCCCATGAGAGACTCAAGGTCCATGGTGATGCTCTGGGGCGTACAATGATGGATTTAGCACAGTTCACACAGGGAACTGTTCTCTGCATTGGGGGCTTCTGGCAGACATTCATCACTTGCCCTTTCAATGCACATCAGGATGGAAAGGGGAACTTCCTCTTAGATGTCCATGGCATTTACCTTGGCAGGCTCCGGTACGAATGTTGGGAATGAAGCCTCGGCGACAGGGGTGAGGTTGGGCAGGGCACATCTCACACGGGTGACCCCAGGCCCGTCCAATGGTGGCACAACACATGGTTTTGGTGCAGACGATCCCACTGAGTTGACCCTGGCACATCTGGTTGTTTACTTGGCTGAAGCAGGGACCAGTACGATAGTCTGAGGGGGAAGAAAAACATCCACAGGTTGGATCAAGACACAAACACAAGCTTTTCTGTCTAACACAGAGTGCCTACTCCTCCTCCTGCCAGCAGAGCCCTTCAAGCGCGAAGTCAACAAGTTCTAGAGAAAAAAAGTTTGCAACCATGAAAATAATAATTTAAGTCCAAGCTGGAGACCAGTGCTGGACATGGTGACGTTCATCCTGCTGCCTGCTTCATGTGATCACCCAGAGGTTCTCCAAGCCAGCTCTTCCTGGTCTCCCGCAGGTTCATCCCATGAACTATAGTTACACTATGCCTTGAGTCTGTCCCTTTAAGTACTGGTCCCACAATGAACTCAAAACATGAAACATCAGGCAAAGAGGCAGTTTCAGGGCTGCGAGTTCACCTGTTCTGTGGAACTGCTGGGAAATCAGCAAAGCAATCAAACTTCATTTTAGTTAGGGGCAAAGGTGTGTATAGAGATGACATGGTAAAAGTGTCTCACAGACAGCCTTAGGGCCTGACAGTCCATGTAACATAAATATATGGAATGATGGAGATGCCTTCCTGCTGAATCCTGCTTGCGGTGGAGGAAACCTAGATCTCACCCACAAAACTTTCTGGGAGAGAATTTCCAAACATTTGCTCATGATGCCTACTGTAAATCTCACCAAGGGATTTCTATGCTCTCTGACAGTCTCTGTAAAGGCAACCTCCTCCACAAATATGCATCATTGTGATTAATTTCTTTGGTTTAACTCTTAAACATCCCCCAGCAATTTTAACTGGATCTTTAAAACCCAGATGCTGCAGAAACAACCAGCCTATTTCTCATTCCCCAACAAGGATCCTCCTATCCCTTAAAACAAAAAAGATTTTGAAGGGCTTGTTTGCCCTAAGGAATGTGGGTTTGCCACCGTCTGGGCTCTTGTGACCCCTGATTAGGGATATTAGCACAGCAGGCATTCATCAGGAAACAAAATTCTTAAACAAGAGGGGTTTTCCTTCTACTGGGAATAGCTGATTGCATGCGAGTGTTTGATCTGTGGCTGGAAAAAAGGACCTTTAACCATGTTATTGTCAGACCAGAAAATTCCACATTAACTGTCTAAGGAAGCTGGTCAAATAGCTGTTATTTCAGGTAGTGTGGCCGAGATTTGCAAAGTTGCTTAGGGAATTTTGATGTTGAAGTGCCCAGTAATTAGTAACTGACTGTGAACCCAAATCCCTGCATCAGTACCCGGATTAGCCCACAGCTGTCTCTGCAGTGAAACATTTGGATTTGACATGCGGGGCAGCAAAAAAACTTGTGTGAAAAGTGGTTTTCCCTAAATCATGAGCCACGGGCAGCACTGGCACCCACATCTACCGACTAATAGTTCCGCTTCCAGAGATGCCTTAGCATAATGCAGGCACTCAACAAAGCAAAGGTCATTCCTTGGCCTGCAAGTTCTCAGATATAAGTCTTTCCACACATGATCTTTGCCATCAGCTCCCTTCTATTTAAGTCCTCACACACACACGCAAAGAATCAAAAGTAAGGAAAACCATTAAATAGATGGTTCGAGACAGAAAGCTTTCTCCCATGGGGTATGTTTGCATGACAGCCCCATTGGCAGAAGCTACGTTTGCATGAAACCATGACAGTGCCTTTATTGGGCTGTAAAAGATCATCTGGAAACGCTGGTAATTAGTGCAGGCTTTGGACTGACAATGCCTGTGTTGATGTGCCTTCTTCACTGCTGGTGCTTGCGCCGATTAAAAGCTGTGTGAGGTTCATCTCCGTTCTAATTGTCCATCTATGTTATAATTGGCACCAGGGTAAGCGTAAACTACGTGGAAACCACACAAGAAACTCTCCTCTGTCTGTGGGAAAGAATCAATTAGCACAATAATTGCTTATTTCCAGCTTAATGCTCCCTCTGATTTGTATTTCTTGAGCGGTTGGGAGCACAGTCATACTTAAAAACTAATGCTGGTAAAAGTGTCAAAAGAAGTTTGGGCTGTGGATGTCACTGAGAGGTAGACAGCCAGAGGGATTTGAGGAGAAAAAAGGGCAACGATTTCAAAGTTACATTGGAAGAAAAGTGACATGATCTCATAAAAATGCCTTTGTTTGGAAATCAGAACAGAAATATGTACTATGTTTGCAATGGTGAGTAACCAAAAAATCATCTTCTGGGTTTTTGACCCAAATTTTAACAAGATACCAAAGCACGTGGTCCTCATTAACGTCTCCTGCCGTGCCAAGTTTAATGCTTTAGTTCTAATTTACTCCTAGAAAAGAAACAAAATTTGAGCTCTTTTCTCAACCATTATCTTTTTTTTTTTTTTAAAAACTCAGAGGCTCTTGCTTAAATATTCAACCTTGAGGAAAAGACCAAGGAAAGCTTTTTATAACCACACCAGTGAACATTCAAATATTCTCAATGATCATGCCTAAGAAACGATGAAATAAATTGCTTTGTGACCCTATTTCAATGGAGAAATCAACTCTGTAAAAACAAACAGAAAAAAAATCTAACAGACAGGACTAAAGTACCAGGAGAAGAAGAGAGAGCACCATCACTAAACTCACGGTTCACTTCCATCCTGAGGGTTGCCTCCAGCCCCAGCTCAGAAAGCAGTAGCAAAACTGGAAGAGGATCAGGAAAGGGCAGCAATGGATGACAAAGCTGTGGAAAGGCTTATGAGGAGCAGCTGCACTGGTTTGCAGTCCTCAGGCTGAAAAAAGAAACACCTGGAGGAAGACCCGATAGCAGGGTGCAAAATCACGAGTGGCTGGAGGAGGAACAGGCTTGCAGAACCAGGAGCATCCCAGGCAGTAGGAAGTGATGCTGGCTCGAGATAAATTGAGGAATGTGGTTCTTTCAAGCAATATATAAGTTATGGGGAATTCTTCTAATGGAGGATGTTGTGAATTGTCAAAGATTATGAGCTACAGGTGCCTGGACTGCAGGAGTGTCNCAGCCTCTTATCAACCCCCTCCTGCAGCCAACACAGGCCCCAGATGCGCTCAGAAGAGGAAGCGTAACAGGAATAGACCTCATTCCCAGTTTCCATGTTTGGCTGGTTGTCATGGCAATCGTCAGGAACCCCTACAGCTAATGAATGGTCATTCCTGACAATTCCAAGCCGCAGACCCTTGGGGAGTTAACGGGTGGGATCTCTGCCATTACACATGCTCTTACACCAAGCCATGCTATTCCGCTTGCAAACAGTTTCCTGAAAATATCCCTCTAGACATTTTTAACTTCCCTAATTAGCGTGTCTGGGATGGAAGCAGAGGAATAGTTCACACTTGCTGTGGACATCTGCCTTCACCCACGTGCTGCGGGAAGTTCTGCTGGAAGGGGTGGGACATTTCAGTGCGGAAAGTGGGTTTAAATACTGCTGGTTACAGAATTACAGAAATACCAAACTGTAGGGGTTGGAAGGGACCTCTGGAGATCATCTCCTCCAACCCCCTGCCACAGCAGGGTCACCCAGAGCAGATCCCACAGGAACGTGTCCAGGCAGGTTTGGAATGTCTCCAGAGAAGGAGACTCCACCACCTCTCTGGGCAGCCTCTTCCAGGGCTCTGCCACCCTCACAGGAAAGAAGTTTTTCCTCACTTTGAGATGGAATTTCCCGTGTTCCAGTTTGTGCCCGTTTTCTCTTGTCCTGTCCCTGGGCACCACTGAGAAGAGTCTGGTCCCTTCCTCCTGCCACCCACCTTTTAGCTATTGCTCAGCATCGATGAGATCCCCTCTCAGTCTTCTTGTCTCTATGCTGAACAGCCCCAGGACTCTCAGCCTTTCCTCAGCAGAGAGATCCTCCAGTCCTTCATCATCCTCGTAGCCTCCGCTGTAGTTCCTTCTCCTTCTTGAACTGGGGAGCCCAGAAGCACCACATGGGGCCTCACCAGGGCAGGGCAGAAAGAGAGGATGACGTCCCTTCACCTGCTGGTCACACTCTTTTTAATACCCCCCAGGAGACCATTGGCCTTCTTGGCCACAAGGACACATTGCTGGCTTATGGGCAACTTGGTGTCCACCAGGACTCCCAGGTCTCTCTCTGCAGAGCTGCTTTCCAGCAGGTCATCTCCAACCTCTGCTGGTGCAGGGGGTTATTCCTCCTGAGCTGCAGCACCCTACACTTGCCCATGTTGAACTTCATCAGGTTCCTCTCTGCCCAACTCTCCAGCCTGTCCAGGTCTCTCTGGTTCGGCCAAGCCAGCTCACAAAACCTCCTCATTTCCCTGTTTCCAGCACCTGGGGTGCTGTGCTGACCAGAGGTGCTGCCCTGGCTTCGCCTACCCTACTTAACCCAAATTCACCTTGCCTGGACCTGTCTCCCCTCCTACGAGAGGTAACAAAGACCGACGCGCTACTCTCTGCCAGCCTTGGCTATAATTTACGCCAGAAAGGCAGCTTGGACTCATTAAAAAAGAATAATCAGTTTCAGACTATTTAAAATTTCCACTCTGAGGCCATCAAACATTTATGTACAACAGTTGGAAGGCACCTTCTCTGTTGCTCCCTTTCCCCAGTGCTAAACGAACACAATGGAATCTTTTGTAGGGAACATTTCCCTGGGATATATAGCATAAGCCAGGGCCATTATTTTGCAGGGAAATGTTAATTTCAGCAACTCAGCCTGATTTCTTTGAAGGCGATCTCAAACCGAACATTTCCATAAACAAGGGCATTTTTCAAATGTTTTGTAACACCTGAATTGAAACTGTATCAGAACCTGAAATATTTACAATTTTATTTCATATCCATTTTAAATCATTGCTTGGCTTTTGTGTGTGTGGGGGGGGCATTTAAAATTAACATTTTTCTCCCTTCCAACTGCTTCTTACTATCCCTTTGGGAAAATCAGTAGGTTTTGACAAAAAACTTTTGACAAGAAGCATTTTGCTTGGAAATTTTCACAAGCCAAAAGGATTGCTCCCCCAACTTGTGTAACATCCATCTACCCAGCAGGGTGTCACCCAGCAAATTAATGCTTGCACAGGGAATTCAGATCCCTGGGTAAAGATGTAGAACGGGGAACAGTTGTGCTACTTCGCTTAAAAAAAAAAAACCACCTCCTAGAAACATGAATATGTCTGATGTGTCAGCAGATTTGCAGAGTCCAGGCTAAAAGGAAGGTGAAGGGACCAAAGAGCTTCCAGGCTGTCTTTTCTCCGGCACCATTTGGCTGGAATCCCCTCGTGAGACAAGCCATGGGGCTGGGTGAATTCCTTCTTCGCCAAATAAATAAATAGAGCAGCGAGGAAGAAGAGATTTTTCTTTGCTAAAAATCAAATTCCTTCTCATAATAAACAATGCTTTCGCCGAAAGGCTTTTTCTTAAAACAGTAAGGACAAACGTTGGTTGTAAGTAATCCCCGGGGAGCCACAGACCTCGCTGGGGTGAGGTCACTGCAACACATGCCCCAGGCTTTGGCAGCCTTCCCTCCATGCTCTAAAAGCTCCAGCAACCGAGCACGGGGGAGCAAGGAGAGGGGCTATCAAGCCAAATATCTATTTTTTCTCTTTCCAATGCCTGATTTCCATCAGCAGGAGGCTCGGTCCCCCAGGCCACGGGAGCACAACCTTGCAATTCTTTCTGTCTGTAACCTTCTGGGCTGTTGGAGCAAGACAAACAGCCAGCTCTTGGAGACCAAGGAACCAAGGGAAGGCTCTGATCTGGCAGATCGCTCCACAAACTTCTACCCAAAAAGATTCCCACACAACCTGGTCTAGGGGGAGACGTCCTTGCCCATGGCAGGGATTTGGAACTAGATGATCTTTAAGGTCCCTTCCAACGCAAATCATTCTATGGTTCTATGAGCTCTGGCTGCTGGGATGGGAGAAGGCTGGCCATGCCCTCTGGGATCTGCCTGGAGAGCTGATGGCTTACAAATTAAATGCCTAATGAAGCAATGAGAAAAAAGGCAACTATAAAGCAACTAGATATAAGGAAGAACTTCTTTGCTGTGAGGGTGGTGAGAGCCTGGCCCAGGTTGGCCAGAGAAGCTGTGCCTGCTCCAGCCCTGGAGGGGTTCAAGGCCAGGTTGGAGGGGGCTTGGAACAACCTGGTGTGGTGGGAGGTGTCCCTGCCCAGGGCAGGGGGTGGCACTGGGTGAGTTTAAGGTCCCTTCGAACTCAAACCAGTCTACAATTCATGCCCTACTCATAGCAAAATCATGAATTTATGGGAAAGTGCACAGGGGGGCAACTTCCAAAAGCCACCAGCCAAACAATGAACCCGAAAGGAGCCAACCAAAGATCCTGCAACTATTTCTGTTGCACTAAACATGAATGCAGAGATTTTACAACATCAATTGTAGGTCTCGGCAGACAATGCACCTCTAAATTTCTGCTGAACCTCTTGGGCTGTGTCCATATGTGACAGCTTTGGGGGCGGAGGGAGAAGATGGTGGGTGCGGGGAGAACAGCGGTCTCCGTAAAGGGCTCCTTTCTCATGGAATACTTTCTCCACCTAGTCATTTCCTTACCTCATACAAACACAGCCGCATTCCTGACGTTTAACTGTTTGGACTTTTGCAGAAAAGAAAAAGCTGGCTGGGGCAGTTTATAAGGCCAGACATTCCAAGTGCTGAAAAAACATATTCAAAGGAAATAGTAAAGGGAGGACTTTTTTAAGTTTTCCTGTCCTATTTTTACAGTTTCCTGTTAAAGTCTTAGCCCGATGAAACCTGAGATAGAGCTCCATGCACAACTGTCCTCCAAGGACTCTCCATTCCAGCAGCATCCAAGGCACAAAGCACACACACACGGCAACATGGGGCCAGTAGTTCCAGCAGTTGCAGAAACATCTGGGAAGGTTGGAGCAGGGGGAGGGTTGGAGCAGGGAGAGGGCTGGAGCAAGGGGCTGGCACTGCCAAGCCATGTCCTCCATCTGGAAGAGACCATGGGATCAGAAAGCCATGGACCATTGAATCACTGCCTGGTCAGTCAGTGCAGAGATGGAGGTGCAGGAGTGGAGGTGCTGGGGGTGACATGGGGCTGAGCAGTTTTGGAAAATTCCAGTCCAAAAATTCTTGTCAGATTTAAAGATAAATCTTGGGAATGCTGTTTCTGTGAAGGTCTCTGGAGGAAATTAATTCTGATTCCGGAGGCTGGTTCCCATTGTGCTCTCAGCCACATGCTGAACACCAAGCTACAACACAAAGGTATTAAGTAGCTGTGCTTTGGGAGCGCTGCCCACCCTCTGGCAGGGGGGAAAGTACTATGTGATTGTCTCATTAAAGATTGTACCATAAAGCCCATGGGCACGCAGGAAAATTATATGTGCAGGATGCGTCTACATCCCGCCAGTGCTCCCAGCAGACTACAACTGGCTTTCTGCAGAGATCAGAGGGAAATGTGGTTTCACAGAACTATAATTATTTTATCAAGTAAACCTGTCTGAAGGAGGAAAATGGCAACCTACACTTGAGTACGGAGCTGAACTCCGCTCGTGGTGAAGTTTCTGCCAGACCTTTCTGCATAAACGCAGGGGAGTTATAGCAGTAGATGTCAGAGCTCTGTGGACTACAGTTGATGATCAAAATGCTTTCTCTCCCACAACGTAGAGAAATAGGAGCTCATGCCTGACCTTTGGAGGCAGGCTGAGGAGAAGGAGCTCCATCACATATCTCAGCTATGAGTCCTGCCTTATGTCTTAACAGCTGGGTTAGCAAAGTCAGTGGAACACCTGGTTTCCAGTGAGGACGAGAAATCTCTTTGTAAACACAGTCTTTTATTAAAAAGCTCATCTGAGGGGGGGGAAAAATAATCTTAACCTTAACTGCCAGTAGCATTCCTCCGGAAGATTTTTGGTTAAAGCAATTTGAAGCACAATCTGGAATTGATAGGAAGAACGGCTTGCCGAGAGTTGGGCAAACTCGTGCCTCAGCTGCACACTCTGCTCACACCACCCAGACAGCGTTGAGTGGGCACAGCACAAAGGAGCCACCTCAGCCAGGGCTCTCCCTTGTCTTCGTCCCACCCCAGAGAACCGAAATCCAAGAAATTAATAAGAGTTCCTGACACCCTGGAGCTGCTTTGCATCTCAGGGAATGTACATGGAGGCCCAGGCAAAGGAAATCTCAGCTTGGTCTCAGGAGCCACATCCTGGTCCACATTTCTGGGACCTCTCCAGCCCTCTGGGATTGGTGTGTGTTGCTCTTCCTTCGGGAGAGCAGCTGGGCTGGGGCTCAGTTTCACAACATGCATGGACCTCAGCCACAGCCAGAGGTTGTAGGGAGGAGGTATTTTTGCCAACCCAGAACAAAAATTCTACTGGGCAGCTCAAATGAATTCCTTGTATCTTCATCTGAAATGCAAAGATTGAGATTAAAGACCTTTCTGAGTTATCCCAGATACTGAATTTCCATGAATTATTTGTGGTCCCTTCTTTGCTAGCATGACATGTACTCTCACGTGCCTGGGCTCTGTGGGAATTTCCAGCTAAAGGTATGAAATATGTCCATCCCTACTTTTCACTTCACCAGGAGCAGCACTTGGGAAGTTCAGGACTGACCCGAGCTAGGGAGGAGGGAGCAAAGGGACCACGTTTGCTGTTGGCTCCTTTGTGCTATGGCTTTTGCCTGCATGCACAGGAATCAGACACAGCCTGTGTGGCTGCTTCATTTCTCCTAAGCCTCCAAATTAGACTGAAAATTCAGGAAAAAAATAAATAATCATTATAAAGAGGAAACAGAAAAGCTGAGACAAAGCCACTCTTAATAAGTCTTCTCAGGAGGGGGGTTGGAGAGGCCTTACAAGCAAGAATAATGGGGTATTCTGCAATATTCCCACCATCTGGAAATCCGCGTGGATTAAAGTATAGTTTATGCTGAGACCCTCACTAGCATCCATCTGTATGGCACAGGATGGTGTTTTGGATCACATATTCTGTTTATATACAGCCTGGGGTGTCTGTCACTAGAAAAGCTACGGCTGGAGGGAACACTAGAGATCAGTTGGGATTTCTCTTTCCCTTAGACAATACTGACTACCAGAACTAGACCTAACTAATATTTGTATAATTTTGCTCTTAAACACCTACAGGTATGAAAATCCACAGCCTCCTCACACAAATCTTCTAATGCCTGAATATCTCAGGACAATGGATGACTGGAAATTAGACTGATAGAAATTAAACGGAATTATGATGAGAGGAACTGCTGTCCTGTAGAGTAAGGATCTTTGAGAAATTGATATAGCATATAAAAATATGTTCATCTGAGGACTTACATTAGTTTGACTCATTGTTAATGAAGATTTGTTCCAGGACTGGAATTGTACCAGTTAGAAGGAACCCTGGGCTCACTAGCAATACCCTCCCAAAAGACATCAAAATCCTTTTGCAACTTTGGAGAATCTGCAGACAGAGACGTTTTATGCAGACATAGAAATCCTCCCTGAGTGGGAGGCAGTTTTTGAAAGCCCATGTCCTTCTCACTCAATGGCTGACAGTGCTTCTTGAGGTGTTTGGAAAGAAACAGGAGAAACAAGAATCTCTTGAGAACGGCAGTAAATTGTTGAAAGACATGGTTTCTGTTGGTGAGAAGCTGCTCTTTGGGAGCATCACTTCAATCCAACCCAGTCCTAGTTATGGTTTTGGAAAGAGAACAGTGCAGCCTATGGAAGAACAGAAGATAATTGTTACCTTTTCCATAGACATTGCATGTATAAGACCTGCTGTATCACTAATCCTTCTTTTCTTTCATGTGTTTGAAACCCTGTGTGCAACAAGAGGGCTTCGTTTTCTTGCATTGATTAATGAAGAGCCAGAACTCAGACCCTGGATGCCAGTTTGAAGTTTGCTATGACCTTTACACAGACACAATCCCTTCCAAGGCTCTTCACGGGATATGGAACTATGCACTGAAGAACACCACTCCAAGAGCTGGTAAACTTTTGGAAACCTGGCACCCTTAAGAGGAGAGGCCATGCAGACGAGGGCCTTCTGAACCATGCAAATGATAGGAACCACAGACAGTCGCCACAAAGGTCAAGAATGTTACTTTAAAAAATCTTTTTTCCAAAGTAAAAGGAGATGTTCTTTCACCAGAAGTAGCAACTGGCATCCACAGTGAAGACTTCAGCATTTGGATAGGAAAAAAACCAAATTAAACCTCATCCTTGGAACACAGGAGGAGCTTCCACACCTTCACCTCTGTCAAATGTTGTCACTTTTTTTCAACAATTTTTTTCCCACTTGAAGGAGGGTGAAATCAGAGACATGACATCAAAACGTTTCATTTTTCTCTCAAACTATTAAAAAAAAAAATTGGCCTCTCTCCCCAGAGATTCATTTTTTCTGTACTGCAGCTTTTCCTCCAACACTGATGTAATGTGAGTTCTTGTTACTGAAGGCTGGGGTTATACAATATATGCACTAAGTCTTCATCCCTGAAGATGTCAAGTGGAGGGAGGAAATGATGCTAAGGTTCTCTGAGTACCAAGCTATTAAGGTGTTTACCTCTGAAGTGGAGTATTTCCTGAATGAAGTGTGAAGGTAGTTAGATTGCTTCCATTACAAAGCAGCCTCTTACTGGAGCCCTAAGCTGTTGAACACGCAGCTTGTCGAGTGGACAGCAGCAGAAAACTCAGTTTATTAGAGTTTAAAAATAAAATTATCTCCTTTGACAATTATAGCAAAAGAAATTCAAAATAAATTAAAATTAAACACCTAAATGAATCTGTAATCTGATAGATTTGTAGGGTTTCAATGCCTTCTTTTCATCAACACAAATGGGAATGTTTTTCAGTGCTGGCCAGTCTGAACTGATACCCCAAACCCTGTTGGAAAGCACAGCGCCAGCGAGCAAAGGAGCAGTTAATGGCCACACTAGAAACAACTGCAATTACACAGGGCTAATGAGCCTTTCTGAGAATCCCGGCTCCTCAGCACAGGTATTAACTGCACTAACGCAGGGCTGTGTTCTTTGAAACAAGTTAGGGTCTTTACTGGTATTACTTTCTGTACATATAACAACATGAGATTGTGCCACAGCTCTGAGCCTTGCAGGAGAGAGAAGCTGGAAGGACAGAAGGAAAACTATCTTTACACCATTCAGGCATTTACAGATTTAAAACCTGTAAGAGTGAGTTGGTCTGAAGTCCAACATCAACCACTGATGAGGATACAGCCCTCAGGCTATAAAGGGTGTTTGACCAAAGGTGGGGTTTGGATGTCTCCAGAGAAGGAGACTCCACCATCTCTTTGGACAGCCTGTTCCAGGGCTCTGCCACCCTCACAGGAAAGAAGTTTTTCCTCATATTGAGATGGAATTTCCCGTTTTCCACTTTGTGCCCGTTGCCCCTTGTCCTGTCACCGGGCACCACTGAGAAGAGTTTGGCCCCGTCCTCTTGCTACCTGCCCTTTAGATATTGCTAAGCATTGCACGTATGACATCACCTCTGCATTTAGTAGTTAGCAATGGTTCCCCCATGAGAAACACCTCAGTAGCTCTTCGGGAAGGAGGGAGGTGAAGGATGTCTCACCAGGCAGTAACTGGCACTAGTGGAAGCTCTGTGCCTGCAGAGATGGAGGCAGGAATCCAAGGAATTTCCAGATACTCAACCAGGTACACAGCTGTGCTCCAAGAGCATCACTATGGAACCTTGGTCTGCAATTTCTCCTTCCTACATATGAAGTCACTGGGTTTCTCGCTCTGCTTTCAATTAATCCTTCTTCAAAAAAAAGCCCTTTAGGAATGAGACTCTGAGAGCTAGGGATGATCCATGTTGCTTCTGAGGCTGCTCCTCTCACTGGAGACTCCCAAGGATGCTTGTAAACACATCAAATACCGGCTGCTTTCAATGGAGAAACGGAACAGAAATTCAACAGTGGCCATGTCTCCAGCAAGTCTGGAACTTCATCTTAACAGATGATGGATGGAGTATGGAATGATGATGGAGTAGGAATCCATTTTCTCCTTTGAAGGGTTAAGTTCTTTGCTGTCTGGCTAATTATTCTCGGTAGGTCAGGCACAACCACCTCACCTGGCTGCAAAGTCCCAGGCTGCCCAGCCAGGAGCCTCTTTGAAAAGTGTAACTTTTAACATCTCTTAGCAAAGCCAGCGCTCTGTTTGTCTTGGCAGGGAAGACCTGTGTATACACAGCTGGAGAGCTTGTTTTGTCTCTTAGTACAAGTCTGGACTAAACCAAATCTCTAAAGGCTTTGTAAAAATGCTCTCTTTATTTAAAGAATTTTATACATTACAAGATGTCTCCAAAGTCTGCCCCTGCTCAGACCCCTTCTTTCCCTGCCTCTCTCCTGCCCCCCTCCACACCACGCACGGAGTCGGGATTTTTCAGTCCCTCCTGGCAATTGCTGTATCCAGAAGTTTCTTTTAAGAAATTGCCAGCTTTCTTTTCGAACACAGCCGACGTCTGTATCGATTTATGAATCAAAATGATCCCCGAGAGCTCAAAAAAAGAAAACTGTCTGCAGACACAGTTCTGGAGCTCAGATTGAGGGCTTTAGGGGAAGGAATCTCGCAAGGTAGAGCCTTTGAAAGAGAAGGACTGTTATCGTAACACATCTCCATAACTAAAGCAACACATATCTGCATGTGTGTGTGTTAGAACTAGGCAGGGAGAGGGATTAAAGACTATATAACTGCCATGCTCCACCAATGTCTGTGCTTCAGGAGAGTACAAAGAAGGGGACTGGAACAATGGAAGGTTGCTTCATTAAATGCGTGTGGAGGCTTTTAAAGAGCTTTCCCTTCTCTGCATCCAATAAATGCAAGGCTCAAGCCACAGCAGAGGCCTTTTATGGGGCACCTGCACCATCAGGTTCAGTAGATACTTTTGCAGCCCAAGGAACATGCACAGCTATGTTGAGTTCTGCATATTCCTGCTGGCCACAGCTCAAGCAGGGCTGACTGATGCCTGGGCTACCAGAAACCAACTGTTATTCCTACCTCACCCCTAAATCACGTTGCCAAGAATCCCCAACTTGGAAAAAAAAACAAACATGAAAGGCACGAACAGTCCAATCCTTGGACGTGGAGTTAAACAGAATTAGCCCAATCTCGGGAAAGTGAGAGGCTGGAAAAGCAGAATTATTTCCAGGGTGCTTTGATCTTAATCCTGGGAGTTTGCACATCGGCTTCGTGTTTCAGTTTCATTTCTGCTCTGTGCCACTCTGACCCCTGGCCAAAAATCATATCAGAGCGGTGTCGTGAGATGTCCATCTAAGCCAACAGGAAAGGGAGAAATTTCCTGTCTCAGCCAAAACCTCACTTATACCCACGCTGCCCAAATGTAAACCTGATCCGGCCACTCAGCGCACGCTGGCTGGGTGACAGCAAAGCCACATGTCACTAAAAGCCATATTCTTACCAGTGAAATCTGTGTTTCTTAGTGGAGCTGTTTTGATTCACGCTGGATGAGCAGCTGGCATTGAACAGCGTGAGGTTTACAATAAACCAGAGTTGGCTTATGTTTCCCTTCAAGATGTTTTTACTAAAATAAGGTTCTTTCATGGAAAACTTTAAGTTCTGGTCACAGTTTTCACAATTTTTCAAATAAATATAGCATTAAACCATAAAAATAATTTCACAAGGGCCAGAATATTGCCTTTTGGGGCTTCAAGTCAATATCCATTTGAAAATTATCAGCTAAACTATCATTAGGTTTAATTTTTTTTACGGTGTTGACCTCCTTCACCCAAAAGGACACAAAGGCTGAGTCAAACTCAGGGAATCAATCAAGTTGCTGCAGGAGTTTGATTCTATACAGTGAGAGAGATGGGAGGCTGCAGAAGTGGTGTTACTGACCCAGGAGCCGAGCGCTCGCCCGGTGAACTGCTGTCTGCCCGTGTCTGACAGAGTTCCTGTGAGATCCAGCCAAGCCCTTAAACCAGCGTTCTGCATGTGGTCCCTAACTGCGGGTGGTCCCTAACTCCTCAAACATCACTGCTCTGCAAGAGCTGCAGCGAGAAATACTCCCAGTGAGAGGGATCAGTGAACGTTGAAAGGCTGAGGGACTTGGGTCTTTTTAGTCTGGAGAAGAGAAGACTGAGGGGGGATCTGATCAACGCCTATAAATACTTCAAGGGTGGGTGTCAGGAGGATGGGGCCAGGCTTTTCTCAGTGGCGCCCAGGGACAGGACAAGAGGGAACGGGCACAAACTTGAACATGGGAAGTTTCACCAAAACATGAGGAGGAACTTCTTTCCTGTGAGGGTGGCAGAGCCCTGGAAGAGGCTGCCCAGAGAGGTGGTGGAGTCTCTGTCTCTGGAGACATTCAAACCCGCCTGGACACGCTCCTGTGCAACCTGCTCTGGGTTGGAGGAGATGATCTCCAGCGGTCCCTTCCAACCCCATATCATTCTGGGATTCTGTGATAACATTGAGAGTCCTGCAAGTCCCTCTCAGGGTAACTCAAGATGGGCCCCAAAATGAGCTGGCTGCCTTGGGTCTGGCTGGGATGGAGGTAACTTTCCTCATCGTAGTTTGCTTTTGTAGCTAAAACAAAACATAGTTTGCTTTTGTGGATGACACACCAGTGTTTCAGCTGTTGCTGAACAGTGCTTGCTCAGCATCAAGGCTTTGCTCTCCAGCCCCAACCCATTAGTCTGGGGCTGGGCAAGTGTCTGGGAGGGGACACAACTGGGACAAGTGACCCGAACTGACCAAAGGGGTATTCCGTGCCATATAACATCGTACTCAGCAATAAAACCTCAGGGAAAGAAAGAGGAAGGGGGGATATAAGACAGCTACGGTGTTTGTCTTCCGGAGCCACTGCTACAGGGGTTGAAGTCCTGTTTCCCAAGAATTTGCTGGACATCTGCCCACCAATGGGAAGCAGTGAATCAATTCCTTATTCTGCTTTGCTACCACCCACAGCTTTTGCTCTCCTTGTTAACCTGACGTCACCTCCATCCATGGATCTTTCTGACTTCCTTCTCTTTTCCACCCATCCCAAGGGACCATGCCCAAGAGAAAAATACCCTTTTTGTACTCGGCATGGAAGTTTACTGATGTTTAACAAACAGCTACAAGGAGCCACATGTGGAGAGGAGGATCCAGAGCCACCAAACAGCAGTGCAGTCAGGAGGCACTGCACATCCTGCACATGCAATACCCAGGGAGTGCTTTGGGCACGAGGCTGTCAATACGGGCTGTGTCATCAGGCAGAGGAATCAAGCAGAAATTCACATAAAATTGAATATCTTTAATACACACGCTCAACTATACAACTCCTGATCCTGTGCTCTGTCCGTTATAATATCATGGAAACATGTTCCTTACCTCTCTCACACTGGGGACCCGTGAATCCGTAAACACAAGCGCAGCGGTTTGGTCCGATGCACCGGCCTCCGTTCTGACAGCCGTTTTCACAGACAGCTGTTTTGGAACAGAAAGAGAAATCAGTGATTTCTGCTCGTAGTGAAACCACCGTGTGAGATGTGTGGTGTTGGCAGGACTTGGAGTATCACCTACTTTGTGTTGTTCACCCATCAAGAATCTCCTGCATGTAGGGAACTTACAGAGAAAAGTCTGATATTTTTTTCCTGGAAAATGACTTCCTGTTTATGAATGAAGCCATTTATAAAAAAAGGCTATAAACTCTTATTTCATTTGAGAGGATTTCCTGCGCTCTGGAATCTCAGTTCATTCAAGTCAGCACTGGGATTTAAAATGTCAAGGTCAAGATGAACAAATGAGAAACTGCATAAAGGCAAATGTTTAACGTATGACAACAGTGAAACGTGAGGAGAGGAGACTTGTTTGCCATTTAATCCCACGTACCCAAAGCAGAGAAGAACCAGTCTGATCAGCACACAAGGATTCATTGACTGGACCTCAGTTGAAAACCTGGAGTCAACAAGACTAAAGTCAAAGGAGTAGGTTGCTGATTAGGTCCTGGGCTGAGGCTAAGCTAATTAAACAGGTTGTAGGAACAGTTCTGCATGTGCCATAAGCAATTGCTGATCATGACACTCGCCACTGACCTATTAAAATCTCAGCAGCAGTAATGACTAACGAGAGGAGTACTGTTATGACACTTCCTGAAGGTCTTATAGAGAGCTTCACTCTTCAACCTACTCAGTTGCCCAACACCACCAACACATTGCAGATGAAAGAGGGGAGACTGAGATGAGATCTGGGGAAGAACTTTGCTGTGAAGGTGGTGAGAGCCTGGTCCAGGTTGGCCAGAGAAGCTGTGCCTGCCCCAGCCCTGGAGGGGTTCAAGGCCAGGTTGGAGGGGGCTTGGAGCAACCTGGTGTGGTGGGAGGTGGCCCTGCCCGGGGTAGGAGGTGGGACTGGATGAGCTGCGGAGAGGCTGGGTACCGCTGCATTTCACAGCCTGCAAAGGCTACACCCACCTCAGAGCCGAGGAAGCCGAACTCTGCTCTGTTGGGATGCTGCCAGTGGGACTCTCCATTGTTCCCCACCCTCTCAGTGATGTCTTGCCAATATCTGAACCGTTATGAAAACTCTACTGAGGATATTATAGGTGGAGCTGGTAGCAGCACATAATTAAGGTTGCCTAGCGCGTTCCATTATAAGCTCTGGTTTGCTGTTACTTATAATTTTCCCAAGATTTAACTGTTCAGAATGAAATTTTCCATCTGGTGTGTCTGCCTGTAGTTGAACTTTTGGGAAAGTTTCAGCAAAAACGAATCAGTCGAGGCTGAGGAGAAGTTTAAGGGAAATATGGTGTTTTGCCCATCTTTAAAAAAATTCTCATAGACTTCACTGAGAACTTTAGTGGTTCTGACATCGATACAGGGATTTGAAATTCGCCTAGAAAGTTCCATTTCATCAGAGATTCTTTCAAAACTATGGTGCATACTTACTACACACTTCTTAAAGATGGTACTTAAGTTTTTTGGTTGTTAATTCGACAGTGTAAGCAATGATTTAAAACTGCCAAATATCTTTCATGGGAAACTAGGGGGGAAAATCAGTTTCTCCCTGTCAAACGTATAGGTGCTCTGACAAAAGAGAAAACCAAATCATAAAACATTATGAACTTTCTTTCAATGACTACGTTGAGGTTTCCCTATAGAAAATCAGTGTTGTCAAATAAACAGAACTAAAATCGACGACACACACACGCCAGTAACCTGCCACAATTTATAATCAAAAAATGTTGGGTTTTTTTTAGTTTTTCTTCGTCTAATTGAAAGACGACTTCATTTGAGCTAAAATGAAGCTTTTTAACAAAAAAAAAATATCCCACAGAATATGTTCATCTAAAACTATTTACGGAGAAATGGCACCTAACATATATTATTTTTTTAAACAGAGAAATTATATCCAGTATATCTATATCTCTTTATCCCCCATTGAGAGCAGACTGGGATTCCAACAGAGAAGAGAATATAGTGATGGCATCAAAGAGCACATCAGAGTGACCTCTCTTGTCCTGCAGCTGCGTGAACCCGGCCGTGCCCTCGGCTCCCCGTGTGTTCTGCAGGTGCTGGAGGTACTTACGCTGCCCACAGTACGTCCCAGTGTAGCCCTTCTGGCAGAGGCAGGACTCCTCGTTGCAGCTCCCACCATTCATGCATCTCACGTTGCAGGTTTGGACTGCGGAGAAGAGCAGAGAAATGTTACACTCCGTATCGTTCCATTTTCAAAATATGCTTTTTCATATTCTGGGCTGTCTAATTGTTAAAATTCCTTCATATTAGAAGCATATCAAAAGACCTATGAGATGTTTTGGGGATAGAATTTCTTTAGTGGAGGAAAAACATCAAATTTTAAGGTATTTCTCTTCCTTTTACGATTACTATGTGGCCTTATCGGTGAGATTCTTTTAATAGGAGAGGGGTTTTTGGAAGAAATCTGAAAAGAAAAGCACACATCATCTCCATTCCATGTCAGAGTTCAGCTTTCACGCTAGATTAAGACACACTGAATGTGACTAATGCACTGTAGGAAAACAATAGCAATAAATAAGAGTCAGGAAGTTTTATACTGATGTAGACCCAAAGCCAGCCTCGGTTTTAACTGTTTCATCACTATTCAGTGTTGAAGGAACGTAGTATTAAAGTAGAAGAGCCCAAAAGGGGAGGTTTTCTGCTAAACACTGTGTTACAAATACAGGTCAAACAGCTTTAATTCTTTACTGAAAGGCCCGGAACAACGCATTCCTCCTTTGTAAGATGTGACAACTCAAACTGCAAGTGCCTGAGGTTATAGGGAGTTATGTGAAAACTGTTTTTCAGCATGAACACCACAGTTGGTGTCTGCCAGGGATAGGAGGGGCCGTGACTTGGCAGCCTGAAGAAGGAGGGGCTGGAGGGTGCATGTGTGAGTGGATGCTCAGCTGTGGCTGGTGTCTTCTCCGCGCACACAACGTTGGCTCCAAGCAGGGAAGAGTTGGGGCCAGCGCAAGTGAAATGTCTGTCCAAAAGGTAGTAGGACTAAAAAGTGTCCAAAAGGGATAATTATGTGGTTGACGCCTTGTTCATAGGAAGCCTGGAAGGAAGGAGGAGTGGAATGGGAAGTCTCAGAGCTTCGCAGTCAAAACGCTCGGCACATGTGCTGTACATTTAATCCATGCATTGCTAGTGTGGTTCGAATTAGTCATGATGTCTACAACTCTTCCTATTGCTCTACGGCCAGAGATCAGGCCAAATTTAGATGAAAGCTTAATCATTAAGGAAACTAAGCTAGAAGCTTCAAAGCATTGCCCAGATTGTCAGACGTGAGACCCGTCTCTCTGGGAAAAAGCACTGTTTCCAGCACATGCTTACCCTGTACCCCTCGCTACAATTAATCAGCCCTGGGAAAGCAATTACATACAGCAAATCTGGGAGGGCTGCCCAGAGACAGAGGTAGCAAGGAAGTGTCTGTCTATCAGAGCTGACCATCCCTCAGAGCTCTTCCCTACACAGCATTCAGTACGTTCAGCAAGGTTTGGAGAAGCTGAGACAGTTTGGGAGGTCAAGGTCTGGACATAAGTAAGAGCCCTGATGCTCATCCAGATAATTTCCAACTAGTTGGCAAAGACAATTCCTGCACACTGCCATGATCCCAAGGCCCTGAGGTCCCATCACCATCTGACTTATCTCCAAGTTTGGCACCGTCAGAACCCCCTGCAGATTTGGAGTGCAGAAGAACATCTTTCAACCAAGAATTTAAAGGCCTGTTACTCTTTGTCAGGATTTTCCAGGGTAGCAGAGACCAAAGTTCTAGGAAAAAAAGAGAATGACAGCCCACCCTAGTTAACTTTTCCCATGATTGGAGTGGATTGGATTAGTTTTACAATTTACTTTAAAGGATCAGTGGCTGCAGCTGCTCTGCCAGCCATCAGCAGTGGAGTTTGAAGGCAGGTTTTCAGGCTGCTTACTGGCTACTACTATCTAAACAGTCACTTGCAAATTACTCCTAAAATATCTTTACTCCCCGAAGTAGGAAACCAAGCTTTTTGTTATGACAGAGAGAGGCAGAGTGGCTTTTATTGCCTCTGGAATGCACAATTTGTCTGCTTTACCTCCCTGAAGCATTCATGATAAATGCAGATCCAAACATCCCCACAATGAATGCCAGATTTGATGAAGCCCCTGCAGAGAAACCAACTTCCCCCCACCACCCCCTCCAACCCCAGCACATGCTGAAATCCACCCCAGGCTCAGGGGAATGCCAGGTCTGTGCCCAAATGTATATACTGCTTACAGCATTCCTTGCATTCCTCCCTGATTGCTAACACATGGACCCTCACTCCACAAACTCTCCTGTCTCCAGCACCTTCCTCCCAGCGAAGCACTGGGAAGGGCTGCGAGGACGTAGGCTCTGGCACTGGGGACATCTGCGGGGCTGGAGCACAACGTGGCACTTTGGATTCAGATTCTGGGAATTTCCTTCTTTGGAGTCACACCCTGAGTGCGGTTTTGAGGTTTGGGGGGGCTGGTTCTCTGGCCCTCAATCAGATGCCTGCAAGTCACTTTATTAACAATAGCTTCCCTACAGATGGGCAATAATGGAAAATAAATTTCTGGGCTGTCTCTAGCAATGGCCATCAGAGACCTTAGAAGACTCTATAAACTCCCATTAATTTCTGCATTTTACATAGGGCACAAGCAAAATCAGCTTTTTCAAAACAATACTGTCCCACAGCTCTATATCTTTGTTTGCAGGATTTTTTTCAGCTGATGTGTTTGAGTAGTGTCACCATGTGCAGGTGGACTGTGTAGATAGTCAGGTGCAAATGGTCACCCACTCTCCTTGTTCACATTTGGAGATGCAGAACACCGGCCAGCCCTCAGTCACACACTGTTCTCACTCTAGAGACAACTGAAGCCCTTTTGAGCAGACCTGCACTGACCCAGGGGGGTCTCTGCTGGCTTCCAGGAGTGTGGGTATAAGAGCTCAACGGACATCTCTATCCAGCCTCGCTGCAGACCAGGCAGGCAATGGCTTTGTCAGCTAAGTCTTCAAAACCCCAAGGAGAGTGATCCCCCCCAGCTCCGGTTCCCTGTCCCAGCACCGCAACACCCTCCAGCATAAGAAAACTTTCTTCAGACCTGAAGATCCCAAGTTTGAACATCCCAAGTGGCAACTTGGGGCCATGGACCTCTGTTACACGACTATTGACTTATATCCAACCTGGCATCTACCACAAATCCCAGGTTCTTTCCGGGACTAGAACCCAGTAAAAAGGGGGCAGAGAGGAGCAAAGAGCCCATCCAGAGACTACACAAGACCACGAGCTATCGGGATTTAGCATCAAGCCAGAGGAGTGATTTCTGTGTTGCAGGGTAACGGGGTTGTTGCAACCAGGATCTGGTCCAGAATCCGTCCTGCAGGGATTATCAGAGGAATATGGGAATTGCTTTCTGGATGTGTCACTGTCACGCTGCTGAGTCCCCCACAGTCTGCTTTTCAGAAACCTCAGTCCCCCAGTCCCTCTTCTCAGAGCTTTTCAGATTTTGCTGCTGGAGGTCTCAGATGGGAGAACAAAGGAGAAAAAGCGGCAATGCAGCTTCTGCATTCCCAGTTCTGCCTGTGAGCAATTCAATCGCGTCACTGGAGTTCGCTAAAAATGCTGGGCAATTCTCCCTGACACCCAAATTAAATCACACCCTAAGAAAAACTTCATAATTTTTCCATTGGAAAAAAATATTTATTTGGTTAACAAAAGCAGTGACAGTTTTAATTCCACTTCAAAGAAGAG
>JAHREE010000342.1:209526-227264 GCA_033628505.1 Tringa tobata
GAACTTCTTTCCTGTGAGGGTGGCAGAGCCCTGGCAGAGGCTGCCCAGAGAGGTGGTGGAGTCTCCTTCTCTGGAGACATTGAAACCCCCCTGGACACGGTCCTGTGCAACCTGCTCTGGGTGGACCTGCTGTGGCAGGGGGTCAGAGGAGATGATCTCCAGAGGTCCCTTCCAGCCCTACCATTCTGTGATTCTGTGCTCCCGGGGAAAGGAGAGGACCTGTTGTTTTCCTCAACTTGAAGCCTCCCAGTGTCAACTATTTTTAGGAAGATTTGGAAAAGGGCATTCACATACCATTCCAAGTGTGCTCTAATGCAGAAGATTTATTCAAAAAGCTAAAATACTGAGAGATACAAGCCTACCCTAGTGTTGTCTCCTGTTCTGTATGTCCAGGTTACAGTTAATATCTCCAGGACACCATGTATTTACTGTGTTTCAGTTTGAAGCATGACCAAATGCAGGTGCAATTACCCCTGTTGTCTCGAGTGAGAATCTCATTTATTTACTCCTGAGCTGACTTTTGCTTCCAATGGGAACATCCTCCAAAGGGCAGGCCCCCTCCTCTCCCTCTAGCTCACGCCTTTAACCTACAGAAATGCAAAACATCGGCCCCTTAATGGATTTTATAGGTATATATATCAGCACCTGAGAGTTCAGTAATGGCCTACTCCACATGGGAAAGCTTTTGGAGGATGGCAAAACAGAGATGTGATTTATTTAAATCAGCATCCTGCTTTCGATGGCCACTCAAGAGCTGCTTGTGGACACTGTGTCATGACATTGTGTTTGCAATGTCAGCATCCAGCCGTTGGTTCTAGCAACTAACTACATTATTTCATCTAAACAAGCAGCTCTAAAATAACTTTCTCAGGAGTCACCAATAGCTTTCCTTTGAGGCTAATCTTCTAAAGCGGGCACACAAGCCATCAAGCAACAAGGAACACAGTGGCAATTTGGCAGAAGATAAAAGACCGTGCACTAAATGGGACCAATTGCCACCACCCTGCTTTAATCCAGACTAACAGAGATGAGAACTCCCAGAAATCGCTGCTCCTGCCCCAGTGGATTATGAAATATCCACACTTCATCTGCTGAAGTGTGAGATATGAATTCCTTCCCACATGGCAATTAGTTCCCTTGGTGTCCTTAAGAGGAAAATGGATACTCACGGACAATGCACTGGTTCCCTCCAGGCAACGTTTTCCAGCCGGGGCAGCAGTAGGAATGGAACCTCGAGCCACAGACGTTGGGTCTGAAAGTTAAAAAGCAATGTTTTTCCCTCTGTTGCTGTGCAGTGCCATTGGATAAATTCAGCATGTATCATCGCTGCAGGAGAGCAGCCGAGTAGCTCCTTGTGTGACATTTCTCTGCCAAACTCCATTCCCTCATCATGAGTTTGAACCAGCCATGCTTAATTCCCACTAAAAGGAGCCACCATATGTTATTTTAATAACTGACCTGTGCAGAACACTGTGGGGCTCTGATCTTACGGTGAGCCTCTTAGGGCTATATGGAGGAGTGAGGAACTGAGGTCAGCCAGGTCTTTCCTGACATGAAGCCACACCATGGGACCATACCCACAGGGTGCTGGGATGGCTGGGCACCCTGGGCTTGACAACCAGGCTCAGGGGCACCCTATGAGACCCATCTACCAGGTTCCAGTCTGGATTTTGGCAAGAACCTGTAGTGCTTTTGGGCAACAGATTCCTTTTCTGGCTGGGAGAGGCTGGTGGATCCCAGAACACCCTGAATCCCCTACCCAGGACGACATGAGTCTCCCACCTTCAGCATGATTGCAGGAGATGCATTGGAGATACACCGAAGACACACAGCAGAAATGAAACACACGTACAACACGTGTGTGGAAAACACACCACAAACATGGAGCAGATAGACAGGGGATGCAGAGCAGATGTAACAGAAACACAGTGTAAGTACAGCAGCCACATCCAGCAAACACAGGGCAGAGGCACTGCAGACACAGAGCGGGGAGACACCACAAGTGCACCACACTTGCAGACACACGCTGCAGATGTGCAGCAGACACACACCACAGATGTGTGGCAGATACCCACAGGTGTACCTTTCCAACATGGAAGCAGTAGGATGCCTTCTCGTGGAAAAAGGAACTGGGCAGTATTTGCATTAATGACAAAAACACTGAGCTGGACTGAGAGCAGACTCTAAGGAACCTCTCTCTTGAGCAATGATGTTCCCCTGTAAAAGCAATCTTAGCTTCTACTCTTCATGGTGACTAGAAGATCCCTGAGGACCACAGAACACGGTGGATAACTCTCTGTGCAATGAAGAGTGTTGCTCTGCTTCCCAATTCTAGTTTTTCCCAGACACAATGACCAGTGTAGAAACCGTGGCAACTATTTTTCCATGACCTGTGTTTGCCCAGTGCTGTGTGGAGCTTCCTTCACCAGCCCTGCAAACACAGAATCCAGGACTCTGCTAAAATAATTTGGTACTATGGTTGGACGTGGAGAGTAAATCTGTATTTTCATTTCAAAAGAGCCTACGCTTTCCACAAGGCTGGGCATCTGTTGCTTCTCCTGTGCTTAGAAGTTGAAAGGAGACCTTGAATGCAGAGCTGTTTCTGCTGGTATGGATTAAGGTTCCCTGCAGATGGGGGAACATCTTGGATTGCCGTTCCTCGTTGCATTAGGCTGGATAAAACCCAAAACGAGCTGGTGCTGCCACTGCTGTCCATGTGTAAATCTCCAGTTAGAAGTAGACATATGTCTGTGGCTGGCATTAACTGGGAAGATAAGTTCCCTCTGAGCAGATGGAGAGCCTGTAAAGCCTAAGATTCAGCTCTCAGGTTCCCAGTATGCAGGATGAATGGATGGATGATCTATTTTTTGATATAGGACTCTCCATGCAACGTGTAGGCAACCCATAGCCAGGCATCCAATATTGCAGTTTGGCTTCCACCCGAATCTGTCCACTGGTCCCCCCTTTTCAACACACGGATGTGAACAGCCGTTGCCCTTAATACACCCTGGCCCCAGGCTACTTCAAGCCTTGTTGAAGATTAAAGAGTATTATGATAGACTTTTATCAGGCAAAAGATTAAGAGGGTTTTTTGTCAAAATCAGCAAAGGTAGAGGTATCTGACATCAATCCTGTAGACTAAGATGGAAGAAAGTGGAAGCTGAATGAAATTGATAAAGAAGTGGGTTATTTTTAACTATGGTGGAAAGTACCACCTCTTTCTAAAAGACAGTCAGCCAAGACTCCTCTCCAAGCTCTGTGCAGGGATCCTCGGAGAGGTCCTGGGCACCCTGCGACAGGGCAGGCTAAACTGCAAGATCCCAATTGTTCCTCCAAAACAGAACCTTTATAAGCATATGCTAAAAATTAGCAGAGTTTCAAAACAAAACGTGGGGGAGAATCCATCTTGAATGGGCTGAAATTAATGGTGTCACAGAAATGACCTAGAGGGAGAAGGAAATTAGATTCCAAAGCAAGAACTCAATAAGGAGAATGTTGTTTCGTAAGAGAAAAAAAAAATAACATCTTCAGCAAAGTTGTGACCAAATTGCTTTTTAAAATTTATAGCAGTTATATCCATCCTGGGAAACACAAGCTGGAAACCCACGTTCTCATCAGGAAGAAGGTGTGGATAAAAAGGCATGCCATTTAGTAGTTAAACAGAAAACTGCAGCCATTGTTTGTGGTGAAGAGCTAAGAATGGCAAGGTCAAGCTTAGAGGAAAAAGCATTTAAATTCAGTAAACTTGCTCACACCATTCTGATAATCAAAATCCACAGGTGTTTCAGGACTATCAAGAAAATTCAAAAGAATCAGTCCTAAATTAAGAATCAAGAGGTGTTTTTTTTTTTACCCTACTCCCTCCAAGCTTTGCCTCCTTGCTATCCAAAAGTAGCAAGAGGGTTCTATCTAGAGAGGACCCAGTTCTGGGGAGACACAGTTGCACTGGTGAGATGGTGCTGAGGCCCATGTGACTTTTTCCTTTGGGTGATAAGAGATAAGAGCTGACATGTTTGTACCAGACCTTTCTGGCACCGCTGGGCCACCCCCATGGCTCAGCTGATGCAAAAATAGACCTGCCAATACGAGGCAGATCTTCCTTATCACCTTCTGTGCAGCCCAGGAAAAGGCTGGAGGTGCTCGGCTGCTACAGAGAACTATTTTAATCAATGTAAATATGGTCAAAAGGGTAATGCTAAGAAAGGACAGAAGGGAAAAGCAGTGCTGGCCATGGCGTCTTCTTTGTCCACTTTAAATAAACAATAGGATTATTAAGATAAGCAGGGACAAAGTAAGCCTGAATTTCAATTGATGGCACCAAATGCTGCCTGCTGGCAGTGGCTCCATCTGGGAACTGGGAGATGCCAAGAAAGAAAACCACTGGAGCAGAGCTGTGGCTACAGGATGTGAAAATGCAGGGCTGTGAGCGAGAGAAGCCTTTCTCCCAAATCCACAACGGAGTCGGAGGCATGAGCAAGGACTGGGAGATGGTCCATACCACAAGACTGCCCATGGGCTGGGGGTGCCAGCCTGCCCGTGGGGACAGAAGACAAGCAGCATCTGGCTGTTGCTGCGGCAGCCTGTTCCCGTTAGCAGCCTGGGAAAGGCAGCCTGGAGCACTGAATTGTTGCCTACAAGCTGAGCAAGCAGCCGAAAAGGTCCTGCCAATTATTGTCAGATGCCTAGTGTGACCCCAGCAGAATTGTACTCATTGTTAAAGGTAGGAGAGGGCAGACAGCACAGCGTGTGAAGTCCAGGCTGAGAATGCTTTGCAGACACAGATGGTAGCCAAAAACCAAGTTAAGTCACCCTGAGCTTCCTGCTCACCCACAGCTATGTCCTCCTGCCCAGGCAAGCAGGTCTTTGTCCACTCCTCCAGCCATGGGAGAAAGAATACCCAGCCAGAACGAACTCTCCAAACCTTCTCCAGAAAGCTCTGTATGGTCATGAAAGGGCTGATTTGTGTAATAAATGTGTCCTGCAAGGAACCTTTCTCCTGGCGTCCAGCGAGACCCACAGCTAATGAACCCCTGGCTCCACGTAGCGTGTGCTTTCCAGACAGCAGGAGCAGCAGCCCAGGATTTGTCTCCCCTGTCATGAGCAATCAGTGTACCTCAGTTGTCACCGGCCTTCAGAAGTGGCATTTCCATTCCTTAAATTAGAGGAAGACAGAAGTGAATGAAAATTGGTGGCTTGCCAGGGCTGGGGCAATTCTCCGAGATGCTCTGCTCTGCACAGAGATTGCTCCCCTGGCTGCTCACGTATTCTCCTTCTCGCTGGCCTCATCCAGGGGGATTCAACATAATAATTCAGGAAGAATTCACTACAGTTCATTACTTTGGGCCAATTTCCCGCTCTTCTCACCAAACGGAGCCTCTTGACCAGCGACTGAGACTCCCTGAGCTGTGACCCTGCAACTAGTCTGCTTGGCTGCATGGTCAGCAAATCCTTCTCCCAGCTCATTGCTTTCTGGAAAAGTTGGAGTTGGGTATCTGCTGCCTGAGCATAGGGACCCTTTTCCATATTTATCACAATCATTTGTTATTTCCCTTCTTGATACAGCTTCTTCCTGCTGGGTGAAGGGAGGTCCTCAGTGCTGTGACTGTCTCCTGAGCGCCACTTTCCAAGACATTCCCTGTTCAATGGGAAAAGGAATCTGAGCTCAGAGGGTCCTGCTGCACAAATAATCATTCTCTGGCCCAGATTGAGTCCCTTGGCAAGGACAGAGATGCCAAGAGTTTATGTCTCTTGCAGGTCTCTTTAGTGTGATGAGAACAAGTGAAGATCACAGAGTAGATGCTCTCAGAAATTCAAACCACTTTTTTTTTTTTTTTTTCCTGTAAACTAAGACTTTGTTAATAAAAGTATGGCTTGTACTTTTACCAGATCCCAGATGTAAGTTAGGCAAGTGACCAAGCACAAATTCCTTTTTCTCTAAGTGTTTCAAACAAAACACTCAGTAAAAACCACTCTGCTGCCCTGCCAAAGTACAACTCTGCAGGCTCGTAGTAGGGCTGGAGCCCAGGGTTTTATGAAAGGGTGAGCAGCAACTTTCCCACCGGCACAGGGGATCAACACCTGGTGATTTCGGGATGAGAAGCACCACGGCTTAACCATCCAGTGACAAACCTAACGATCAAGAGATAAGAGACTTCATCCTTGATACTGGTCCTCAAAATCTGTGGGAGGAATCCACAACAGCAGGACACCACATCCTGGGCTAGATGAGAAGAAGCGTGGCTAGCAGGTCCAGGGGAGCTATTTCCCCCTCTTCTGCTTGAGCACAATCTCCTAATTTTAGGAGTCTATTAAGCTTGCCCAATCTCAACTTCTCTTATATTCTTCTCTTTGTATTCTCTGAGTATCTTAAGAGACATGAAAATCTCTCTTCTGCCTCACACACACATCCCATTTGGGGTGCAGCAATTCTGACAATTGACATGGGATGAACGGAAACCCCTTGACATGCTTATAGTCACTACTTTCCCTATCCCTTATTTTCAAGTGTTTTCTATCTTCAAGTTTCAGCTTAAAAACCTTTATGGGGAAATCAAACCATCCAGCAACAGATTTAGCCACTTCTCAATGCACTCTACTCATTCAGCATTAGGAACGGCCACCAGCCCAAATGCTACTCTAGATTTGCCCAAACCATTCAGAGTTACCCTTTGCTGTAAATTCACCAACTCGGTGACAATTTAGTTATTGCCAGGCCAGTGAAGATTTCTGATTTGCTACTGCAAAAAGGAGGGCTGTCTCCTATCCACAGAAGAGCTATTTCAGGGAAGAGACATAGAAGTTTCTTTTTAGATTATCTGTGTCCCCCCTCCCACCCCATGCAGCCCTCCTCTTATCACGAGATCCACGTCTGCGCAGAGAGTTAAGTAAAATGAATGAGTATGAATATCCCCACTACGTTCCCTGGTCTTATCTGACTTAAGCATGTGACTTTTCCAGGGACGATGATCCTACCTCTCCGTCTGAGTTGGAAATTCTTCCTGTAATTCAAGATGCTTTTTGGTTTTGATCTTGGCCTGATTCTTTGCTAGGCCCCAGGGATCATCTCTGACAATAATGGGGAGCACCACTGCAGGCATCAGTCACCCTTGGCCTCGGTGGAGATCACCAGGGGGACAATAATTACTGCCAAATGTGATAGTGGTTTTTGGTCTTGCATCTCCCTGCCCAGAGGGATTCCAGATTGTGCCATGGCATGAGAACAGACCTGAAACAATGCTGACTTTAGGATCCGTGGCCTAAAGGGGAGCATATTTGTGTCCTCCTTGTTCTTGATTTACCAGATCCCTCAAATGTACTGCAAGTATTTATTTCGGTGATTGATGAGTTTTACAAGCCTAGGACTCTGCTGTCTGTACATTCACTGTTACTTCCCCAGTGTTCATGCAAGGTTGATAAGTAATTTGCAAAAGAGAAAGCAGAAAAGCTCCTACCCCGGCAACCCCCTGTTTAACGTAAGGATATTGACTCCATCCTGCAAAAGAGGTGTCCAACCTCTCCCACCTGAAACATCATCCTCCTGGTTCTGCAAAGCAGCCCAGCATCTGTTGAGCTTTTAGGAAAGAGTTCAAGTCCTGGTGATTTCAATTATTTTTGGTGGTAATAATTTGGTTTTAAAGGTGCAGAGATGCTAACTTTCCAGTAGAAGTCAGACACCTTAAAACTGCTCGCAGCTCTTCTGCTGGGTAATATCACAAGCACTAAAGCCTTCACAGTTCAGACATCCTGAAGTTGTTTGCAGAGCTGAGCTATGGATTGCTTTCCTAAGGCTCTCAGCAATACCTGAAATACTCCACTCAGAAATCCATCGGTGGCAACAGAAACATTTTTCTCTGATCTCACCGAAGCCCCAGACCTACAGCACCTCTCACATTCCTGCCAGAGACACTTTACTTTCTGTGGCCTCTGGAGCATCCCCCCACCTCCATCCCCAGGGATATCAGTGGTGGGAGCTGGTGCAGAGCTCCCTCCCGAGCATTACTGAGCATTGCTCATCTGTGCTAATTAGAGACTCTGACCTGGACTCTGCCCGAGCCCAGACCAAGTAGCTGGGACTCAGAATACCTTGCCATAAGATGTTCAAAGAAAGCTGAGCCTTTCAAGCACCTGAATCCAGCGGCTGATCCTCCACTGCAGCTCTCCTTAAGGAAACTGGGAGTTCTGGGAAGAGGTGGAAGGGTGCATCACTGACTGCTCCTCCTCCCAGTATCCAGGAGGGGCTCCATCGACAAGAAAGATCAACTTAAGTGAACAAAGACTTTTCTTGATTATTTTAGTTAACAGAAAGGAAGCCTTAATTAAAGTAGTTATTTTCATCTCTGTTTCTATGTTTTAGTTATTTTTTCCTAGAGAATGAATGGTCTGAAACTAAAGATACCCTTGACACCTAATTTAGCACTGTCTTTAATCAACCAGAAAAATGCATGATACCAAAAAACAAGCCTTTTAACTGAGCAATTACATAGTTTCAAACAAGGTTACTCAGGTGTTTACTGTTTTCATTCATACATTATTAGAAAATGGGAAGAAAATAACTTATTTTTTTCCAGATGGTGATTACATTTCTACTTCTAATGCATATTAAATTGCCTTTGGATTGAAATTGAAACAGCATTAAATGGACCAATTTAATGTTCAATGGTACTTCTCCTGTCTCTGTGCCCAGGGTTGAATTCCCTACCATTATTTAGAGCAGAAGGCAGCTTTGGGGTGCCTTGGGGACAGGCCATCGCAAATACAGAGATACAGCCTTGAAAGATTACAGATCTCTGTAACTCATCTCCTGCTGAGACGCAGCTATCAGTAATGTCATCAATAAGGTGATGGAGCAAGAAACTACAATGAAGGGAAGTCCCATCAGGGACCTCCCCAGTACAAAACTGCAGCCTTGGCTCAAGAATCATCCCTGCATCCAAGTAGAGGTCTCCTGGGACCCATCACACGCGTGAACTCCAGATACACATCCATGGAGAGAAAACCAAGCTGAGAAGGTTCCCTGGCTGCCACCAAGGGGACCAGCTCGCACCAAAATAAATCTCTACATTACAACAATATCCTGCCCAAGTTTAGATGACTCAAGCCATGCAAAGCCAACTGCAGCATAGACGCCTGAATCTTAGCTGAAAATTATGAAAATAAAAGAGCAATGGAAACAACTTTTTAAAGATGCAAGATTATTGTTCAGTTTCATAAAAGGAATGCAGAAAAATGCAAGGAAAGTCTTGCAAAGACTGTATAGGATTTGGATTCCGTCTACTTAGGTTAATGCCAAGTTCAAGCCCAATAATGCTTACAATATTTAATTTTTTTAGCAAAGGGGGTCTATAAAATCTTTTGTTATATACTTTTTCTTTGCCAATAATACTATTTTTTCCCCCCTTTATTCTGATCTTCACAGTTTTTTTGTGAGTAATGGTAGGGAAAATCTTCCCCTTTTCGTGCACATTTAAGTTTAAATCCTATATAGCAGCAAGGAACTATACAGAAAACTTTCTTTTGAAAAAGACTAAAAATGCAACTTATTTCCAGGAACTACTTAACACTTTCATTTGGAAAGCAGCATTACCAACTCTTCCATCTTTTTTTTTTTTCCCTTAAATTCTGAAATACATCAAAACTTCAAATCCAGTTCTTAAAACTTCCAAACAAAACCCATATAACCTATTAACTTCTACGCCAGGTAATCTTTTGCCATGTCAATACTTGCCTTCATGTTTTCTGCCAATAACAAGAGAAACCAGCCTGGGCCAGAAGTCCAAGATCAACCATTTCACAATATAAATCAAGACACAAGGAAAATTTAGGAACGAGAGTCTTAAGTCAGAAGTTTCCAGCTGCTGCCTTAATTCTGTTCCTTCTGTTCTTTGTAGTATTTAATGGTTCTATGAATAAATATCAAGGTTTACATGTGTGGACCTGGAAGCAGCTGAGATGTGCTCAAAAGGGGACTGGGACACAGCAAGAGAAGCTCCAGCTGCACCTTTACTGGAGGGCCGTATCTTCACTCTAAACTCAGCTTTAACAGGTCTTGGAGAACAGAAACCCACATCCTGTCCACGGCAGGAATGTGGTGGGAGAAGGCAAGAAAGCTTTGCTCGAGTTTGACCATGCCCTCCCCTGCCATGCCCTTCCTCACCACTTCTAAGTGGAGATGCCCCAAAGCTACCTCCTTGGAGATGCAGAGTCCTCTATGCATCTGTGAACGTCCATTTCACCATCTTGTGAGGAAAACAATATTTAGAATAGACTAAAATACAATAGACTAGAATATTTCAGTTGGGAGGGACCTACAATGTTCATCTAGTCCAACTGCAATGAGATGTGGGCAACCACAAGCAGCACAGTCCATTTCAGACAGCAATTTTTAATAACTACTGGAGTTCTGTTGTTACTCTTTGGCTACAGGTATGTTCAGTTTTAGTTGGTGTAGTTAGTGACAAATCCCACAAATCTGCTTTTTTAAGTGTTTAAATCACCATAGTTACGGAGTCTTTTTCACAAACAACCCACACAATCAGTAGGACACAGTCTGGTTGCCTAAACTATAGAAATGGGACTTCTTAGCTTCCACTGCCTTTTAGTAGCACCTTGATTCTTACTGAGGAGTTTTCTATAACCTTGAGGTGAAGAAATCCATTTTTTTTAATAAGGAATGAAAACTGGGCTGCTGCATTTAAAGGACTCCACTCTGGAACACTGATGAAATCAATACCTCTTGTTAGATTCACAGTAGCAGCAGAGACGGGAACACAGCAGAAAAGATTTGCTGACTCCCACTTAGGGCTTATTCCTTTCAACCAAGTCAACTAAAAAGTTATGCTTGAACTTGGCAGAGGCAGAATCAGGGCCCAAATCATGAAACATCTGACAGCGCTGGTTGTGCTTTGGGCATCAGCTCTTTTTAAAGGCACATGTTTCCGATAAACCTAAAGCGAGAGTGAAGAAAATTGCAATTGCTGCTGGTCCAGAAAAACCTTTTGCAATTCCAGTCCTAAGACCCTTGTGGAACTGCAACATCAGGGATGGAGCTGGATTAAAACATGGCTGGAAATCATCTTTGTGCACATCTCAGAGTGAACGGTGGTGTTGAAGCTCACCTTTGCTATGGTCAGTTTCCCCTTGACATTAAACACCACCCCAGTGCCAGCTCCAGTTTAAATTGGTGCCACGTGGCCCAGAATCACAGCCAGTGGTTTTCCCTCCCCACCACATCTGAGCTTCCAAGCTCAGGGAAAATTCTTCTACATCCCAGCAGCCTTCTGCACACAACAGGCCTTTCCTCTCCCTTCCCCAATGGCAAGTTGGAAACTAAGAAGGTGTCAAAAATCTCTGGGAGAGCAGCTTGGAAACTCCTCGTATTCCCCATTCCCCACAATTAATTTAGACCCCTCTCTGTCTCTTTGCATAAGTCAGAAAGCTATGCCAAACACCTCCCCAAACATCCTCCCTTCATCCATCTTCTCAATTGCAGTGGCCATTTCATAATTAATGGGCTTGACATAATTAGTTGTGTTTAAAGTCAGGCTATAGCTGAGCCTTTCTTCTTACTTGAAAAAACAGGCAGCCATGAACTTACAGGAAATCATACTGCCAGCAAACAGCTCAGCTGGCTGCAGACTAATCATCTTTTCTTTCCCCTTTGTTAAACACATTCTTGCTCTTGGAAACTGTTCAATAGTTCATTAAACTAATAATCCCATTCAAATCCTGCCTCATAAATGGATTTGTCAGTGCTGTTCCTTTCAGGAGACGGTCATTTTAAATTGTCTCTACTTTAATGAGTTTAAGGACAGATTAAATCATGGCTTTGGCTGTGATTTATTGCTCCACATTACTTTATTAATTGTTATTTGTAAAGGCATTGGTGAATAGCAGGCTTGTTTATTTTGCATTTATTTCATGCTTTGCATTTATTTCAGACTTATCCCGTTATTAAAGGAGACTGGGAGGGGAACAGAGCTCCAAATAAATACGTTTCCAGCAGGAACATACTCAGTCTTTCCTCCTGCATTGCCGAAGCCCCTTTTACCAACAAGACACCTACAACTGTCCTTGTGCACAGCCTGTTCACTCCAGACATCAGCTTGTGCCGGCTACATTGGAGTTACTAGAGAGCGGTGTCTCACTATGAGCTCTATGACATTAAATGATTCTGTATATTTCTTTCAGTACTAATTGACTAAGACTTCAGACAAAGTAATTTGCCACCAGAAGAGAGCAGATATTCTGTGCTACTGACCAGCCTAGGAAACCCACAGGAAGTTATTTGTGCTGTGTGTAACAATAAAAGATATTTAAGAGAAAATGAAGGAAGGAGAAACCGAATATGTTTGGGTATTTGATTATTCCAGAGTTGGTAAAAATTTCCCCATAAAGACACCTGGGTCACACTTCTCTCTGCCATTCCATTCTATTTTCTTGTCCAAATTGTGATGTAACACAAATTAGAGATGAAGGGAACCCATGGTTTCACCCACCCAAGAGAAAAGGAGGCACATATATGAATAAATGGTAGGACAAAAGCCAGATGTAGCTTGTCAAGATGGGGGGCTGTCCTCTAAGTCCTCTAATGCATCTGTCTGTCTGCTGTAGTCTGCTTTGGGAGCAAAAGTATTTCTGCCATGGAAAAAATGATCCACAAATGGCATGTTAACATTGTAAAAGGCCTTGAGATCTGGCAGCTTAGAAGGTATCGAGCACGGTATATGAAAAGAAAACAATTTTTAACTCATGTTGGCAAAACAAATGATTTCAAGGAATAAATAATCCAGGGTTACAGAGAGTCCAGAAGCCCTGAGCAGAAGGTTTCCACAAAGAAGAGGACTCTGCACTGCGTCACCACTAGATCTAAGCGGTGAACCCTCCAAATCTGTTTCTCCATTTCCTTCCATCCCAAACCAACACAAAAACTTTTGAACATTCTCACAGAAACCAGAGTGTTCAGGACGTTGACTGGGGGTGGTGGCCCAGAGCCCACCATGGGAGCTGCCGGCTCAGCCCCATGTGATGCAGCTAAGCTTTCCTGCATTTTAATTCCAGTTCTATTTAAATTCCTTTCACGCAAGACTCAGAACTAAAGGAAGTCTCAGAACCCAAGATATTTCAGATGGAGGTTGGATTGAAATTAGTCTTTCTCCCTGAAAGAGAAAGTTGTGGCTCTTTGAAAGTAAACGCCAAAGCAAATATTTGAAATGGTGTCATAAACTATTAAAACAGACCCCACAGATAAGTGTGTTTAGACATTCAGATGTGTGTTTAGAGGAGTGGCATTATAGAATAGATAATTCCACAAATCACCATAGTCAAGATAAGCCACCTGCATATCTACATTACAAAATAACACCAAGTTTAAAAAAAAAACAAAAACAAACAAACAAAAAAAAAACAAACCCCAAAACCCCTACCTTCCTTTACATTTAAATTTGCACCAAGTAAACTCACTGTTCACTCGTTTCTTTTGGTGCTGCAGCTCTAGTCTATGAGAAAACCAAACCTTAAATTGGGACTTATCTAATTTTTCCCAAAGAAGTGTCTTCAACTCTGTTAAATTTCACAGCAGCAAAGAACCCTGATCCCTTAAGGCAGCAAAACCCAGGTCAGGGACGACGTTGATCCACAACTACAACACTCCAGAATTGTTCCAAAGCAGAGCATAAAGGATGAGGGACAGTTTGGGGAATCTACAAGAAGAATTACTGGGTCTGTGGCTCTACAGGAGATGGCTTTCACTGGCTCCCAGACTCATCTACAGCACTGCAGCTGGTGACATCTGTAGCTGCTTTCTAAGCCCAGTAGACATTATTTAAAACATCACTCTTCAATAGATTTCTCATCTCAAGTGGTTTTTATCTGCTTGTAAAATAGAGATTTTAAAGAGAGAGGCTGCTGAAGGGCTGGAAATCCTGAAGGAGAAATTTGGACACAAAACCTAGGAGACTGTCAGGGTCGTCTTACACAGAGCATGGGAAGCGCCTGGGGCAGAAGCTCCAGCCACTCCGAGCTTTGCCAGCTCCCCCTGTGTTGTCCACCACGGTTCCCTCCCTTGAAACAAGACTGCTCTCCCAAGAGCTGAGGAACAATGATCCTTCAGTTGTCTTAAATTATAGTCGCACAGACTTCCTTAAACAGACCCTGCACTTATCCCCATGGGTTGTTTTTTTCTTTTCCTACAGCAATTGCTTCAGAGGGCATGAGGAAAGCAGAAGAGAAAATGAAGGAGGTAGCAGTGTGGTCCTCAGCTCCCTGCAGGGGACTGGGAGCCAGACACTTCAGGCCTGATTCTGATCCTGCCTCGAACATACTGTGTGGCCTCTAACAACTCACACAAATGATAATTCGGTATTACTTTACTTAAACGTTGGTCCCTCTATGAGGCTTTAAAGTAGAGAAAGGTTTTCAGAGGCAATTTCTAACTTGGGATGTTGGGCTTCATTTGGACCCTTCAGACTCGCCAAAAGTCAAAAGGAATTATGCTGTAAATCATTTTTTAAAACAGCATCAGGTCACCGAAATCACTGAGCGCCATACGACTGCTGGGTGCCAGTGACCTTCTCTGGGGTTCCAGGGAGAATGGAAACACTCATCTTTTCCTTGCTCTGCCCTTCCTTTCTCTTCACAGGACTGCATGAGACAGGACTACCCATGCACACGTCAACCCCTTCCAATCCTTTCTGTCCCCATTCTCACACAGTAATCAGTCACACATAGCCCTGGGTGAACAAGAGTCTCTGGAGCTGGTAGACTGCCATCCCATCCTTTTCAAGAAATGGCTTTCATCCCCGATAATCATAAAGATTTGGGATGTTTTATCTGAGGGATGATGGACTCAAAGTGACAAGCACGATGAAAGCCCTTATGGGTGATACTGGGGGAGATGCAGGGTGTCCCTACCCTGTGAACGAGTCGATGGCTTCTTTCAGTAGCCAGTTTTGAGAAGACCAAACCCCCAGGAACACTCGCTGTCCATCTTTTCCAAATCCGCCGGAGCAGGAGGGAGTGGCCACGCAGGTTGGAATTCCAACAGGAGAGGACGCCAGCCCCACGGCCCTGCCCCTGGCAGCTCAAGGGCCAGGCTCTGCGTTCCAGCTCCAGCCCAAACACGGCACATCTGACTGTCTGGGCTGAAAGCACGGCACTCCGTCCCATTCAAGCAGCATTCCCCAGCAAGTGCCGGAGGACTCTGGCACAGCCCAGCCTTCGCGCGTGTATCACGTTCTGCTCTGATTCTGCCCACTGACACAGGAACACTTTCCAAGAACTACAGCCAGGGAGACTTAAAATAACCCAGAATCAACGCCGGGGCCAGGAACCATCTTGAGAGCATGCAAACACTGTGCTGAGCTCCAGCACAAGCTCCGGGATTTTCTAGCTGAGCCCTGTCTCCCTCCTCAGGTGGAAAACGCTCACAGGTCCAGCTCTCACAGCAATTTGTCTATAGATGAAACCACAAGCCACAATTATGCTGCACAACAAGGGGACTGAGTGTGACACCATCTCGTTAGCAACAATCACCATGTAAAAAAAGCCATCAGAGCCAATAACCTCTCACTACAGCCCAGAGCATTGACAGGTAGGAGGGAGGCAAAGGCGACTCCAGGGTCAAAGCCTGAGTCAACAGCATCCCCATGGCCATGGTGGGAAGCCCAGCCACAGTCACCCCTCCAGGTGAACATCCAGCATTGATCCCACAAACAGGCAGGGTGCAGATGACTCTTCACAGTCCTGGCAAGTGAGCCCTGAGATCCCCTTGCAGAGCTCAGGGCACAGCTCTCTGCTCCCACGGAACTCTGTTTGGTTGTCCCCTGTGGCATGAGCTTTCCACCTACCACAGATCTGCAGAGCAGACTCCTTCCTGAGCTCAAGGAAAGGCAATTCTGTCAGCATGTCTCTATGTGCTACGATAGTAACCCAAGTTCTGCTTCGTAAAATAGAAAAGAACATTAAACGTACCCTCGTAAAGTGTCTTGGCCTCTTCTTCTCACTCTGTTTGCTGGCTGTCTTTCCTCGTAGCCTGCAAATCTGTCCGTCTGCAAGTCCCCTTCATATTGACCCTGGGCTTGTTCCACATACATAACTGCTGTACATCCCAGCATGAACCTGGCCAGCCATAATACCCCCATGATGGCACGGATTCCTCGATTCCCCCGGCTGCCTCGAAAGCTTCTTCCAGCTGGAGGGTCCCTGCTGCCTTGGTGGAGGATGGTTTTTGGCAGCAGCCCCTGAGTGCCGCAGTGCCGTCCTGCCGTTCTCTTTCTAGAAGCAAAAAAGGAGGAAAGAGAAAGAGAGAGACACAAGTGTTCATAAGGGCTTTCACATTTTTAAAAATGATTGATCACCCCAGGCAGCCCCTTCCCAGAGTTAATACAGTGGGGTCAGAGAGTCACAATAAGTTTGGCTCCTTGTACATGCAGCCAACATGTTCACAGCGTCACTCCCTACCACAGCATTGCCAAACTTTTCTTCCCCAAGAGCTGGGAATCAAGAGATCTCCAATGCTCATGGTGCTGCCCTTGCATCGATTTTGCTACCCTTCTGACGGAGAAACCAAGAGTGACAAAAAAGCACATTTGTCCCATGCCTGCCCATGGTGGTGGGTTATGACACCAACCTCGGTGTAGTGCCTTGGTTCAGAAGAGCAACAGGAGATGCAGGACTACGAAGCAAGAGGAAAACTTTAAGAAAGAGCAGATTCTATTTACGGACCATTTTCCCAGGTCCTACAGCTCTAGTTTACAGCAGGCCATGGCATGGAGATCAGTTGCTGGAAAACCACCTTCCCAGATACCTGGTAATTCCAGCTGGCTGAGGGGAGCAGGCTGCTGACAAACCCATCAGAGGGACATGTCCACCTGTTCTAAGGTGGGGAAAAGGGTCATTGTGGGCTGGTGTGAGATGGAGGATTGTGAGCTGGGGTTAGAGCATGAAGACATGGTGCCTTAAGCTAAGCCTGGTTTGCATGGAGAGAGAAGGGAAAAAGAAGAAGGTGGAGGGCTGGGCATGGGAGGGATGTAGAAGAGCTCCTGAGCTGAGACAGGCAGCTGAGCATGAGAGGCCATAGGAAAGGAGATGGTATGGGGTCCAAAGCCTCTGTGGAAGGGGGAGAATGGGCCAATGGAGGCATCAAGGAGACCCCTCACATCTCTGGTTGTGGAGACACCCCAGGGCTGGGGCGAGCAACAGTCTACGAGATGGCCATAGTCAGACAGGGGCCAGAGACAGAGTTTGGCCCTGAATCACTCCAGGGGAGGTCCTCAGTCCCCAGAGAAAGTCCAGCCTGATGAACAAGGCCTTTTCCAGAGCAGAAAGGCAGGAGCCCCGCTTCCCCTGGGGGTGGATGATATGGCGGAAGGGTCCCTTGGGCCCAGGGAGAGCAGGGCTGAGGGGCAGAGCCCAGGCCATGGGGCTCTGAGGGGAGAAGGAACCCATGGCTACCTCCAGACCAGCTTTATTTTAGTCCTTACAGGGCCGCGAGGCTCCAGGTAATGAGGGGCAGAGGAGAACGGCCCCGGGTATGGACCCCGGCCCAGCAGGGAGCCCCTAGAGCCCGGCGGCCATCCTGTGAGCCCCCGCTGTGAGGAGGCGGCCGGCCTCGGGCTCAGCCTGAGGGGTGCCGGGAGCCGGCAAGGCTGTGAGGCCGGGAGAGGAGGGAGGCAAGGAGAAACCCCGATGAAAAGGCTCTGTAAAACACCTGGTGCTCCACAGACTGTACCCCCTCCTCCCCC
>JAHREE010000342.1:242117-260119 GCA_033628505.1 Tringa tobata
GAGCCCCCAGCAAGGCAGCCAGACACAATCCTGCTTGGCTTGTCCCAGTCAACCTTGATCACAAGGCTCAGGACGATCAAGCCTCTTCTTCTCCAAAGAAGAGGAGCCACACTTTGTTGATGCCTCTGTCAAGGAGCCCAGGCCGTCTATTTTCAGGTTATTTGATTTATTGGGATGTGAACTCTAGATGACATGGATGCATGGAGTGGTTCTTCAGGGGGAGGGAACTCAGCATGCTGAACTTCAGGATGGCTGTTCGGGTACAAAGTCATGGGACTGGCCTCTTCCTCCTCCTTCTCCTCCTCCTCCTCCCACGCGTCTGGCCATGCTGTGTTTGCCAACCTCCTCCATCACAGCAGCATTGTTCCCACTTCAAAAGCCCCACCAAACACAATCCAGCCTTCATGAGCCCCAGTCTACAGCAGAGTGTAAACAGGCAGAGCTCCTTCCAGGCATGGCCAGGAGGCCAATTTGCAAAGACATCCCAGGGATAAGGAATCCTGTCTGAGGGCTAAAGCATCCGTGGCTGGAGGGGTGGAACCCCAGAAAAGTCACGTTCTGTGAAATGCTGTATTAATTGTTGCTGCTTTTAACACGGGGGCATGAAATGTTGTCTTTCTGGGTTGAGATTAGACAAGAGTTTGCGGATAAAGACCAAATGGAGAAAGTGGGTAAAGTCAGTGGAGTAGGACCATGGGACAGAGGTAGCTTTGCAAAGGGAAGAAGGGGATGGGACACATCACCAGCACAGCAGAGGAGGGAACACACAGGGTGCAGAGTACGCCTGATTACAGATTCCTCAATATCCCTCCTTGGCATTTCTCATCGAGCAGCCAACCTCCCACCGTGAGCCTGGGATTCCAGCTGCCTGCTGAAGTGGATGAGCACGGGCACTCAACGGAAAGAAAGAAGGAAAATTCAAACTAGACCTAATCCCACTGCTTCGGGACCGTCTGAAACGGCTCTGCGGGGGGGGGGGGGGTTTAGAGGATCATGGGTTCCTTCTTCATAGTAAAGGCTGAATCCACTTTTCAAACAGTTTATTTATGTATATATATTGCTTGGGCAAAGGAATCAAATTAAGCAAAAAGCAAATATACCAGCACGATTTGAATCTTTCCCAGCAAGTGGATGAAGCCCAGACTAGCACAGGGAGAATTCAGATGCTCAGAATATTATTACTGATTTCTGCATACTGCCATTCCCCTGCACTCATCTTCCACAAGATCCTTCACCCCCAACCAGCCTCTTTTTCTGCTTCCTGTGTTATTCCCGTTACATTTTATTGTTCGTAAGTAAGGAAATGAATCTGCTCTAATTGCTTATGTTTTCCCCATCAGTAAAAAGAAGTGCCTTGGAACAAACCCCAAACGCTCGGCGCTGATGGTATAGTGTCTCTGCCCAAATCAAAAGGGAGAGAAATCCCTCAATAAAGACTCGTAGGAGCTCGGAAAGGACTCAGGTCCCATCTGCTGACTCCTTCGGTATTTCCCTGTGCTGCATCACCTCCGGCGCTCGTGAGGCTGGGATACACAACCCTCTCCTCCTGTGCTCCTCTTACAACTGAGCCCCATCCTCTCCCCCTTCCCTCTCTCCTCCCATGTTGGACAGAACGATGTTTATTTTGGTATCCACTTGAAAAGCCCATTTTCTGCTGGCTGCAGGGAAAGAGGGTTCGTTGAATGAAAGGGGACAGAGGAAAGCACACAGGTGAAACGGGGGGCAGTGGGTCTCCTAGCCCTAAACATCATCCATGGCTGCTGTGCCACACTGGCGTTCCAAGAGACCGCAGGCAATCTCAAGGGGAAATCAGGCTTTTCCAGCTTTCACCAACATCAGTAGGATTCTGCCCACTTCCTAGAACATTCCTGGAACTGAGGATTGCAGAGGTGCAGTTCTCCAAAGCCGTCACGTTCCATGTGGAGAGCTGCCACGGCACTGAGCTCAGGGCTGCGCTCCGCTCCCAGCCCACAACTGCTTCCAAGCTCTTGGCCACTTCCCCGCTCCGCTCGTTTGGATCTGCTGGGGTTAGTCTGAGCATTTCTGCCTCAGCGCTGGGGAGAGAACACAGAAGTCCTGCTTTTTTTTCCAACGGGCTGCTGCGACACGGCTAACCAGGTTGTGAGAGATGCAAAGCGAGTTCCTTCACAGCTCAGGTAGAGAACAGCCCGTCGTGGCTCAAGGAGCAGCAGCCGCAGGTATTCATAGAATCATGGGATCATAGAATGGTCTGGGTGGGAAGGGACCTTAAAGACCATCCAGTGCCACCCCCTGTCCTGGGCAGGGACACCTCCCACCAGACCACATTGCTCCAAGCCCCCTCCAACGTGGCCTTGAACCCCTCCAGGGCTGGGGCAGCCACAGCTTTTCTGGGCAACCTGGGCCAGGCTCTCACCACCCTCACACCAAAGAAGTTCTTCCCCAGGTCTCATCTCAATCTCCCCTCTTTCTGTTTAAAACTGTTCCCCCTCATCCCATTGCTCCCTGTCACCACCTTGCAATTAGGCCACACCAACTCTGCAGTGGTGCACGCACACCATGAGATGGTTCCTGATCCATCATGACTCCGATTTAAAATAACCCTGCCTTTAATAATTCACACAAGGAGAACAAATCCTCCCGCATATATTGGGAATTGGAGAAATATGACAAATATAAATTACAGCCTGACACACTGAGATGTGTTCTGCACTTCAGTTACTCCATCAATGTACTTGTAGATGCTGTTCCAGTGGTGGAAAACGGGCAGATGACAGGAAATTCATTCCGTGCCAGTCTGGGGTGCAGAAGGATCATTCAAAATGTTACAAGCTCGTGAAAAAATATTACAGAGTCAATCTCTCACTTCCTTTGTTCTACCAACCCCACCTATAAGGCAAGAAGAACATTTACCAGACAGTGATAACCACAGCTCTGGGCTGGAGCAGAGCATAGTAGAAAATCTGACAACTGCAGCTACCCTTAACAGAGCAAAGGAGGCTTTAGAGGAACGTGAGGGAATGGGGACCCTTGAAAACCACCCTGTCAAAGCAGCTGAATTGCCTTCATTCACAGAGCAAAAGCTTAGAAGAGACAAGATGTTCTGGGAGTGATAGCTCTCCATTTTATTAGAGCCTCTGACGTGGTTCATAGCCTTGGAGAGAAACATCTAGCTACTGCGAGATGGATATGAAAGAAATTAAAAGAATGAAGGCAGAGCAGTTTGAAGGGGTCGGTGTGATGCCAGGAGAGGAGTCAGACAATCACTGCTGGAGGGGTCAGAGGACCCCCAGAGTTTCAGGTTCGCATGCGATAGAGCAACCAAAACCCAGTTGGGTTGAGCAACTGGCTTGGATATCTCCCAGGAATCTCTGGTTTCCGGCAAGTCGGAAATAAAACAAACCATTCTCATGGTATTTAGCCTCTGCATTCAGACAAAACCAAGCAGCAAGGGAGCCTGAATTTGCCATTTACAAATAAGCAGAAGTTTTTCACAGCCCAAGAACTCTCTGTTTCTGGTCAAAACCTATGTGCCAGCTCTCGGACTATTTATTCTGATGCAAATTATCTGTTCCAGCTCCGTGCTGACAGACTCAGTTATTACCTGGAAGGAGGGGCTGGAATCAAACCCAGGCTGACCCATGGACACGGTACTGAGAAGACAGAAAAAACACCCACCCCCCCCTGCATTCAGTACAGCCAGAGAAATGGGAGAAGCTGGAGTGCAGGAAAACCAGGTAAGTCATTCCCATTGACCGGGAATATCCCTATGGAAAATAAACCTGAAAGTAGCTACTAGCCAGGTGGCCAGGATGGCCAGAAACCACTAATTAGCCACATTTTGGAACTGCACAAAGTAGCTGTCAGACCTGGAAGAAGCGATAACATGAGCAACACACCTCTTCTGTCCAAAGTGTTGCCTTGCCTCCTCCTCCATTCGAGGTCACCTTTTGATTAACAACTTACACTGGTTTGGGCTGGGATAAAGGCAACTTTCTTCACAGTAGCTCGTATGGTGTTGGTTTGGATTTGTGACTAAAGCAGTGTTGATAAGACAAGAATGTTTTAGTTATTGGTGAATAGTAATTACCCAGGATCAAGGAGGGATTTTTTGGAATGAGATAACCAGCCATGAACCCCCTTGGTTCTCCACTTGCCCTGGAATTCCTAAAACACCGAGTCTGTCCAGTTGCACTTCTAAGCTCTTAACAGGACAAATTTTAAATTGGCATGATTTTGGGAATGGGGATAAGATCACCTCTGTAAGGCTGGATTTCACTTGGTTAATCTATGACCGTGGCCTTTCTTTGACTTCTAGTATCACTGGTTCTGGTATCAACTGGCTCCCAAGGTAAAGTTAACGAGTGTTGGGTTTCCTCTCAAGTTAATGATCCTGCAGTTGCTGATGTCACATTTTTCTTATGAAAGGTCACTCTTCCAATCTTCTCCTGCCTGTGATCTGGGCTGTGCACAGCTGTATATCCCAAAGTTACAGATGCCATTGGAGTTCCTGTGCATTCGCAAGTGGTGTCCTTTGTCTGTCACTGCCAGCCACAGCACGGCCCGTCTGCTCTTGACTTTGTCACTCACGGTTTTGGTGTCATACCCCTTTTTCCTACTATACTGGATTTACCCATCATGTTACCCAGATCAGAGTGCTGATCTTTTGAACCCTCAATGTCCATTGGACACCTTCCTTTGCATCAGTTCTAATGACTTTATTTAATGTCCTCCAGCAGCCACTGTGTCTAAGATTCAAGCTGTTGCTTAAATTTGCTGCCATCATCCCAAGACTGTAGTTCTGGCAACACTTCTATCCATCACCTTTCTTGACCTAGAGCACTAACTTGCTTCTAATTAAACAGAGTTGTGTTTAATTCAGCCATTTCTCAGCACCCGAGAGGCTGCTCCCTTCAATATGGAGGCTCCAGCTCATCTTCATCACATTACGTGGATCACTTCACCCCCTAACGACCCGTTTCCAGCCAGAGAGCACTCACCCTCCTCGAAGGCCAGCTGCAGGGTGGGAGGCTGGAGGGCAACATCTCCAGACAGTGCTTCAAGATGAGGAAACGGTGTTCCCGAGAGGCTCGGGTGAGACACACCTTGTATGAGCAAGACTAAGGTCATGATATATTGTACACCTTCGCTGGGGAAGGAAATTCTTGGCTCACACTTAAGACATTTTTTCCGAAGCATTTGTCACTGGCACTCCCACCAACACATATTCAGGGTGGAAAACCCAACATATAAAACGACGCTGCATCCCCTCTCTGTGTTTGTTGTTACGTTGTTCTGCTTTGGTCTAACCCTTAAATAATCTCCTCCAGTGAGAGAAGCTTTTATTCAGCTTCTCGTATATCTGGAGACCTCTATTCCAAGTGGAGTCTAGATCTATCAGGAGGGAGAAGTCTTGGAAAAAGAGTAAAAGCTATAACAGCCTTGGAAATTCTGAAATGCAATCACCGCCCACACATACACACAGACGAACACACGCTCTGAATCTCCAATCTGCAGGACAAGAAAGGCATTTTGGAAATAGCACTGGCACTTCCCTTGATGTCTTTAGTGAAAGAACAATTTTCTTTGAATCTGGTAAAAAGGAAGAAAAGAGAAAAAAAAAAAAAGCATCTGAAAAACCAAGTTACAAGTACACAAAAATGACCACACTGAAATCCACCAAGATCCTCCTACTGATGGTGAAGAGATGCCCCAGAGAACGTGCAATCAGACGGATGAAATACCATGTCTCCCCAGTGTGTCCCCCACTACAGCTCCAGAAGGAGTTAAATCCATTCATGGACCCTCTGAATCTGTAGGTTACGCTATTTCCTTACTAAAATGAGAAGCAGCCTCCACCCCATGCCCCACTCATGTCTTCAGAGCATGAAGACACCTCTAAATTGACAAATGGATTGTGATCAAAAACTGCTCAGAAATTATTTTCCAAAGTCTCTGCTCAGGAATGGTTCCTAATGGTGAAAAGAAACTCAACAGAAATTCATTACTAGCACCGCTCTAAATTCAACCAGATCCTCCCTCACACATAGAAGGTTGCAGCAACTTGTAACCACAAAGAACAATCACATCTCCAAGACACTCTAAACTAAACAAACGTAATGATGCCTTCTGCATGTCCCCACTGCAAGAGTATCTGTTTCCGATGCAGGGGGGAGATATCCTGCCATCTAATAGGTTTTGGAAGATCATTTGGAAGACATTTGGAATTTCTGAGTTGCCTAAAACTTCAAATTCTAGCTTCAGGAAGCCTGAAAGGAAGGGGTTGAATTTAAGTATGAATGTGTGCCATGTGCAATAAAATTGGGCTGAATAAAGGTCACCGGGAATCACAGAAAAGCAGAAATAATTTACATATCCCTTATCAGCTGGAAAATACTGCATAATCTGGGCCTTTCTGACACCATTCGTAGCTTTGATGCAAAGCTTCTGCACCAACTTGTGCAAGTTCGCTCTCGGTATCAGTCCCTGACCCCAACCTCCAGCAGGAAACATTCAGCCTAAATTTGGAGAAGTTCAGGCAACATCCATTCCCCTCTCTCCCCAGCTGATCCTTGAGCACCCACATCCCCCCATCTCCTGTCCTGCCAGATGTGATCACAGAAATCAAATCTAAGAAAAGAGATTCTTTACCTATTTATCAGGGAGTGGAGCGATGGGACGAGGGGGAACAATTTTAAACAGAAAGAGGGGAGATTGAGCTGAGATGTGGGGAAGAACTTCTTTGGTGTGAGGGTGGTGAGAGCCTGGCCCACGTTGCCCAGAGAAGCTGTGGCTGCCCCATCCCTGGAGGGGTTCAAGGCCACGTTGGAGGCGGCTTGGAGCAACCTGGTGTGGTGGGAGGTGTCCCTGCCCAGGGCAGGGGGTGGCACTGGGTGGGCTTTAAGATCCCTTCCAACGCAAATCATTCTATGGTTCTATGATTCTTAAATATGCCCCCTTGAGAACACTAGAAAGGGCTCCATGATGAGGTGAGATCAATGAAGTGGTGGGTGGTGAAGAGAGAGCAGACCATGAATAGGAATGTTAGAGTAGACAAAGTGGCGTCCTTGTCCCTTTCCACTGCTTCTCCAGGGTCTCTTTGCTTCTTAGTGATGGAGGCTGCCACTAGAGAGGGAAAATCCAGCTCAAAGTATGTCAAGACTGAAGCTGGGTGTTGTCAACTGTTTCTCTGAAGTCCTTTCCAGAGACATCTGTAGAGATGTAGTGGGTCCTAAAGAGCCATTAGCTCTGCTTGGTCTTTGGTTCTTCCCATCCATCTTCCCTACTTTTCTGCCTTTTAATAAGCAGATGAGCTAATTTCCACACTAGAAGGAAAAGCCAGTGTGGAAACCTCGTGTCAGAAAGCGCTGAGCAGAGCAGGGAAGGATGTGGCATCACTCTTGGTGGTGCTCTGACCTCATGGAGCTGTCCATGCATTGGAGAAGACGCTGGCTGCACGCTCTTAATTCTTCTCTAAATATCAAAACCAGATTAAATGAGCTAAATCTCATGGCATCCACAAACCTAATCTTGTGAGGCCAGCAGAGTCCTCCCAGTGCCCCAGGCAAGGGGCTCCAGGTCCAACTAGCCCAACTGACTACCCAAAATGCACACTAGGATGAAGTGAGGCCCAAGACCTTCATCCCCTATCAAGGCTGGGGCGATGTCGCCTGATGTTTCCATGTCCTGGGGTTCAATTCCAAGAGGAAAATGTGTGACTAAAGCCACACAGCCCTTCTGCTCCTTTTGGGACCGAACCAAAAATGTACCCCCCCTCCCCCTGCATTTCCCCCCGACACACCTTTCCTTCCACTGGAACATAACCCCAAATAAGATGTTGGCCTGACATTAAAGCAAAATGTATAAATATTTTTAAAAAGAGAAGAATTCCTGCCTCTCTAACAGTTTGCTCCAACTAATAGGTTTCAGATGTCCCACATACTTCATTCATTCAGCCCCATTCAGTCTCCTAGGAGCCCCCGCTGTATTTATTAAACACAGCAATTGTGGAATGTTCAGCACTTACAGAATAAAACACACCATTTTTATTATTTTTTTTCCAAAAAAAAAAAAAAAGCGTAATTAGAAAGCTTTGTGAGTGACCTAAAACTGTCATTCTGGTTCCAATCCCAGTGCCCACTCCAGCATTCTGGGCTGTGCCACAGCTTAACCCTTTCCGCATCGTGCAAGCACCCCAAGAACACTTTTTTTTTTATTATTATTTTTTTTTCCAGCTTTAGCAGGATCATTTCGCCGCCTTCCCCGAGCGCCTCCTTTTCGCTGTGTTATTATGAAGCGTGTACTTTTGGACACTTGGCTCTCAACCGCATCTTGTCTCGGTAACTCTTCCCAACACTAGATGCGAGAGTCAAGCCCCGAAATCCCGCAGGATGCCAGTGCTAATTTCAGCAGCAAAGAGCTGGAGAACATGAGATTTTTCCTAGAGGGATTCAAATGGAAGCAGACATAATAGAAGAGCCATTTTTCATTACAGCCCTGGCAGCGAGAGCAGAGGAGGACGTCTGGGCTAGGAGCGTTGTAGAGAGAGGCAAGAGATGGGGTTTGTTCCAGTAGAAGTAACCTGCCAGCGCTGGGTGACTGGTCAGAATGGTTTGCTGGAGTCTGGCATCGTCCCAGCCCTTCTCTGGGGAGAGACAGGAGAAAAGCAGATCTTAAAGGGGATATGAGGCCCTGAGTCAGGGCTGGGAAGATCTGGCAGGAGCTAGCAGTGGAGAAATGGCCTTTGCTTAAGGCCACATCCAGTTCGTGTGACTGATGTGTTTCTGTCTGGGTCTTGGGTGCACCCCCCAACAAGCCTCACCTGGGGACCCTGGGCCAGGAGCTCCACTTCAGCTCAGACTCATAGAACTGGCTAGATTGGAAGGGATCTTTCAGATCATCTAGTCCAACCATCTATGTTTTGCCTGAGTTATGTCCAAGGTGAGCCTGTCCCCAGCTCTGTCACTGGTGGCCCGAACTCTGGCGACTATCCAGCCCAGAGAGCTGCATTGTCCTCACCTACCAGCTCTCTGTTCCTTAGGGAGCAGCCAACCCTCTCCCAAGTGATTTGGAGGAGCAGAGGAGACAGCCTGAGTAGGCAGGGCAAGAACCAGGACACGGGAAGGCTGATGTTTAGGAGTGAGCACGGCTGGGATGGAGCAAAGCCCTGGGCTGAAACACACTAAACCCGGGGAGACATCATCTAAAGGGGCTACAGGAGAGATGGGGAGGGACTCTGGATCAGGGAGGGGAGCCCTAGGAGGAGGGGGAAGGGTTTGACCCTGCAAGAGGGGAGATGGAGCTGAGATGTGGGGAAGAACTTGTTTGGTGTGAGGGTGGTGAGAGCCTGGCCCAGGTTGGCCAGAGAAGCTGTGGCTGCCCCATCCCTGGAGGGGTTCAAGGGCAGGTTGGAGGGGGCTTGGAGCAACGTGGTGTGGTGGGAGGTGTCCCTGCCCAGGGCAGGAGGTGGCACTGGATGGATTTTAAGGTCCCTTCCAACTGGAACCATTCTATGATTCTACGATCAGCAGTGACAAGGGGGCTGTAGGCACTGCCCTAAGGAATGACTCATGGCTATAGAGCTTCTGGCTCTTGCTGTTGTGTCCAGACCCTGTGGGACACAGCAGGATTTTCCCACTCCCTCAGCAAGACCTGGGGAAGGTGATATGTACAAAAGGGTTTCAGAGAGCAGTGATGTCCCCAGTTTGCAAGTTGCTGCCTACAAATGTCCTTGCAGGACTTTGGATATTGCCTCTCTGCTGTCACAGAATCAGAATGGTCGGGATTGGAAGAGACCTTTGGAGATCATCTCCTCCAACCCCCTGCCACAGCAGGTCCACCCAGAGCAGGTCCCACAGGAACGTGTCCGGGGGGATTTGAATGTCTCCAGAGAAGGAGACTCCACCACCTCTCTGGGCAGCCTCTGCCAGGGCTCTGCCACCCTCACAGGATAGAAGTTCCTCCTCGTGTTTAGGTGGAACTTCTTATCTTCAAATTTGTGCCCATTTCCTCTTGTCCTGTCCCTGGGCATCATTGAAAAAAGCCTGGCCCCATCCTCCTGACACCCACCCTTGAAGTATTTATAGGTGTTGATCAGATCCCCCCTCAGCCTTCTCTTCTCCAGACTAAAAAGACCCAAGTCCCTCAGCCTCTCCTCATTAGAGAGATGTTCTAGTCCCCTCATCATCTTTGTAGCCCTCTGCTGTACCCTCTCCAGCAGTTCCCTGTCCTTCTTGAACCGGGGAGCCCAGAACTGGAAACAGTTCTCCAGCTGGGGGCTTTTTTGTAAAACTGGAGGAGCTTCTTTATCCCCTCCACCTCCCTTTTTACGAGCTCTGATCACCACACACTGGGGTCTGGATTTTTTCTTCCCGCAGCGGCAGCAGCGTTGCGGTAACAGCCCTAAACAAACACATCATGGGAAGACTGACCTCTCCCCAAAGGTGTTATGATTCATTTTTTACCCTCTCTTGGCTGAAGAGTTCCACACCCAAGCCCACATGGGAGACCCCCTACTTCATGGGAACTGTGCTCCGTGTCACTCTTTCCACATTACTGCCTGCTTCAAAGACCCCAGAGTAACTCTTGTCCCAGACACGTTCCCAAGGGAGTTGTCCGTTTAGAGTCAGGATTCTCGATTATTAGTCCCACTGCAGGAGGTTATACAGGAATAGATGAATACTGGTGTGCTATAAAATGCACCAAATGTGCCGAGAGTCACTTCAGAGCAATCTTCACGCTTCATTACAGCACTCCCTATGGAAAGTCCATCTGTCCCAGCCCTCTACTGGGACAGAGAAGAAGGACAACTCCTTGCTCTCACCACTTCCAGGGGTTTTCCATCTTCGCTTTACTTTTCACCATGTAATTGTACAGAAGATAACACACCCCTGGGAGCTCTGATTCCTACAAATGCTCTGCCTTGCTCCCTGCCCATCTATTCTGCTTTAGCACTGCCTGGTACCATCATACCAGTAAACCCTCCATTTCCTCTCAGCCAGTCCCCTTCACGTCAAAAGGAGTGTTCCTTTTCCTAAATTTCAGATAACTCTAAGCTGGGTCTCACCCAGCCACCACTTGTGGTCAACATAAAGGAATGAACAACCCAAATTAATTCTCTGGTGGGTTCAGACCCTTCCAGAGACACCCATTTCTACTTATAAAGAGTGTCTATACACACCCAGGTGCCTCGCTAAGACTGGGATACCTCAGGTAGTGCCATGTCTCCTGCTCTTCCCATCGGAATCCTTACCCCCATCAGACAATGTCTCCTTTTTTCAGGGCTTTGCCTGTTCGGAAATAACTCCCACTCCAGTGGGAGTTATGGTGGAACCTGAAGGAACTCAGTGTGGCTTTATGTGAGTGTAGCCAACACCTCATGCTCACATTAGACTTGGTTAGCTCATACTCTGAAAATGGAAATACTGTCACTACTCTAAGTGTGACAGAAACTAAGCCCTGGAGGAATGAGCTAGGGCTTAAAGAGGTTCAGAAAGCCACAGAGTGCAGCATCGCTCTGAAATCCCCCAGTGACAAGGATGGAGACACACAGCTTGCAACCTGTTCATGTCACAGGGAAGCAGCTGCAGAAGCCAGGGAGACATTCCTAGGGGAGAGAGATGGCCTGAGGATACAGCGAGGTAGGATCACAGGGCTCAGCAGTATTCTCCTCTGGGCAGTGGATGTGGCAGGAGAGTGGAGGATTGTCTCATTGCAGCTCAAGCCAGAGCAGGGAAGATGTTCAGACAGGGTCCTTTTATAACGTCAGATCTCCAAGGACCCTCTAATTTCAGCAGTCTCCTCCCATGACGAAATAACAAGTCCTCAGGGAAGAGGGTGGCATGGTTTGTACGGTGGCTGGTTCACGCACACACAGGACTGGGGTTTGCCCCCAACTTCTTGCAGTCTTGCATTTTCCCTCCCCAGCTGCCCCTCAGCTCTCCCTCGTTGCCACCCAGGCCCAGGAGTCTAGCCCCTTCCAACAAAAAGGACTGGAAAATACCAGCCTTCCAATGTTCCCACGCTCTTCTGGCAGAACACAGATCTCCAGAGATCTTCTGGGGTTTCCACTGAAATTCAGGGCCGCCTTAGCTTCCCAGAAGTGCACTTGGCAGACAGCTCCAAGGATCTGTTGCCACAGAGCACACAGGCATCTGTCACGCCAGGGGCTCCAAAAGCTTTCGGACACCCCAGACTCTCAGCTGAGGGATGGGAGAGTCTAGATTCAAGGATGTGGAACAGGAACCCATGGAACCACCCAAAATTTCAGCTCCCCATTTCAAATTTGCTCCATCTTGACTTGTTCCCCAATACTTCAGCGTCAGTCATCCGTGTGCTCGTGGCATATTTACAGACTTTCTGGAGAGATGCCCAGTCCATGAGCCTGAACCAGTGCCCCAGTCCCAGCATCTGACCATGTATTGGAAAAAACCCTAAGGAAGATTCCTGCCCATTCCTGAAACTTGGTGCCTCTGGGACAACAATGCTCCCATCCCATTATGGGTTTCCAGCCCCTTTTGTGAGGCTGGCTGAGCATCTGCTGGTGATTAAGTGTTTTGTCATTTGGAAAGAGCTGACAATTACCTCTAATTATTCAAACTAGGTCAGGTTCTTCAGCACAAGTTTATGTGGTGACTGTTGGCTGGAAATTAGGCTTTCAGACCCCAGTCAGAAAGCAGAATCCACCTCTCCTCCCTCACATTCAGGAAAAAAACCTCCTCTCATAAAGAACTGGTCCTGGTCTCACAGGACTTGACCCGTTCGTGTCCCTGACCTCCTGAGTTGAGTTATCAACCGTGCTTTGGTATCAACCCTTCGGGTTTTTTGGAGTTTGCCTGTTGAATTACTGCTGAGAACAGACCACAGGCAGCAGGACCCAAAAACATGAATGAAGATCAGACTCTTCCTCATCAAGGCCAAATACATGGAGAGGTTACGCATCGCCTGGGCAGTCAGGACAGGTTTCTACTCAATTTGCTGATTGACTACTGGGTCCACATGTAGTTGCCTGGCAGGCTGTGCTTATTCTGACTGTTCAGCTTCCCCTTGCTTTTGAGGCAGCTCTAGTTCTCCAGAACTAGACAAGGGAGTAAAGGGAACTTCCACAATGCTAGAGGAATTTCAAGGACAGTTTTCTCGTCAAAATTCCCAACTTGCCTGAAAATGTCCTTTGGGGCCCCAGGTGCAAGGTGAGAACGTGGACTGCAGTTTTAACCCCACGTGGTTAAAGGATACCTCGTTCCTTTTTCTCAGGGATCTATTGTCCTGGGCAGGCTCTAATTTCCCCCTGAGCTGGGAACTTCTCCTTGGGTGAGCAGTGACCATTTAATAGTTTTATTTGCCAGTCCTACAAAGGCTTTCCTAAGCTGCGTGGTGGCCCCCTTCTCCTGGGAAAAGAACTCCTGAACAGGGGAATGGATGGTAGGTACAGCACAACAATGTCACAGGGTGCTCCTGGGTGTTCCCTCAAAATGCTGTGAGCTTTTAGATGCTCCCAGTGCTCATTCATGACTCAAGGTGCCTGAAAATCCTCCTCAGGGGGCAACAGTAGGAAATACTGGAAGGCGGAAAGAGTTGAGAACCTGAAGGACCATTTGGGGCACTGCCTGTGCCAGGCTCCCTCCACTTCATTCTGCCATTGACCAAGGAAAGGAGCAGTAACCAGGTGCTAGAGCTGCACACAGGGGAAACTTGAGCTATTTACTAACTCTCATATGTGTGTGATGCTGAGTATCCTGTTGATTGAAAAGCTTTTCCTCCATCTTGCTTTTGGCCCCAAACAAAGTTCATCCCATAAAGGGTACGGCCATTAATTGATCGCAGTGTAGTCTCTGACTATTCCCTTGGAGAACCGTGGCAGCCCCAGGGATGTATATACAAAATCCATTATATATTTACATCCCTCAAAAGTCACACCAGTGATGCCATTGGGCATAACTGCGGGAACAGTACGGCACAGGTATCTCATCCACATCCCAGGCAGGTTTCAGACAGGTTTTTGGCAGCGCTGTCTACAGAGAAGATTCCTTTGAAGACAGGAGCAAGTCACACGTACCCCAACACAGAGCACAACCCCAGCTAATGAGACAGTTAAAATGGTACAAACACAACTGGAAAATATGCTGCACTGAAAGGCCAGTATATTCAAATTCCTTCTCCCTAATTACATGTGATTGCTTTTTGGCAAGCACTCAACCTGCCAGAGCAGTGAGGTTTTACAAACATTCACATAGGCATTAGATCATTGTTTGAATGAGTTATTGGCAGCCCAAATCCGAAGTGAAAACATAGTTTAAAGAAGACCATATTGAACGGGGTGAAGCTGTCTGCTTTCATGTCTCCTGATCGTCTCTGGACACCCAAGATCCCCTCTAGCTTCATGTCCCTCACATCGCAGCAGCATTCATGGCCGGGGATGTCGTGCTTTTGTGGCGTTCTGACAGATGTGTCACTGTGCAAACGACAGGCCACCAACAGATAGATTCCTTTGCAGAGTGGGAATGGCAGGTTTGAAATGCATGCAGTGTTCAGGGAGGGGAATGGAGCACAAGCACAAGAAGCCAGGGACAGTGACCATAAACACATGCCAATATACAGGGGTGATCTGCCCATACACACCTGCATTATACCACTGCTGTGACCATATTAACACTTATGTCTTCTCCATATCACTTGATATGACACCACTGGTGTCCGCCAAGATCGTTCACCACTATGAAGAGGACGACGGCGCCTTAATGGGAAATATCACTGAAATCGGATGCCATTGTTGGGAAAGCAGATTTTACTATATCAGACCTTTTCACACCCAAACATTGCCACAACTTCCAAAACAGCCCTCTCCCCTCTGTATTTTAACAGAGTCTTTTTGCTTTGCTCTAGTGAAACGCATCCTTGCCTCTGCTGGAATAGTTTGACAAGGGACCAAAGTCTCTGAGCTCTTGGGCACTGTATCATCCCACAGCAAAACCTCTGAGAAAAAGCAGATGGTATCAGCCCCATGGCAAGGGAGAAATGGGAACTAGAGCAGAATCCACTGATCCCTCAGGTGAGCACCAACGTATTTAGAAAACAGGAGGATGGAGGACCCACAGAGGAAGGAGACCAGTGGACCAGACCGAACTGGTTAAGCTGAAATGGTACCAGAGCTGGCATCAGAAGAGATTTCTAGCACAAGGCTTGAGCTGGAGCCTTTGTTTGCGGTGTCCAGTCTGTTCCACCACCAGTGCTCACTGCTGGCTGCTACCATCAGGGCATCCCTGCCCCGCTCAGGAAGAATTAAAGCCCGTTGTAGAGGTGAGTGCCCTCCCCGAGCCTCAGGTGGTGCAGAGCTTGAGGAGAGCCTCTGGCAGCTTGGCTGGTGGATAAAAATAGTCTGAGCTCTGGCAGCCAACCAGCCCCGAGCACTGCCTGGTGCGGCTTCCATCCCAGAGGCCCTTGCAGGACACCCTTGCCTTACATGTGCTTCCTAAATTAGATCTCCTGAGACTGACGTTGGCTTTTTAAGAGGGAGGTGAGCTTGTTAGTAACCAACGTTATCCATTAAATGGGAATCAGCAGCTTTTATTAGACTTTAAAGTGCTGTAAAAGCAAAAGAGGGAGGGTACGACATCATGAACCCTCTCACCGCCCCAGTGGAGCCCCTTTGCCTGGCACAGAGGGGTTTTCAGTTAGACATTCTTGCAGGTTACTGTAATTGTTAAGTTCCCTAATGCTGCTAAGTTACAGCAAGCCCCAGACTAAACACGGGAGCCTTGTGAAGGTGCAAGAAGATAGAGACAAGGTTTGCAAAGGGGCAGCTCCCCAGCGGGCCCCTTCTTCTGAGGCCAAAGAGAAAGAAAAACCCAAGCTGGAAAGGATCTATTGAGGACTGCCAAGCTCTCCACCCAGGAAAGTCAGGGTATGCAGGCTCCTTTCTTACCAAATCTCAGCTTTAGTTACATACTCCCTGTCTGCCACCAGCTGTGCTGCTGGCATACAAAAAAAACCCCAGTTAAATCACATTATGACATAGCAGCAGAAAAGCACAGGCACCGTCAGTGAGCCTAGCGATTCCCCTCATGGAGGTCCCTTCCACGACGCGCTCAGGAATAATCCTTACCTGTCAGAAAAGGATCTGGTGAAACTTTGGTCCATGGTTTCGTTGACTAAAGGGGCTGGTCTCGTAGCTGCGTATGTTCCTCATGTTCCTCTCCAGCTCTGGAGACACGATAACCGAGCACACACCAACTGCCTCAGGTCGTTGCCTCGTATTCCAAAAACTCGGCTTCTATAAAGAAATTAATAAAGTGGGGTATTTTGGTTACAGAGAAAATGACAGAAATAGAATCTGAATGTAAATGATGGAGAAACATCTGTGAAAGTTATGAGAGCTGCCAGGCAACAATGAAAAACTGCCCTGCCAAGGACATTTTTTAATCAGAATCCAAATTCAAAGATTTCTATTAAGAAGGTATGAAGAGAAAACAAACAAAAACTACACATAATGTTCAGATGACAGGAACCATCCTGTAAGAGCTTTCATGAATTTGCCATCACATTTTTGAAAGCATGTGGAATTTATGCCATTTTAAACTGACTTCAGAATGCAAACCTTGTGTTACAAGCAATGCCTTTATTAAGATCTGAATCAACAAAAAGCTTAAAGATCTTTTTGAATATTAACTAGTTCAACTCCAGCATCCTGTGAGGTATTAGTTATTATCCTAAAGATATGGAAATTTAGCAGCAAAGCTGATGTGCTTCCTAAGGTCATACACTGATGCAAGTGACAGAGCCAGGAAGAAAAATAATTGTTCCTGGCTTTGAAGCACTAAGCAACTCTACCCCCCTGAAATAAGTAATATAAATAATTTATTATTTTTTTCTTCCTCAAACAACAGACGCCACAAAATGCAAAGAAAATCAGGAGGTGGACATTTGTCTCCATATGTATAACCAATTTTTGCCATTGCAAGACCTTGTAAACATGCATTTCTAAGCTACACATGTTACTGAGCCATTAGTTTCTCCAAATTGCACAGACTTCCCATCCCAGAGACCTGATTTCACTCCATACACCACAGTATTAACTCAAAGGCTGTTTGGCTTAATACAACGGCACCAGGGAAGCCCAGGTGCTGGGCCCAGCCAGTTTGGAGTCTCTTTTAGTGCTCCTTGGATCAGGGAATGGACACACAATGGCCGATTGTCAGCGTGAGGCCAAAGGGAGCTGACACTTTCCCAGAGAAAAATGCCTTTGCTGTGTGTTTGGAAGGTTACACAGCTGTAAGTCAGACACAGAAGGAGCTGAAACCCTGGAGGGATTATTGCCTCAAACACACATGTGCTGTGGAAGGAAGCTCTCCTGTGGACTGACATACCATTAACTCCTGCTGGTGGGAGCCCGTTCCCGTGCCTGGAAGTCCTTTACAGCCCCAAACTGCTGGTTGCTTGTCCTGCAGATAACTCTCGTCTCATCTCTGACCCAGTGACTTGGCCTGGCTTGTATTTATTTTCTCATTTTATAAGAAACAGGCTCTTCTCTGAACTCGTTACTGCTGGGAACGCCGGCGCGGTGCGAGGCGCAGACCCGCGCTGTACAGTGTCGAATGCTCCGGCGGGAGAACTGGGAAGATGTCCAACACGCCGGCCGCCTTCCTGGGAAAAAAAAAAATAAATTAAAAAATCTCTGCTCTAACAAACACCCTCCCAATCGTGCCATCAGCTGGAGCGAGATGGAACTTCACTGCCTGAGACCAACTCTCAAACGCACTTTAAGGACAGAGAGCACTGCCGGGGCCCTGGTAGAGCCCGGTGACGGCGCTGGGGCTCTCTGAAGGGCAGAAGATCACAAGTTGGGGTCCTCCAAAGGCTGGTGAAGGTGCCAGGGAAGTCTGGAGGCCAGCAGGGCCCCTTGAGCACCCTGTGAAGGGCTGTGCTGGGGTGAGGGTGGTTGTGGGGCTCTGGTCTTGTTCTGCCACCTCATCCTCACCCTCATCCTCATCCTCACCGAGCCCAGGTCTGAAATGGAGACCCATCACCTC